>SJYQ01000077.1:391488-419390 GCA_006410935.1 Redunca redunca
TAAATGTAAGACCAGAAACTATAAAACTCCTAGAGGAGAACATAGGCAAAACACTCTCCGACATAAATCACAGCAGGATCCTCTATGATCCACCTCCCAGAATTCTGGAAATGAAATCAAAAATAAACAAATGAGATCTAATTAAAATTAAAAGCTTTTGCACAACAAAGGAAACTATAAGCAAGGTGAAAAGACAGCCTTCTGAATGGGAGAAAATAATAACAAATGAAGCAACTGACAAACAACTAATCTCAAAAATATACAAGCAACTTATGCAGCTCAATTCCAGAAAAATAAATGACCCAATCAAAAAATGGGCCAAAGACCTAAATAGACATTTCTCCAAAGAAGACATACGGATGGCTAACAAACACATGAAAAGATGCTCAACATCTCTCATTATCAGAGAAATGCAAGTCAAAACCACAATGAGGTACCACTTCACACCAGTCAGAATGGCTGCGATCCAAAAGTCTGCAAGCAATAAATGCTGGAGAGGGTGTGGAGAAAAGGGAACCCTCCTACATGGTTGGTGGGAATGCAAACTAGTACAACCACTATGGAGAACAGTGTGGAGACTCCTTAAAAAACTGCAAATAGAACTGCCTTATGACACAGCAATCCCACTGCTGGGTATACACACCGAGGAAACCAGAATAGAAAGAGACACATGTACCCCAATGTTCATCGCAGCACTGTTTATAATAGCCAGAACATGGAAACAACCTAGATGTCCATCAGCAGATGAATGGATAAGAAAGCTGTAGTACATATACACAATGGAGTATTACTCAGCCATTAAAAAGAATACATTTGAATCAGTTCTAATGAGATGGATGAAACTGGAACCGATTATATAGAGTGAAGTAAGCCAGAAAGAAAAACACCAATACAGTATACTAACACATATATACGGAATTTAGAAAAATGGTAATGATAACCCTGTATGTGAGACAGCAAAAGAGACACAGGTGTATAGAACAGACTTTTGGACTCTGAGGGAGAGGGAGAGGGAGAAGGTGGGATGATTTGGGAGAATGGCATTGAAACATGTATACTATCATGTAAGAAACGAATCGCCAGTCTATGTTCGATTCAGGATACAGGATGCTTGGGGCTGGTGCACAGGGATGATCCAGAGAGATGATATGGGATGGGAGGTGGGAGGGAGGTTCAGGATTGGGAACTCATGTACACCCATGGTGGATTCATGTAAATGTATGGCAAAACCAATACACTATTGTAAAGTAAAATAAAGTAAAAATAAAAATTTTTTAAAAAAGCAAAAAATAAAAATAAATGTAATTGCTATCCCCCTGCCCCACCGTCCATGGATGACTTCTGTCCTCCTTTTTCTCTCTTCCATCCTCTACTATAGAACATGTTGGAAGATTTATTTTTTCCCTTGAGAATGAGATAGAGAACCATATGACCTTTAGTTTCTTAGCACAAAAGACAAAAATCCAGGGCCATTTTCTTAGAATAAGGATAGTTTTACTTATAGTAATAGAATGAATTTGGAATTAGAACACAAAATTCTCTTTTCTTTCATTTTGTTCCTTTTCAATCCCTCATTTTACCACTGGAAAGTGAAGATTTCCATTTTACCTTCAACATATAGTAAATTTCATATAAAGAACTGGGCTACTACAATTCAAAGAGAGGCTTAAAGCATCTAAGAACTTTTTTTTTTTAGTTTCTTAGTTTTTAAAATTTTAATTATTAAAATAAAATGATTTTAAAAGCATTTTGAATGACTTGGGGGATATAAAATTATAAATGTATATGTGAACTTGACAGGCAGTGCAGTGGTAAAGAATCTGCCTTCCCATGCAGGAGTTGAAAGAAAAGCAGGTTCAATCCCTGGGTCAGGAAGATTCCCTGGAGCAGGAAATGGCAACCTACTCTAGTATACTTGCCTGGAGAATCCCATGGACAGAGGAGCCTGGAGGGCTACAGTCCACGGGGTCTCAAAGAGTCAGACATGACTAAACACACACACACAGACACAGAAATGTATATGTATTATTCAAGAGGAACAATATGATATGCTATTTTACTCTGTTGTTCAGACTTTTAAGAATCTAAAGGACAAACTATTACATACTCAAATACAACATACAAAAATATGCATTTTCCTCTATTAAATATAGGAGCAAAAATCATTCAGATAAAAGATTGATATAATCTGAAAACAGAATTTCAGAATATAACAATGAGGATTATGCTGGTAATGTTAAACTGGGGCCTTAGGAACAGGAGAATGACTTCATGCTTATGTGTGTGTGTGTGTGTGTGTGTGTGTGTGTGTGTGTGTATACATATATATATATATAATAGCTAACTTACTTACATCTATTGTTTTAGTCAAAAGATAAAAAGAAATAATAGCACTAGTCAAAGCCATCTTCTGTTTGATGACTTCTCAAAGGAAAGAAAAAACAAACAAAAAAAAGATTATTTACAGTTGTGTACTTATGTGTGTGTGGTGTTATAAAAATAATCTGACCCTTACCTACTGAGCTAATAAAATCAAACAAACTCTGCTTAGGGACTTAAGGTTCTATCCTTCATCTTTTCTAAGCTTGGGGCATTTTTTTTTTTTTCTTTTGACTTCCATGGATGAGAGGTGGCTTTCTTACTAATCTTCATGTGTGCTTATGAGTTAATCGAAACCTGGCAAAATCTTTCACTTTAAAGAATGGAAGTGGTTATATTAGAGGCTTTGAAGGTACTGACCTGTCTCTACTGCTACTGCTGCTAAGTCACTTCAGTCGTGTCCGACTCTGTGCGACCCCGTAGATGGCAGCGCACCAGGCTCCCCCGCCCCTGGGATTCTCTAGGCAAGAACACTGGAGTGGGCTGCCATTTCCTTCTCCAATGCATGAAAGTGAAAAGTGAAAGTGAAGTCTCTCAGTCGTGTCCGATTCTTCGTGACCCCATGGACTGCAGCCTACCAGGCTCCTCCGCCCATGGGATTTTCCAGGCAAGAGTACTGAAGTGGGGTGCCTGTCTCTACAAGTTATTTATTCTCAGGAAGAGGACATCACAACTTCTCCAATTCTTTTCAGAAAAAGTGCTTATTTCATGTGCCTTATTTGTAGAAACAATGTGCCAAAATAACTTTAATCTTCTGAATCATTTTTAAAAACAATTTAAAAATTTTAATTCTAAAATAATATCTTTGAAAAAAATAAGGATAGGATGGCAAACTAATTGAACCTTCAGTTAGGACAATCAGGGAAAGAAAAAAAACTGCACAACTCAAACTTTATTGACCCAACTGACATTTAGGATTTGTTCCTTAACCTTTCCATCAGTTTACAAATTTTCACTGAATTATGAACATATGCAGAGAACTGAAAAAAGATTTTGAATAGCGCAGTCAATTGAAATTCATATTTAGGGAAATTTCTGACTCTGGGGTAGTTACTTTCCAGTATGAGTTATTATTTTTTTGGCCTCTGAATGATAAAAAATTTTCTAAGTTTTAAACTGTGAAAAAAATTACTACTTCTATTTTATGCTAAGTATAACAAAAAGATAACTATTTTCTACTTCAACATTAGATGTTTCCTTGTAGTTATGTCAAGTGTTTTGAGCAGTAAATTTGTTCTCCTTCTGAAAGTGAAAAGTAGTACCATCTCCTGGGTATTCATGAAAATTACATAAATGATTACAGTGTTAGTTGCAATAGCTCCTAATATGTTCACTACAAACTTGATGATTCCTCCGCTGGGAGCTCTCATTCGAGACAGTAAAGAGGCAAAATTCAAAATCTTTATTGAGACTTTTCCAACTTTCTTAATCAGCCCCTAAAGTAAAGCAAAATGATTTCACAAGTTCCAACTAAACAAACACATCCAAGCAAATCGGAGTATAAAAGGATCATTTTTAATCCTGAGACATTTTCAGGTCATGTAAAAATTGTTTGTCAAATATAATTGTTCTCTGCCCCTTTTTAAACATCATAATGTTTGGCTTTTGAAATGTATTTGACTATAGCAAAATTGACAGCACACAGCAATTTATATGTAGATTCTAAACTGGTGAGTACAAAGACTCAGAACCTCAAAGAAAGCCTGCAAAATATAATTATAAACTGGAACAGAAAGAATCCTCAGTTTCTGTAATCTACTTAGAGATATTACTAGTAGAAATATAGTATAGAATATTGTAAATATTCCCGTAACTACTCTCAGCAATTCACTACATTTCTAACCCTCCTATCCCCACTGGGAAAGAAATAATTGTTCTTAGGCATAAATTATTTACAGAAAAATAATACTCTTTTATTTTATATGTTGTTTAAAATCTTACAAAGCATTTGAATATGTGTTTAAATGTTAAACTATTTATATATACATATGTAAATATATATAATACATCATAGATGTGTATACATATAAAATTTAGAACTCAGAACAAAAGGATGTCAAGTTCGCATGCTCATAATAATGAGACTGATATTATTAACCACCTCTTTTTATGAGGACCCTAAGGCTCACAATAATAAATTATCCAAAGTAACATAAGTAGCAAATGGTAGACCTGGATGCAGAGTAAATTCTTTCTAGAGCTGAAGTCCTGTGAATTTTCTGGGCACAAGGGAAGGAAAAGTATCCTAGAATTATTATTTTAAAAGGCAGCATAGACTCTAAATATTGAACACTAGAATGCAATACTTTGGGTTTCCTATTACTGAAATGTCCCTGTGAGGGTCACTTCTTTTTCCACATCCTTACCAATCATGGCTCCAGCCTGAAGTGATAAGTCAGAAAGGTAAATGAGATAAATTAATCCTTAAAACAAACCACCAGGTGAAGCTGCATAAGTGACTACTTTCAGAGGTTAATTATCTCTCCTGAGCAAAGACTAGAATCCCAGAAGGAATTTGGACACCCTAATATATCATGGATTAAGCTCATGCCTTTGAAATTGCACTGATTTACTCTACCCAAAGATAAGCTAAATAGAAGAATACCAGAGGAAGCAAAAATAGAAATTGGATTTACCATTTTTTTCCCCTAAATGAAAGGATTTGTTCAGCAAGCTTTTTACTTAATCATCACCCACTGAAGAATCAAATCTCCTAAGTACTGCAATGGGAGTAGTCATCTTCAAAGAACTCCAAACATGTCCTGGTTTCAAGGCATACCATTAATTTTACATTATTCATCATCTTCACTGTCAAAATTTGTATTCTCATCTATTAGGTCATCAGCTAGAGAACAATTATTACTCAGCCATTATTCACTTTAGAATACTTACAAATATCTTTCCCAGCTGGCCAAAAAGAAATATAAGAGATCTGAAAGAAATGCTGGAGCAGCAATGTATTTGAAAATATACCAACAGTTTGAGAATTCATAAAGTGTGAAATGATTGTAGTAATGGCCAAGATGAAGCATAACCTATAGCTTGCAATGGTAATATGTAAAACTATGGCGAAAATGCGAAGAGAAACTGGGAAAGACTCTCAAAATAAACAGTAACAGACAGATTGAGGATGGAAGTCAAAATGGGAAAAGAATCCGGGATAGTGGTGAGTTAATGGCTTCCTCCCCCTCCCCTTTTTTTTCTCTTATTTGATCTGAGAGTGAGCTGGACCTCATAGCTGAATAAAAGCTATAGATGGAAAAATCTTCCAGAGAAGACCCATTAAAAATGGACTGAGAAAAGGAAGTTCTTCAGGTAGAGAATTTAAGAGGAATCTCAGGTCAGAGTTTGCTGTTGTTGACTTGTTTTTGGTTTGTTTTTTGTTTCTTTCCTGGACCTGCTCTGAAGTCAGCCAATATTAACTGGTTACAACAGCAGAGAAACCTAAAACTATACAAGAAATGGATCATTCATATATTGCTGGTGGGAATGCAAAATGGTGCAACCATTCTGGAAATCAGTATAGCAGTTTCTTACAAAATTAAATTTGTGTGTACCATATCACTCAGCATTTGCATTCTTGAGTAATTATCACAGAGAAATGAATAGTTATGTTCATATAAAACCTTCTAGAGGAATATTCAAGCAGCTATATTCATAACAACCAGAAACTGGAAAAAATCCAACTCTTCAATGACTGAATAATCTGTGGTATATCCTTATCAAGAATACTACTCAGTAATAAAAAGGGGAAAAGTAATGATAATGGTAATAACTTGAATGGAACTCAAGGGGATTATGCTGGGTGCAAAAGTCAATCTCAAATAGTCATACCTTAAATGATTTTATTTATGCAATGTTTCTTAAATGACAAATTAGAGAAATGGAAAATAGATTAGTGATTGATAAAAGTTAGAAAGCAGGTCAGTAGGAGGACCGAAGAAAGTGCCTGTGATTATAAAAAGGTTAGATGACAGATCCTTGTAATAGAACTGTCTTATATCTTGAGTACTATGGAAGTCATACAAATCCACATATGTGATAAAATTGCATAGAACTAAACTCACAAATTACTGCATATAAAACTGGTAAAATCTGTTTTGTTTTTTTCCCCGTAGATTGCATCAATGTCCAAACTGATATTTTACTCTAGTTATACAAAATGTTACTACTGGGGAAAAAAAATGAAAGGTATACAACATTTCTCTGTATTACTTCTTATACTTGTATCTGAAAGTACAATTACCTCAAAATAAAAAGTAAAAAACCCACAAAACCCTGAGAGAAATCCTGTCTAGACAATATAGCTAAATTTATCCATTTGAGCACTGCCTTTGCTGCATCCCATAAAACCTCATTTTTATTCATACTAAAATATTTTCTAATTTTCTTTGTGATTTTTTTTCTTTGACCCATTGGTTGTTTTAGAGTGTGTTGTTTAACAGGATCATGGACACAGAGACAAAACTGGTGGTTGCCAAAGGGGAGGAGATTGCGAAGGGATGAATTGGGGGGATTGGGGTTAGTAGATGTAAGCTTCTATATACAAAATGAATATAGAAGGGTCCTACTGTATAGAACAAAGAACTCTATTCAATATCCTATGATAAAACATAATAGAAAAGAATATTTTTAAAAAGAATGAATATATGTATAACAATCACTTTTTTGTATAGCAGTGTTTGATGTTACACTGTATTGTAAATCAACTATACTTCAATGAAAAAAATAACAAAAAAAGAAAATTAAAAGTTCATTAACTTCCACATATTTTTTAAAAATTTTCAGTTTTTCTTCTGTTATTGATTTCTAGCTCCATTCCATTATAGCCAGAGAAGATATACTGTATAAGTTAAATCTTTCAAAATGTATTAAGATTTGTTTTTTGGCACAATATTTAAATAATTTTAATATTTTATTTGAAGTGCTTTTCTCGTGACAGCATATATTTAATCCAATGTAACAATCACTGTCTTTTAATTGGTGTGTATTTCATGTACTTACATTTATTACAAGCCAATTTTCTAATTTATGTGGAAACACAAGAGCATCCAGAGAATTGAAACAACTTTTAGAAAGAATAAAGTTGGAGGATTCACACTTCCCATTTCAGAACTCACTATGAAGCTATAATAATCAAAACAGAGTGGTCCCTGCATAAGGTGTATAAGCCAATAGAATAGAGTTGTATAGAAGCTAGTATAACTTGAAGAAGGACATGGCAACCCACTCTAGTATTCTTGCCTGGAGAATCTCATGGACAGAGTAGCCTGGCAGGCTATATAGTCCATGGGGTCACACAGAGTCAAACACGATTGAGTGACTGAGCATGCACAGACACAGTATAACTTTATACTAGTTAATTTTTGACAAAATTGCCAAGTCCATTCAATGGATAAAGAACAGTCAATAGATGATGCTGAGACAGCTACATTTCCACATGCAAAAGAATATATTTGGACCCCTACCTCACAGTATATACAAATTTTAACTTAATTTAACTAAATGTAAGAATGAAGACCATAAAATCCTTAGACAAAAACATAGAAGTAAATCCTTGTGACTTTTGATTTTGCAGTGGATTGTTAGATAACCTACCAAAAGCATGAATAACAATATAGATAATTTGAAAAGTGTTTAACTCTCAGTCTTGTCCAACTCTTTGCAACTCAGTGGACTGTAGTCTGACAGTCTCCTCTGTCCATAGGATTCTCCAGGCAAGAATACTAGAGGGGGTTGCCATTCCCTTCTCCAGGGGATCTTCCTGATCCAGGGATCCAACCTGGGTCTCTTGCATTGCATGCAGATTCTTTACCATCTGAGCTACCAGGGTAGATAATTTGATAATTATCAGCTAGATAATTTGAACTTTATCATAATTTAAAGCTTTTGTGTATTAAAAAATATTATCTAAAACAGTAAAAAAAAAAAAAAAANATGAAAGGGAGAATAGATTTCAAATCATTTATCTGAAAAGGATTTAATATCTGTAATATATAAGGAAATTCTATAACTCAAGAGCAACAAGTAACCAAGTTAAAAACTGGGCAAAGAACTTCCATAGTCATTTTATCAAAGAAGATATACAAGTGGTAAATAAGCACATGAAAATATACTCAGCATAATTAATCATCAGAGAAATATAAAACAAAAACATAATTAAATATTATTTTATACCTACTAGGATAGCTATAATGCAAAATAAATAAATAAATAAAAGGAAAAGGGTGTTGGTAAGAATGTAAAATGTTGGTGAGAAGGTAAAAATTAGAATCCTTCTATATTACTAGTAAGAATGTAAAGAATAGCAACTGTGGAAAACAACTTGCCAATTCTTCAAAAAGATAAACATATAAGTACTTCATACTATAGCAATTTCATTCCTAGGCATATACCCCCACAGAACTGACAGCAGAGACTCATACCTATATTTGTACACCAATGTTCATTCCAGTACTAATCACAATAGCCAAAAGCTGGAGAAGAGCAAAATATCCACGAAGAGATAAATAAAATATGGTATCTATAGACAATGGAATATTATTCAATAATAAAAGAGAATGAAGTTCTGATAATGCTACAACATGTGTGAGCCTTGAAAACATTATACTAAGTGAAATAGGTCATACACAAAAGGAAAAATATTGTATAATTCCACTTATGTAAGCTATATTAAGCAAATTCCTAGAGACAAAGGGATTAGAGGTTATTTGGAGCTGAGGAGATAGGGAAATAGGGAGTTATTGCTTAACAGTTAGAGAGTTTCTCTTTGGGAGTGATGTACAAGTTTTGAAAATAAATAGTGGTAATGGTTGCACAATGTCATAAATATAATTTTATTATATATACATATTTTTTATAGAAAGGAAGGACAGGTCTGTAGCTATTTGGGTTGGGATATGAGATAATAGTGTGCTTACAAAGGGTCAATGTGGAGGATTTTGGGGTAATGGATCTGTTCTGTATATTATTGTGTTGGTGATACACAACTGTATGTTTTGCTATTACTCACAAATTGTATGACAAAATATGTGAATTTCATTGTGTGTAAATTTTAAAATGTAATCTATCCCCGCAAATAAAAATCCCTTAGAAATACTTTCTAGAAATAGGACACGTTTACCCACTAAAATAGCCACTTGATAGGCTCCAATAATTTCCAAAGAACTTCCAATTTTTGTGTCTTTTATTTTACTGGGACTATTTCCTTATACTTTAAAAAATATTTCCAAATTATATGAAAAAAAAACTTGTAAATACTTCATCTGTGGGGACATGGGCTATCCATCCAAGTTATAACTATAATTTACAGAACATGCACCAGTATAGCATTCATGAAAATTGAACAAGAATATATTATTAAGTACCTTATCAAGTAGATGGAATTTCACCATTTTCTGATAGGATGGATTGGCTCAATGTTTAACAACTGGCAGGTCAAGCCCATCATCATATTTAAACCTTTACTTTGCCTCAGGTTCAGCTCTGTTCCTGCTACAGGACAATGGCCATTGGTCCTCTGAGCCCTGCCATTAATCATTTCTGATGTCGTGTCACTTAAATTTTAGTAATTTTCATAAGATTGAAGAAGTGCTTTTTTTCTCACTAAGATAAAACACTATCTTCTTTATTCGCTTTCTTTCTAAAGATTCATGAATCACATTATCTGTAACTATTTCTGATTTTCCATATTAGAAGTAATCATTTTTCTCCCAATATATTTTTAATAAGTCCAATAGTGAAGAGTATTATCATTTCAGTTCTTTCAAAATGTCTGAAATGAATAGTAGCTATACTTTTCATAACTGTCACTAAGACTTTGAGTTCTTTTACCTATGAGTTCAGTTGGTAGTAACTTCCAATATACTCCCTTTTTTTTCAGGGAATCATTTCATGTATCATCTTCAATTCCAGTCACTCCCCCTGACTGTAACACTAATGAAGAATTCCTCTACAACTGCCATCTTGTATTTGATGTTCCCAAACATACCAAGATGTGAAAAAGCTCAAGATCAATGCAACCCATTCTTTATTAACCATGATACCTGATCTCCCAAAACAAAAAATAAAATCATTTTATAACTCACAGAACAGCTCTCAAGCCACAAATGTCCCATTCAGTGCCATATGGAAACACCAATTTCATCATTGGTTTCACAATAACCATTCAAAATGAGATTTGTAGTTGCATGTGTTAGCTTGGATGATTCCTAGTAAGTAGGCCATCTTTGCAGAAATCCCATTAGAAAGAAAACTCATGTGTATTCCTCTTCAGTATAAGATTCTTTTATTTGAAACACTTTCACCAAGCTGCATCTCTGTGCTCTGTGATTTATTGTACTCTACATCTGGATTTTACAGTTATAATCTAATGGTAATAGAGGCAGAGTTATCTACATGCACTAAAGGCCCTGTAATAATTTCCTCTGTCTTCTGAGGCAAGTCCTATTACAACGTATTTACATCTTATATTTGAAACCTTTTCAGTTATGCATTACATATTCATGGGTTTTAAATTATCCACATCTACTTGAAATAATGTTGACAACTCATGTTTCCTCTTGGGTCCTTAATAGAGCTTCTTCCTCCCCACCATCAGGGTTTAAAGAAATGTCTGTGGGTAAAACCAATGCTTATTTGTCATCCATGGACACACATACACCACGGTACTGCGAGGTATAATTGTAAAATAAGAGAAGGTTTACTGGGAAAACTCACAAGCAGAGATGCAGTGGAGGGCAAGACTCCACCATGCTCTTGGATCAAGTCGAGAGGCATGTTAGGTAGAGCACAGCTGGAGAGCCTTTAAGCTTTGTCTCCAGTACCCGGCTGTTTTACTATTGAGCTAATTCAAAACTGCTGTGCGAGCAGCCTGCTAAGCTACCAAAAGAAAGTGGGAGTGTGGAGAGGAGGAGAATGAGCTTCAGACTCATCCAAATTTGTCTCTCCTCAGCCCACCCCATAGCCCTTGGTGGCTCATTAAGTATGAGTCTTTCCATTAACTCTTATGGATTCTGGGTCACACTGATTCTTGCATAATTACCTAGTAGGTCTCCTGCAGCTGAGAAAGATAGCAAGCCACTGCTTTAAACAATTGTGAAGGACCATTTTGGCCTTTTCATCCTTATCTAAAACAGGAAAACTACACACACTAAACTTTCTGAAGTCAGAGGTATTGGTGTGTGACCAGTGAGGTCTGTTATTCCTCTTTGTTTCCAAGTTAGGCTGTAAATCCACTTTTAATTAAAAATAAGTTCTTTAGAGACTCAGAAATCATGCTTTTCTTATTAAAAGCAACTTCTGGGCATAGAAGAAGGTAGCTATATAGGTATAAGAGGCAAAACTATTATCCAGAATCATATCACTCCAGGTGTCCTTAATCTTGGCAGTATACACTATTCATTTACTCACCAAGTTCATAAACTGTCATCCAAACACCATTGCCAAAGCAAAAAAAAAAAAAAANAAAAAAAAAAAAAAAAAAAAAAATTTAAATATTGAAAATGGCTAACATATTCCTCCACCAACTCTTACTAACTCGTGGTTCTTGAGTGCACTGTTGCTCAGCCAAGGCAAAGTATATATAAAGTATATGTACAACTGTTAAAGAGCAGCAGGCAGCCAGCCCCACCAGTCTAGTGGATATAGTTAATGGAGAGGCTAAAGTGAAAGTGTTAGTTGCTCAATCATTCATGTCAAGTCTTTGTGACCCCATGGACTGTAGCCCACCAGACTCTAGTCATGGGATTCTCCAGGCAAGAATACGGGAGTAAGTTGCCATTTCCTTCTCCAGAAGATCTTCCTGACCCAGGGATCTAACCCAGGTCTCCTGCATTGCAGGCAGATTCTTTACCATCTGAGCCCCAAAAACGGGGGCAAATAGAAGATTCTCCGAGTGTCAAAACATTTCCCATTGGACATTCCTGTCAATTATGGTGGTTCTATGCCACTTGTGAAAGCATCGGAGAAATACTTTATTCAGTGGGAGTCATTATAATGGGTGTAGGAACCAGTGCAAAGGGGTTTTGTAGTGGGGAGAGAAACTAGACTCATCTCCAAGTACAAGGTTAGCAAGTGGGAATTTATAGCCAAAGATCAGGGTGCAGGTCAGTGGATACAAAATTACTAAGGAGGAAATGTAAGGAATAAGAAGGGATTCTGGCTAAATAAACTAACAAGAATCTCATTGAAGGCAGGCCAAAGTAATCAGGCATTACCTCTGGGATAGTGAAGAATAAGAAACCTGGTTAGTTCTCAAGGGTAATAGGATATGGGAAAAAAAATTTTTAACCTGTAGAAGTAAGTTTTTAATGGCTGGTTAATTATATCACTGCATTTTCTTTGCAATAGTGTACCAACTCAAGCACTTAAAAATGGAATATGCACAAGGATTAAGACACAAAAAGTTGATTACATATTTGTATTTGTATTAATAAATGTCATAACTATACTGTTGATGTGTATTATATATTATTATATATTGTGTAATACATGATATATTGTTCCCTATTGTAACAGAACAGTTAAACTTGTGAGTCTATAACAGAACTCATGAGTTCTATAACAGAAAGTGATAAAGACCATGTTAAAACAAAACTAATGGGACTAACAGATTGCAACTGTAAACAGTAACAAACGTATTCACTCAGATCTGGAGTATTTTAAGTTTTATAATTGGTGAGTTCTACCAAATTAGCAGGATTCTTGCTAAACTTGGATGGATAATGCAGAGACAAACATGGGAAAATGAAAGTCTGATTGAAAAGTTCAGGGAAACCTGTGTAGAGCTTGGATCAGGAATAAGTCTGTGTCATGTACTATGCATTAGTGTAGATGTTTATATTAGTCAATTTCAGAAATGCTGACACATGGAGAATTAAAATTTAGTCCATACCATAAAACTACTAATGCTGCTGGGTACAAATAACTTATCTCATGTTTGGCACATGGCTATGGCATTCCAAGAGGCTTCCTTGATGGCTCAGACAATAAAGAATCTGCCTGCAGTACAGGAGACCTGGGTTTGATTCTTGGGTTGGGAAGATCCCCTGGGGAATGAAATGGCTAGCCAGGCCAGTATTCTTGCTTGGAGAATCCCATGGACAGAGGAGCCTGGTGGGCTACAGTTCATGGGGTCACAAAGAATTGGGTGAAACCAACACTTTGACATTTTTTCAAGGCATTACATAGGATTTAGCCACCTCTGAGGAGGACTGATTTTTATTAGTCATTTATGCCCTTTTTTAAAGTGGAAAATCTTACTGACAAGATCCCTATTGAGCTAACAGTTTAGAGAAAGCTATAGATAGGCCATCTTGTGAGAAACTACTAGGTAACTATATTACCTAGCATGTAGGTACTAGATACATAAATACTTACCCAATTCAAGACATTAACTAAGGCTCAGATCCTAAGCCTCACTCCTGATAGTTGTATCATGTCCATTTTTCAACAGATTATTCATACACTTACCTTCTCTTATGGAATTTATGATTCATTGAAGAGGCTTTGCAGGAAAAGTCACAGTCCTTTTTCAGTGAAAATGATTTGTATTCAGTTCAGTTCTGTCACTCGATTGTGTCCAACTCTTTGTGACCCCATGAATTGTAGCACACCGGGCCTCCCTGTCCATCACCAACTCCCAGAGTCCACCCAAACTCACGTCCATCAAGTCATTGATGCCATCCAGCCATCTCATCCTCTGTCATCCCCTTCTCCTCCTGCTCCCAACCCCTCCCAGCATCAGGGTCTTTTCCAGTGAGTCAACACTTCTCATGAGGTGGCCAAAGTATTGGAGTTTCAGCTTTAGCATCAGTCCTTGCAAAGAACACCCAGGACTGATCTCCTTCAGAATGGACTGGTTGGATCTCCTTGCAGTCCAAGGGACTCTCAAGAGTCTTCTCCAACACCACAGTTCAAAAGCATCAATTCTTCGGCACTCAGCCTTCTTCACAGTCCAACTCCCACATCCATACATGACCACTGGAAAAACCATAGCCTTGACTAGACGGACCTTTGTTGGCAAAGCAATGTCATTTGCCTTCAGTAGGTCCTAATCAGAGGCCTATTGCACGTACAAAACCCCAGAAGAAACTGAATGTTAGTGGAGGCCTTTGCTTGTTATCTTATGTTATGCTATGTTTTCCTTTGACTTTGTTTGTTTTTACTAAGGCTCACTACAGCTATAAGGTTGGCCCCAGGAATCTGCAATTTTGGATCTCAAGTATTTGATATCCCAAAGGCAGGGCTTGTCTTACTGCTACCTGGATACATTTCAAGATGATGGCCTGTCAATCAAGTTTGGCCACTAATCATATGCCTTGGGATAGAGCTTTTAGTAAAATTACCAAGGATGCATTCCCTCCAATACCTGAAGAACTCAAACAATTGGTGAGCCTCATTCTTTACAGGGAGAGACAGAAAGGCCAGTAAATTATACTTAATATGCCATGAAATGTCTTGAAGGATTGCAGTCCGGTTAGCCCCCAATGACAGTCGTGTGGCAGCACCTTGGAGTCTATCCTCATTTAAGGTCCCATTCATACTATATCACTTGTGCTTGTATGCCATGTGATGCAATGAGAAGAGATTCTGCAGTAGGGACCACTATCAAAATATCATCAATATCCCAAAATGTTTAGACCTCATTGAGAAGCCCATATTTTACTTGAGTTTGTGCAATTCCTGATGACATTTCTGAGGAAAGTTTGGGAGATAAACACAGACTGGTTTACTTGTCAAGTAAAGACAAACTGATCTGGGGGATTTTTAGGTAAGGAGTATGGAAAATAGGGTACTAACACTGCCCAAAGTTACATATGAAATATCACTGGTGACAACTATTTGTTCAGCCACTGTAATGAGATGCAACATTACAAGAACAACATTCCCTTGTTTATAATCCTCAACAGTTTGCAGTAAGTCTACAAATACCAGTGACTTTTAATGACTTTTCACTGACCAGAATAGGAGGTTGTTTTTAGTATCACCCTTATCTCCAGTGCTGCTTGATGAGGAGAGTAAAGTTGGTTTTTTTCTTCTTCTTTTGAGAGGTGACATTATTTCAAGGCCACAACCTTTATAACCTTTAAGCAGTTCTGAGCCATTCAAATACTAGAGAAGCCACCAACAAGACCCACAATCTATGCTTCTGATCCACAGGTTCAGATGCCCATGCACTCCAGGTTAATTAGAGGTAAGGCAACACAAAAAAATACGCCATCCAGAACCCCCTCCTTCAGTAGGGCCCTCCTCCCAACAAAACAAGTAACAACTACATAGAATGAGATTTCCTCATAGTTCCATTGTTCAATAACCCACATGCCACATGGTCATTTCCATTTTTCAAACTGCACAAATAGCCAAATAAATTCCAGTATTGCTACAAGTCAATCAACCTGGATGTATTTCTGAACAACCCCTCTCTTAATTTATTCCAGCTGTTATCTGTTCAAGTAAGCATCTATAATTCAGAGAAATACTGTACATAGAGCCAGGAAACTGCCCCTAAGAAATAAAGTCAGTAAAAAAAAAAAAAAAAAGTAATTTAGAAGTGGAGATCCAAAAATTACCCACTTTGAGTAGAAAATGGAATGTGAGTCAGGCAAAGGAGCCAAATATCAGTGTGACCTCTTCTGGCTCAAGACCCTACATACTTCTGCCAGCCATTGAACTTCAGTATTCCATTGAACATTGAATATCATGGCATATTTTTTCAAAGATTCTGCCATTAAAGTAGTTTCTCTTTCCAAGGATGTAGGAATCCACTCACTCAACACCTGCATGCTCTTTGATATGAGTTGTCCTTCACCTGAAAAACCCTTTCAAACATACTGTAGTTGTTTCATCTAATTCATCCTGAATTGATAGTATCAATTTACTGAGTCTCACATGCATTTTGCAAAGCTACCAAGTCTTAGAGACTGATGTTATTTTTCCCTAGGCTATCCAGAAGTCAAACACAAGTCAACAAGGCATTGTCAAACTTGCCAGAGTTACTGGGGAAAAAGTAGCAAGGGGATACGTGAAGTCAAGCAGAAAGTGAAGGAGAGATGCCAATCACCTCTCTTTCCTCTACAACATTCTCTGTTACCTGGTATTAAATCAGGTTTGACTGGTTTGTCATTTTCCACTACAAATATATTAAAAACATTTGATCTCAAAAGGAATGTTGAAATAGCTACTCTGCCTGGTTTCAATTCATTCTCAATGCTGCCATTTAGCTTTGTAAACTCAGAAATAATCCCTCATACATTTCCTTAAAACTGAAGTTTTTCTTCCCAATTTCAGAATAAAATCACTACCAAACTCCTTCACCTAACAAAAAGGATAACATGACCTGAACATACTTCTTCATCCCCACTTCACCCCAGTGGGACTTTGTGTACTATTGTCATGTAAAGGGAACCCACTGAAACTGTACATTATAGTGAAAATTTCCAATACATTCCTTTTAACTGTTCCCAAACTGACACTGCACTTCCATCCTACAAAAGATATTAATGATGAATGAATTCGATATTCACAGCAAAGAGTTGGAATTTTCACTGATGGAGTCAAAGTCTTTTCTGATCCATCATGAAAGTAAAATGTAACCTCTTTAGGAACTGGATGGACTGGATATATTGCATTCGCCTTTTGTCCACACTGCCTACGATATAGAGCTGGCTCGTGGCTGACCCTCAACAAGAGTATGCCAAATAAATGAAATTAATTAACTGTGAATGCATGAATGGATAAATGACACTATGGAACAACTAGTTAGAGTTAACTTAAAGCTCTGGGGAAAAAGAAATGCAAAAGTGCACTCTAAGGGATCAAAGCAATGAAGTTAACCTGTATCAACCATGCTGGGTAACTGAGTTAATGAACCACAGATTCACCCTACACAGACAAACAAAACTCTTACGTGGAAAAAAAATGGCATCATACCAAGCACTCTTTCATCTTATTCTACTCTGGGAAACAGGAAAGTACATTCCATTTCTTGAAATCACTTTCCTTGATGATTTTTTTCATCCTGCTATGTTGATTGATCTTCATCAGTTTTAGCCTTGAAATGATAAAAAGGGTGGAATATAAACAAAGAGCTGCCTGCACAATATTTAGGTAGAGAACATTCATCAGTGTGAACAGCTCTAACTTAAAAGCAGTAAGAAGAGTATTCCCCCAATGCCCAAGTATAGTTCGCAGCTTTAATGAAAAAGAGACAATTAGAACAAAGGCACTTGCTCACTTCAAGTCACAATTCATCAAGCTGTCAAAGACAATAAAATGCTACATACCTAATCTTTCCTGTTAACCATAATGTAGGCAATGCAATTACATTGTTGCAGCAAATTGGCAAGAATTAAAGGAAAAATTAATGTAAAAAACCTTGTGAAGATTTCTGTTCCAGTAAATGGTGTCGTTCATATTTAAAAATTGAGTAAAGAAATATTAAGTGAATCAGCAATAAATACTTTTCATTAGACCCATTTTCTTGCTCAAAAGGATTAGATATTTTTAAGCATATAAGCAAGGAAAAATTAATTAGTGGCACTAAAGTCATCTATTAAAATTAAAACAAAAGATACTTTTAGGTGAAATGGAAAGTAATGATATAAACTCTCAGTAATACACAGAAATGCAAGAAGATTGATAAATTCAATCTAAAAGAATGTTCAAAATGCTTTCAGGGGACTTCTTTTAAACAGTAGATCCCTAGTCACACAGAAAAGAAAACTAGCTGATTACAAAATTATACAATTAATTATAAAGAGTGTTCTCCAAATGACCTTTATTTTCCAAACTCAGCTCATAGTACTGTAAGAAACACAGAAAAATAAGGCAGACACTTCCCCCTTGCTTTAAAAGTGCAAACATTATCTGAAGACTATAACTGCCATGCCAAGGATTAAAAAGATGGGGAGAAGTCCTGTCTCATCTGGAGGAGCCCACATTCCCCTGAGGAATGCTGTGTATAAACAGATCAATGCAACTTATACTTGACTGTTCATGGATGCCAAGAAAATGGAGGACGTGTATTTTTCACATCTGATCTAACCTGGCTTCAGATCTCCACCCTGGTTCATAACAATGATGAGACTGGTTTTTCAAGTTTGGTTGACAGTCTAATTTTAATTTATTAGTTGCTCAGCTAATTCAAAGTTTAATCCTCACCATGCTGTTTCTGCTACTTCCACTTCTGTTCCTTAAGAAACAATGCATTATGGAGGGATGGCGCTTATGAGACTTCCAGGCTTAGACACTCTCTCCAACCTGCAGCCTGTCCTCTGAATCTGGACTTCTCTATGCTGTGGGTTCAGCAAGCTTAGTTCTCCTTTGCTGTCTCATCAACACCCTGATCCTTCTTGCCATTTGGGCTCTCCCCATGTTCTCCTCATAACCTCGGCCACGTGTATACTTTGCCCTACTAGATCAAGCTTTTCTCCTCATCCTCCCCCCAAGCTCATAAGCCATTACCGTCAGTCACCTGCATCCTTTTAAAATCATAGAGGCATGTTTCCATTTATCCTTTCTGCACACACACCCAAACTGCCACTAGCTCCAGTTCTCTTTGTCTCTGCTTGCTCAGAACACACATCCATTTCTACTCTGATGTAGCTACCCCATAGTAAATTCTCATTTTAAATTCCGAATAGGAAATAGGATCAAAAAGGCACTCCTTCCCTTCTTTTCCCCCTCAATAAAACACTCTGTTACTTTTCTCCTATCTATACTATAAATCCTGTACTTCTTTACAGGAAATGAAGATCTTATACTATTTTCAGGCAGCAGATACATATCATATATTATACTTTTCTTATGTTTCTTCCAGGGGGCATAAAGCCACATACTTTTGCCCTAATTATGGACAGATTTTAGGAAGAGGTAATAATTCTTTCCAGTAAGTAAAATACATAGAAATTCCTCAAAAATATCATCCCTGGTAAACCATTATCTTATTACAAGTGTGGCATAGGGAGGCAATGCTAATACTGTGAAAGCATAAATATGATTAGGTTAAGAGACTGAAGAAGGTTTGGAAAAGAGGGCAGTTGATTACGATGGTAAAGACAAGTTGAATTTTCAAAAATTGAAATGACAAATATTAAAAATCAAAAGATCTATCTATATTTATACAAATGCATTTATTTATTGACCAACAAAGAGTTCTGTGGAAGACACAGATGTGTGCTGCCTAGAGACACAGCTCCAAGAATGAACTTGCTGTTAAGCTATGGCATATTCAGAAAGTAGCCTTCAGCTCTTAGTTCTTTCTGGGACTGCCCCAGTTTCAGAATAAACAGCATTTTGAGCTCATATGTACTGAAGAGCAAGGTGAGGGTATAAAGTCCCAGGAATTTGGGCCTGATGTGGTGATCTGATGGGTATTACTCACTCTAGAGCTCCCTGCCATGTGGGCTAGGGCTGTATGGTGCCCACACTGTAATTCAGCTCTTTCAAGGTCAAGTTTTGCCTCCTCCTTTTCCTTTCATGGAAGTTGTTCCTTAATAAACACTTTGCACCCAGCTCTATCTCAGCTCCTGGAGAACCCAGAAATGGGATCTCTGATATTGGCCATTTGATGGGGTTTTGGGGGTTAGATGATTCAGTAACCAGCAGGTAGTGAGGACTCCATCACTGCTGTTAAGTCATGAAAACTCCTCAACAAGGTGGAAATTAATGCTTTACCAGTGGTAACTATCCCAGGGTAATGGGGAATATGTGAGAACAGGTAAAGATCAGACCTTGCAACTTAGCAAGAACTTTTGCAAGGGATGGATATGGCTAAGGACCATTCATGCTCCATTTAGAAAGACAGCAAGCAGCAGAGGTAACAGGCAAAAAAAAAAAAAGAAAGAAAGAAAGAAAACCAAGTATGAAAGCCAGAGGACTGCTTGACTGCCTACAAAGACGCTCTTATCATCTGCATGACAGGACAGAAAAAAACAAAGACCAGGTCTAGGACATAACAGACCACGTGATTGACTGTCCAACAACAAACAAGGTGGAATGCTCACTAAAGCCAGTCAATTATGTCATGAACTGGGCTCTGAATAGGAAATCCTTGGATGCTGACATGTAAGACAGAGCTGCTGTCTGAGTATACATGGAATAGACCCTCTGGTGCAAGGGGTACACTGGGATAGATATGATGTAGCCCAGATCCTCCGTAAAGACAGAGCCTGATGTAGGGTGTAAGCAACACCCTGATGTGAATTGTGTATAACACCCTCCAGTTAACATCCTCAACTGCTTACCGAGTAAAGCGAGTATTAAATTGAAACTGTTCAGCCTGATGCACAACATTCTGACAAGTAAGCTTGCGACAGAGGCCCCTGCTGGTTTGTTCTAAGTGTGTCTAGTCTGTTTTACTATTTCCTTTGCCCAAGCTTGCCTCTTCATTTCTTTCACAGATTTCTATGTCTTAAATATTGTGTAAGTATATTCAGTACATCTTATATCTATTGTATATGTATATTCAATACATCTTGAATCTCAAACTCCATCCCAAAGACTGCTTCCAGAAACACCAAATTGCAAATCAAACCGTTCAAAGAAAAATTATAGTGCCGGTATTAACATACAATTAAAAGGTATTTGGGAGGGGAGGTTGTTGCTTATAGATCATCGTTAATGACTATGTGATAGGAAGTGTTTATGGTGAATATTTGTACTTCAAAGAGAATTTTTGTCATCTCTTAAACTACCCATTCCTTGGAGGTTCTAAATCGTGGGAATTTCCAGGGTGAAATCTGAAACTGCCCACCCCTCCCAGACAAGGAAGACATGGAGAGACTGAAACAAAAGGACTGAAAGTCCAGCTTGGCAGCTGGCAGCTTTCATAAGCATAGGAACGTGCTTGACTTGTCTTGAGTGGCAGCAAGTTGAGTAGATTTCCACACCTGCTGGAATCTTGGTTTATGTAGATGCCTTAACTGGATTCACTTGTGTATACTGTCCAGATGGTCTCAGCAACACATTGTTCTCTCGAGGCCACATCTATGAAAATGGATCCCACTACAGAAATCTTAGGGCTTCCCAGGTAGCTCAGTAGTAAAGAATCTGCCTGCCAATGCAGGAGAAGTGGGTTTGACCCCTGGATCAGCAAGATCTCCTGGAGAAGGAACTCCTGGAGAGAACTGCCTGGAAAATTCCATGGACAGAGGAGCCTGCTGGGTTCTAGTCCATGGTGTCACAGAGTCCAAAGTGGCTGAGCATACAGGTAGAAATGTTACCCACCCTCTGGAGTTGGGCCACAGCAAGGGTCCACCTGCCCAGTGTCACAGGAGACAAAAGAACCAGACTGAGATCACTTCAGAAGCAAAGGAAAAGTTTGGTTTTTCGATCAAAGAATGGATGCACAGGAGGTTGTGTGATCGGGCACAGGCTTTCCACATGGCTCTGGTATAGTTCTCCCAATGCCTTGTAGTTCTCAGCACCTCAGAAAGAAGTGCTGGGCATAGCAGATTTGCAAAGGCTCCACGCACAGGCTGCCACAGCCATCCAGATTGGAGGCACTGTGAGCAGCACTTCTGTGTAAGATCTGCCAAGTCCAGGTGTCAGGTGCAGCAGTTCTTGTGGGAACTCTGATCCAACGGGTTGAGGATCCCAGTGGGTTTTGATGGTGATGGAAATCGCAGGCAGAAAATGTATTTCAAGAACAGGAAATAGAATGAGGTATCTCTGATGGCCCAAGTCCAGCTGGTGGATCCACCAGCAGTCAGGTCCTCTCAACAACCTTGTCTAATTCACTACTGCTCCTGACCTGCCAGCTCTTGCGATCTCACCTGCCTTCTTTTTCAGTGTGCCCCAAGACGTTAGCAAGGTTCACTGTCCTGGAGGCAACTCCTTTTGCCAATATCTGGCTGCACTGGAGCCAGATGCCCCAGCTAAAATCTAGGCACACTCAAGGGAAAATGAAGATTAAAATAATTTCTGATATAAGTAACACGATTTTCAACTGAGAGCCTCATGGTCCAAAAACACTGATTAACTAACTCTTCTATGCCTCATATGACTTAATAAAGGTGACACACTAGCAGATTTATCAGGTATAAACACACAACATTATTTGGATAATGGCATGGGAGCCTGCTTGTGAGGAAGTAATAATGTTCCAGAGCACTCTATTTTGGGAGACAGCTCTTCTCTTGAGAGACATTTCAGTGTTCAGTAAGAACAGGATTTGCCATCTGTCATTTAAGTCTGGCTACATGAATATAGTAAGTAAGGGCATCTACGCATGCTGTAACTATACAAAAAACATCTTCATGACCCAGATAACCGCGACGGTGTGATCACTCATCTAGAGCCAGACATCCTGGAATCCCAAGTCAATTGGACCTTAGGAAGAATCACTACAAACAAAGCTAGTAGAGGTGATAGAATTCCAGTTGAGCTATTTCACATCCTAAAAGATGATGCTGTGGAAGTGTTGCACTCAATATGGCAGCAAATTTGAAAAACTCAGCAGTGGCCACAAGACTGGAAACCATCAGTTTTCATTCCAGTCCCCAAGAAAGGCAATGCCAAAGAATGCTCAAACAACCACACAATTTCACTCATCTCACATGCTAGCAAAGTAATACTCAAAATTCTCCAAGCCAGGCTTAAACAGTACATGAACAGNGTTTTCATTCCAATCCCCAAGAAAGGCAATGCCAAAGAATGCTCAAACAACCACACAATTTCACTCATCTCACATGCTAGCAAAGTAATACTCAAAATTCTCCAAGCCAGGCTTAAACAGTACATGAACAGTGAAATTCCTGATGTTCAAGCTGGATTTAGAAAAGGCAGAGGAAGCTGAGATCAAGTTGCCAACATCCATTGGATCATCCAAAAAGCAAAAGAGTTCCCGAAAAGAATCTACTTCTGCTTTACTGACTGCACCAAAGCCTTTGACTGTATGGATCACAACAAACTGTGGAAAATTCAAGAGATGGGTATACCAGACCACCTTCCCTACATCCTGAGAAATCTGTATGCAGGCCAAGAAGCAACAGTTAGAATCATACATGTAACAACAGACTGGTTCCATATAGGGAAAGGAACATGTCAAGGCTGTATATTGTCACCCTGTTTGTTTAACTTATATGCAGAATACATCATGCAAAAATGCTGGGCTGGATGAAGCGCAAGCTGGAATAAAGATGGCTGGGAGAAATATCAATAACCTCGGATATACAGATGACACCTTCCTTATGGCAAAAAGTGAAGAAGAACTAAGGAGCCTCTTGATGAAAGTGAAAGAAGAAAGTGAAAAAGTTGGCTTAAAACTCAACATTCAGAAAACGAAGATAATGGATCTGGTCCCATCACTTCACAGCAAATAGATAGGTAAACAATGGAAATAGTGAGAGATTATATTTTGTGGGGCTCCAAAATCACTGCAGATGATGACTGCAGCCATGAAATTAAAAGATGCTTGCTTCTTGGAAGAAAAGCTATGACCAACCTAGACAGCATACTAAAAAGCAGAGACATTACTTTGCCAACAAAGGTCCTTCTAGTCAAAGGTTTGGTTTTTCCCAGTAGTCATGTATGGATGTGAGAGTTGGACTATAAAGAAAGCTGAGAGCTGAAAAACTGATACTTTTGAACTACGGTGTTGGAGAAGGCTCTAGAGAGTACCTTGGACTACAAAGAGCTCAAACCAGTCAATCCAAAAAGAAATCAATTCTGAATATTCATTGGAAGGACTGATGCTAAAGTTGAAACTCCAATACTTTGGCCACCTGATGTGAAGAACTGACTCATTGGAAAAGACCCTGACTCTGGGAAAGATTGAGGGTAGGAGGAGAAGCAGACAACAGAGGTTGAGATGGTTGGATGGCATCACCGACTAGATGGACATGAGTTTGAGCAACCTCCAGGAGTTGGTGATGGACAGGGAAACCTTGCGTGCTGCAATCCATGGGGTCTCAAAGAGTCGAGATGACTGAGCAACTGAACTGAACTGAACTGTGTGCTATAATATTCTCCAGGCCCATGGAAGGGAAAATGAAGGTGGCCAAATGATAGCATCAATGGAAGACAGAATTTGCTCATCTAACACTGAGAAGAAGGAGGTTGCCAATTTCTGTTTCCATGGGCCAGATTTTCCCCTTTTCTCAATGAAAACCCAGGTTTTCAAACCCGGGTACAATAGCCAAAACCCCAGGTGGGAGCCATGGCCAAAGATTTGTGCCACAAGACACTAAGTGTCATATGGCAATACTCAACAAGTACTTGGGTTGCATGATCAGTCAGCATCAAACCAGTCACTCTCCTTTCATGTGACAGAATGAATACACAGTTCCAGGGAGACCCTTCCCGTATTCCTGCTACAGCTGAGGTGATTCTGTTTCAAGGGATTTTTCTGTTCCCAACACAGAGGTGTCTGGGTATCCAAATATCCATAACCCAAGTTAAGCCACATAAACCCATCCCAAGTCTGAGCGTAGCCAGACAGTGCTCTAATTGGGGTATTTTTAGAACTCTTCTAGTTAGGAATTTGCTGCGCCTCCTATATAGTTTGATCTACAGTAAAAGAGTACCCATGCCCAGTGTTCTTGATAGCGTGGGCCACAGACCAGGTGTCTGGATTCGTACTGGTAATATCAGATGAACTGACTGCCAATCCTAGCTTCTTCTTCCTTAATGTACTGCTTTAGGGGCCTCCAGTCTTCTTCCTAGTGTAATGATACCACCATGGCAATCCCAGTGAGCTAGAGAAGGACAGCTGCCCACATATTCAACACTGGGATTGATTCTTTTACCAGGCATACAAATGGGCCCTCTGTTGAAATGTGTTTCAATCAGGTGGCCATCCTTTGACTAGACACCACAGGAGCAGTGGAAGTCTGACATCGAAAAGATAGGTATTTGCTAGAAATGTGTATAGAAGGTCTTTCCCCTCTGTAAAATAACAACTGACCCCTGGGTCTTAGATGTCAATGTGGCTACAGCTTTGGTAATATGACCATGCCTGTTGGCTGGGGGAGGCAGTGCTGTCAGACACAAGGAGGTGGGCTTGGGTGGCATATGCCAGACCAGCTCCCCACCTCCTCCCCTCTTTCATGGTGTGTGTTCCATTTCAGGTATAGTCTGTTTCAGTAGGTCAGGCTTGCAGCAAGACAACGGGATCCCATCTGAGACTGAATAGTTTCTTCTCTTCCCTGGGGGTGAAGTAACTTACCCATCCTGGCGGGAAGTCCCGTTGCAAATTTCAATAGATAATGCCTTTCCTAGATGTGATGCGACTTAGCATTTTTAGTATAATCTATGATAAGAGTTGACCCATTGCAGGATTTAGGGCAAGAGTTGTTTCCTGGGACTTCAATACCTTCATGGTGTTTCATGTCCTGGCAGGGGTACCCACTCTGACACATGGGACAATAGGCCCTACTGGTTGATCATTCAAGTACATTTAAGTCTGAAGTAGTCCTTTAGTTCACCTGGCCAAGGTGGTTTTACCTAATTGCAATTTAATCTGCTGCTTTAATATTCCATTCTCTCCTATAAAACCTGCAGCTTGTGGTTATAGGAGAGATGGATCTTTCATTCAATATCATGTTCTTTTGTTAGTCTTGAGCATCATGACCTTTGAAATGTGACTCCCACCCAACTTACCGTCTATTTAACAGGGTATCTGTATGTGTTACTCAGCTTTTCTAATCCACTAGTAAGAGCATTCTGATTTGGACAGGGACACGGGAAAGCTTGGGTTAAGCCAGATTCAGTATCCACACAAACTAAGGCATATTTGACCTCTCACTCAGAAGGAATGGGCCAATATAAACAAATTGTCAATCCCTCACCAGTTGGGAACTCTAGCATAAGGTGCCAGCCTCCTTTGGCATTTGCCTTGGGCATTGTTTAGAATATACAGAAAATGCCATTACTGCATTAAGCAAGTCACCATCCCACCTGGGCACTATGGAAGCCATTCTTCCTATGCACCCAATCTGCTATGTCTGCCTAAGGGTTGTTTGTGAGGGCTTGTACCTGGTAGTACATCCTGATTGCCAGAGTGTGTCAGCGCCTCGTGAGCCAGGATGCGGAAGGCAGTGAGCACTGCCTCAGTTTCTTGCAGATGAACCCAAATATCTTTCCACACATCCTGACCACGCAAATACTTATTTATGATCATCTACCCCTTGGCTTTCCATTGTCCAAGCCAAGGGTTATCTCTTCAGAACAGCCCAGCTGTCCGTGAAAAGGGTTAATGTCTAGGAATCATGAGTGATCGCCAGCTAGATGGCTGTAAGTTGAGCCCACTAGCTGCTGAGGTCCATTCCAGCTGGTGTCAGTGTTCGCCTGAATAGTGACTATAATCCATGTTGCCAGACTGCCCTAGAACCCCCTCTATTCCAGGCACAGCAGGAATTTGCCCCAGGTTGCAAGGACCGCACAAGAAGAGGAGCAGGGACATTGGGAGAATCTCTATGCTATGCAGGGCCTGGTAGCACCAAGAAATCTAGAGAAGTCGGACTGGCAGACAGGAACTCCTCTGCTGCAAGTGGCCACTGAGTCAAATTGGAAGTTTGAGCCATGGCAGAGGTGAGTTAATGGAACATTTCCTCAACCTAGCCCTTGTTAGGAAGAGGAGTTCTCACCATGATATGGCCTTCCTAATGGAGAGGCTCTTCCGGGAGGAGTGCTGTATACATTGCTAGAAACAGTGAATAGTGAGCCCCATAGGAAGGTCTCCTATCATCTCACCAGGAAGCACTCTCAGCCTGCATTCTACCCCGGGCATGGGAGGTACCCACTGATAAGGGATGGTAAGGGTAGGTGGGAGGTCTGAACTGTTGCCCAGGTATTAAGTTTTGCATAGGCTGACCAACATAACCATGGGTTATGTAGATTTCCAGGGTTTCATATGCCCAGGGCCAAGATTCCCAAAAGGATAGAATAGTCCACTCTACAACATGTTGTGGGTCTGTCTTTTCAGGGTGTCCTGGCAGCAATGAGGTCAAACCGCATTTGCTTTCAGGTTCCTGTTAGCAGACACTTTACAGCTGACTGTGGTAGCCTTTTGGCTTTTTTGTGTTCCCTCTCTGCCTTGGGCCTTTCCCACAGCCCATACTTTTCCCTATATTTGTCAGTTTCCCCTCAGATCAGCAATGGATTTTCTAACATCATAAATATCTTGTCCCACAGCCGAACTCAGAAGGGATACCAGCTTTCCATGCCAGGTACTAGGGGTGAATTGGAGTGTATTGGACTCCATTCCTACACTGAATGTGGTTCACTCAGTTCCTTTAAGATGAGCATAGATTGCCTACTTCATTCCCAACCTCCCAAGAATTTCTTGTACCTCTTCTGTAGATTTCCAGGGTTTCATATGCCCAGGGCCAAGATTCCCAAAAGGATAGAATAGTCCACTCTACAAAGGAATGAGTAGTGAGTACCCTGAACCCCTTGAGTGCCAGGCAGGCACTTCTGGAGACCACAAAGTGTGTAGTGATATTGCTTATTCTCTCTGTCTCCTTCCTGGTCAGAGAATTGCCATAAACCCCTGTATCCCACGGGATTCTCTGGTGGCTCAG
>SJYQ01000078.1:0-47554 GCA_006410935.1 Redunca redunca
CCAGTACTCCTGCCTAGAAAATCCCATGGACAGAGGAGCCTGGTGGGCTGCAGTTCACGGGGTCGCTACGAGTCAGACACGACTAGGTGACTTCACTTTCACTTTTCACTTTCATGCATTGGAGGAGGAAATGGCAACCCACTCCAGTGTTCTTGCCTGGAGAATCCCAGGGACGGGGGAGCCTGGTGGGCTGCCATCTATGGGGTCGCAGAGAGTCGGACATGACTGAAGCGACTTAGCAGCATACAAGCTATAGCAACGTGGAAGGAATATGGCAAAATTCTTTTTAAAATAAGGGGGTGGGAGATGCATAATTCTTCCATGAAAGAGAAGTTCGCATTTTACCTTGAAATCTAAATGAGTATCGAATATGTACCTAAATTTTCATTTTACTGCTAACTCAGATGTCCTGCAGGAAAATGCAGGCCAAAATCTATAATGTGTGAAAATAAGAAGCGTCCCTTGAAGAAAAAATACAAAGAAGCTGTTATATATGAAATAGGGTAGCCTATAGGAAAGTAGAAGAAACCAAAAAGAAAATCCGAGTAAGTGATCTAGACTCTGTCATGTGAGCTACCTGGCACATTGAGGGGACATGTTGAGGGCAGAGAGAGTATTAAATTAGGGAGATTCTGAAACAGGAAGTCTAATTAGTTCACAAGGAAAGCTACATGTTAAAAATATTTAAATTGGTGCAAGTTGGATAATTGGCAGATTTGAAACTGTATACAACTTGATAGAGTCATTTGCATTTTTGGTCATTGTGTTAGCTTCCTAGGGCTGCTATAACAAAGTACAACACACTGACTTATTTAAAACAACAGAACTTTATTATTTCACAGTTTGGAGGTTGCAAGTCTGAAATCAAGGTGTTGACAGGGCCATGCTCTACCTTCTGGGGAATTTTTTCTGTTCTGTGCCTCTTAGCTTCGTGTGTCACTCGCACTCCTTAGCTTGAAGTTATATTATACAAGCCTCTGCCTCTGTTGTCACGTGGCGTTCTCCCTGTATGTCTCTGTCTTATGTGGTGTTCTCCCCTTTCTGTAAGGGCTTCAGTCATATTGAATTAGAGTCCACCCTGCTGCATGCGTGTTAAGTCGGTTCAGTCGTGTCCAACTCTTTGCGACCCTTTGGACTGTAGCCCACTCGTCTCCTCTGTCCATGAGAGTCTCCAGGCAAGATGACTGAAGTGGGTTGCCATGCACTCCTCCAGGGGATCTTCCCAACCCAGGGACTGAACTGGCATCGCTTAATATCTCCTGCATTGGCAGGCGAGTTCTTTTACCACTAGCACCACCTGGAAAGTCTTTGGCACCATATAGCAGACCAAATCAGAAAGGGCATTGAGAACAGACTAAATTCATTTACCTATCTCAGTACCTACTATGTGCCAGGTCATAGAAGTAAAACAATGACAAGGTGGGCAAAAAATCTCTGTCCTCATGGAACTTACGTTCTAAAACCTTGGTTCTCAAACTGTGGTCCCTGGAACCTCCGCATCACCTGGGAACTTGTCAGAAATGCAAATTTTTAGGCTCTATTCCGCAGACTTGTTGATTCAGAAATTCTTTTAACAAGCTTTTCAGGTGATTCTGGTGTAGACTCAGGTTTGAGAACCACTTATCAAGTTGGAGAAAAGAGACAATAATCAAGATGAGTAAGTAAAATATGTAATATATTAGATGTTAATAGGTGCTGTCAGTAAGAGTAGGGTGGCTCAGGAAAACGCCCCCACCCCCCCACCAGGAGTAAAGGCCCGAAGGAGTTGGGGAATAAGCCATGTGAGTATCTGGGTGAGTTGTGTTCCCAACAGAGAACAGCAAGTATAAGGACGCTCAGGTATTTGAGGAACAGCAGAGTCCAAAGTTAGAACACAGCAAGGAGCAGATAGTAATAGTTTCAGTTTTTGAAATTTCTATTTGTTCCTTTTTAACCTGCAAAAACCAAATACTAGGAGAGCAAGAGAAAAGTGTAGGAGTAGGATGCCAGGTTGAACCTAGTCACCTGTGTAAGAATAGACTAGTATATAATCTAGATATATTTTATACATTCATTTGGCAATATGTGAAGACATTTGAGTCACAACTAGGGGGAGTGCTACTGATGTCTAGTGAGTATGGGCCTAGGATGCTGTTGAACATCTTACAGTGAACAGGGCACCCCCCACAACAGAGAATTACCCAGCTCAGAATGTCACTTATGTTAGGGTTAAGAAACATTGGCTTAATGGGATTTATAGAGGTTGGGGCATGGATAGCAGAGGAAGGGTGTGTTGTATAGATGGAAAAGACAGTGGGAATAGAGGAGCTCACTGCATTGAGGTGTTTATTGAACTGTAAATAGTTCACAATTGCTGAAACGTAAATTATAAGCGGGGGAGGCATGGGGGGGAGCATACTGTACCTATATGGTAATTCAGTTCTTTGAAAGCAAAGTTATGAAACAGTAGGAAAGCTAATATATTATTAATTTTATATTAAGCATCACTCACCTTAAGGGTAGACTAGTATTTATATTTTATGTATTCATTACATAACTTTGTATTAAGTTTTTCAGTATTTATAGACTACATGGTTCATTTGCAAGTTTTTCAAATTGTCACTAATCTCCAAAGAGGTTTTCCAGTATTTTAATTCAAAAGTATCTGCATAAAAGTGAACCCAGCCTGTTCAAACCCATGTTGTTCAAGGGGGAACTGCAGTTACCTTTGATGAGAACCTGGGGTAGAGATGGGAATGAGAACATCCTCTTTTCTGTATGTATGTGTGTGTATGTATATAAGTACATGTGTGTATATGTGTGTTTAATCTATGTTTTCAGTTTGGGTTTGTTTTGTTTTGTTTCCTGTACATTAGCAATACTTTACTAACAAAAAGTTGTAATTGCCAAATGTGCCAAGATTTTCCTAATTAGTGCAAATCAATCATTGTTCTTAACATCTACAATGTAATCTCTGGTAGAGATGTACCATATATTTTTTTAAAACTAGCTCCTCATCAACAAACATCTGTGGCTATGGGTGCCATGAATATCTTTGCACAGTTCTGTGTTTGTGTCCATAAGAAAAATTTCTGATCATGAAATGATGTGTCAAGGCACACTTGAAAAAGTTTACAGATACTGTCAAACTGCTCTTCTAAAAAGACAGTAAGTATGTGTATTCTGAGGAACAATATAGGAGCATCAGTTTTCTCTGTCTGTGTCAATACTGGCTGTTACTAAGCTAAACATTTTTGCCATTCTGATAGGTTAAGAATAGTATCGTCATTTGAGGTTTACATTTCTGTAATATGAGTGAAATGTGAACATCCTTGACCATTGTATTTTTTTTCATTCAAATCCTTTACTGTTTTGTTATATTAAGTCAATTATCTTTTTTATGATAGTTTTTGTTATTTTTTTTGTACAGATTTTTTTAAACATTTTATACAAAACGTACATTTGAACTAGCAGTTTCATTGCCAGTTAATTAAATGAATAACCTCATACAGTTTTATTATATTTATACATTTTGAGATTTGAAAAAAATCTCGATTCATGATATAAAAATGTAAAAAAGATGTTTTCTTCTAGTTTTGTTTTAATTTTGTTTTTTTTTTTTAAGTATTGAAATCTTAGAAACAGTCAGAATTTGAAAGAAATAGGTAGAGATCCAGATGGTTGCTTTTTTATCTTTTCCCCAAAAGATTATTATTTCAATATCCTTTCTTGAATAAGCCATCTTTTTCTTGGTTTGAAATGCTATGTGTACTATGCATTAAATTTCCATATGTACTTGTTGTTTTTTTTTTTTTAAACAGACTCTATTTCAGTCTGGTAAGGACCACCAGGGATATATATCTTTAGGCTAACAAAGTGAGGTTAATTAACTTGCTGCTGAGAGGGAGATCACACACCAGAGGAACTGCCAGAAGGGATAGTGTTATTATAGGATTCTGGGGAGGGGTGGAGTTTAGACAAAATTTAAATGAAGCAATATTTGATAAGTTTAAAGCACAGCAAGACTGTGTACCGGGTTAATTAACATCAGGCCTGGGCTGAGAAACAGACTTAAGAGTCCTGTTTCCTTGGAGACTACAAAGTTAAGATAAATGTGTGGAATGTTGTGTCTGGGAAACCCTTATCTGAAGCTCTGCGTTGGAAATTGAGGCTGCTTCTGATTAATGATTCATCATCCATGCAAGAGTGGGGTGTTCAGTCTCACTGATACACTTTCAAATAATTCTGACAGTCGGTAGAGAAAAAAGGTTTCACAGCAGTATGTCTTTAGTATGAATTAATAGAAGCATTAAAAACATTTTTTCTGATCCACAGGTACACTGATGTGCCTGTTCAGCCAGAATATCAAATTGTTTTAATTACTCTGTAACATGTTATACTCACATGATTATTTTTCCAAATAACGTATAAAATAATTTTTACCATATTATTTAATTTTTAAAAATCTTGTGTCTTAAGTAGATCTACCTAGATTTAGTCCACCCTCACACCCCTTTCCCAGGTATATGCCTCAGATTTTTTTTTTATGTGGACCATTTGTAAAGTCTTTATTGAAATTGTTGCAATATTGCTTCTGCTTTACGTTTTTTGGGTTTTTGGCCACAAGGCATATGGGATCTTAGCTCCCCAGCCAGGGATTGAACCTATACTCCCTGCATTGGGAAGCAAAGTCTTAACCACTGGACCACCAGGGAAGTCCTTACATGTTTATTTTTCCAAACTTTTCAGTTACATTATTCAACTTTTAAATATATTTTAGTTGGGATGGTATTATATATATATAATTTACCATCTTAACCATTTTTAAGTGTACAATTCAATGATGTTAAGTACATTTAACTTGTGCTAACCATGACCACCGTCTTCCAGAGTTCTCATCTTATAAAACTGAAACTTCATACCCATTAAATAGTAGCTCCACTTTCTCCTCTCCTACCATTCCCTGGAAATCACCATTCTACTTTCTGTCTTTATGATTTTAGCTAAGTTCCTCATATAAGTGTAATTATTACATAGTATTTGTCTTTTTGTGACTGGCTTCTTTCATTTAGCACAATATGCTGAAAGCTTATCTATGTTGTACCACATGTCAAAGTTTCCTTACTTTAAAAGGTGGTGTGTGAAGTTGCTCAGTCATGTCTGACTCTTTGCGATCCCATGGACTGTAACCTACCAGGCTCCTTCATCCATGGAATTTTCCAGGCAAGAGTACTAGAGTGGGTTGCCATTTCCTTCTCCAGAGGATCTTCCTGACCTGGGGATTGAAACCAAGTCTCCCGAATTGCAGGCAGACGCTTTACTATCTGAGCCACCAGAGAAGCCTTACTTTAAAAGGCAGAATAATATTCCATCATGTATATATAACATATTTTGCATATCCATTCAGCCATTTGGGTTGCTTCCACATATTAGCTACTATGACAGTGCTGCTATAGAAATGGATATACAGATATCTCTTTGAGACCCTGCTTTGAATTCTTTTGAGCATATACCCAGAAATGTAATTGTTGGATCATGTGGTAATTCTATTTTAATTTTTTCCACATGCTCTTTCCTGCAGTTGATATACTATTCTACATTCCCACTAGTAGCACAGAAACATTTTCATTTCTCCACATCTTCACCAACACTTGTTATTTTCTTTTTTTTTTCCTTTTGATAGTAGCTATCGTTAGTGGATGTGAAGCCGTATCTCACTGTGATTTTGGTTAGCATTTCCCTAATGATAAGTGATGTTGAGCATTTTATTTGATGCCCAACGTGTTCATGCCTATTGGCATTTGTGTATCTTCTTTGGAGAAGTTATCTATTCAAGACCTTTGCCCATTTTTGAATTGTGTTTTTGTTGTTATTGTTAAGTTTTAGGAGTCCTGTATATATTCTGGATATTAATCCCTTACCAGATACATTTGCAAATATGTCCTCCCATTCTTTGGATTGCCGTCTTACTCTATTGATAATACCTTTTGATGCACAGATTTTTTAAGTTTTTATAAAGCCAAGTTTGACTGCCTTTTCTTTTGTTGCATGCACTTTTGATGTCATATCCAAAACATAATTGCCAACTCCAGTGTTGTGGAGCTTTTGTCTTTAGTTTCCTTCTAAGAGTTTTATACATTTAGCTCTTAGTTTAGGTCTTTGATCCATTTTGAGTTAATTTTTGTATGTGGTGTAAAGTAGGGATCCCGCTTCATTCTTCAGTGTGTGGATATCCAGTTTTCTCAGTACCTTTTGTTTAACGGACTGTCCTTTGTCCAGTGAATGGACTCGGTCCTCTTGTCAAAAATCTTTTGACCGTGGATGTGAGGGTTTACTTCTGGGCTGTCTGTTTTGTTGCACTGGGCTGTATGTCAGTGTCACCCTGTTTTGATCACTGTAGCTTTTTGGTAAGTTTTGAAATTAGAAAGTACGTGTCTTCCAGTTTTATTCTTCGAGATTGTCTTGGCTCTTTGGGGTACTTTGACATCCCATATAAATTCTATGATGGGTAATTCTATTGCTTAAAAAAGCAACATTGGATTTTGATATAAATTGAACTTATAGATCACTTTAAATAGTATTGATATCTTAACAATATTAAATTTTCCAATCCATGAACATGGGATGTCTTTTTGTTTGTGTCTTCTTTAATTTCTGCTGAAGATGCAAAAAATATTAATGTTCTCATTGCAAAGTAACAAAAAAGGTATTTTCACTTTTGATCTTCTGAATCTGAAGTTGGAATAGTTTTTAAAATAGAACTGAAGGCTATTTGATAATATTTTCTATTTCTGTAGTTTTAGTAAATTACTAATAGAAAATATTTTAGTCTATCTCTCAGATAATATGTACTTCTATTATAATTTGTATAAGCTGAATACACATCAAAGAAAAATATAGTTCATGCTATATGTCTAGTTCATAAACTTGGATTATATAAGTGTATAAAAGTGTCAAGTGATGGGACTATATGATTTTTTATTAGATTGTTGCAAAAGTAATTGCAATTTTTGCATTGTTGAAATTTGCCATTTGATATTAGAATACATCCTGAATAAATGTGGTTATGTTATACATCATTTTAATGTGCATTTCTCACTTTATGTTTTTTGCTAATGACTTATTACTTTTTATTTTATATTTATTTTGGACTATAGAAATGTTAAAACACAAATTTGAACGATTTTCTTACTTGAGTTCAAAATGGGTCATAAAGTAGCAGAGACTGCTCACAACATCAACAACACATTTGGCCTGGGAACTGCTAACAAACGTACAGTGCAGTGGTGGTTCAAGAGGTTTTGCAAAGGAGACGAGAACCTTGAAGATGAGGAGCATAATGACTGGCCATCAGAAGTTGACAATGATCAACTGAGAGCATCATTGAAGCTGGTCTTACAACTACACGAGAACCTGCTGAACTCACTGTCAGCTATTCTATGGTTCTGCATTTGAAGAAAATTGGAAAGGTGAAAAAGCTCAATAAGTGGGTGTCTCATGAGCTGACCAAAAATCCAAAAAATTGTTGTTTTGAAGTGTTGTCTTCTCTTATTCTATGCAACAACAAACCATTTCTCAATCAGATTGTGATGTGTAATGAAAAATGGATTTTATATGACAACCAGTAACAACCAACTGGTGATTTTAACAGAAGAAGCTCCAAAGCATTTCCCAAAGTCAGACTTGCACCAAAAAAAGGTCACGGTCACTGTTTGCTGGTCTGCTGCTGGTCTGATCCACTACAGATTTCTGAATCCTAGAGAAACCATTACATATGAGAAGTATGCTCAGCAAATCAATCAGAAGTACCAAAAATTCCAGTGCCTACAGTGGGCATGGGTCAACAAAAAGTGCTCAGTTCTTCTCCACAATACCCAACTGCTCATCACACAACCAGTACTTCAAAAGTTGAACGAATTGGCCTACAAAGTTTTGCCTTATCTGCCACATTCACCTGATGTCCTGCCAGCTAACTACCACTTCTTCAAGCATCTTGACAACTTTTTGCAGGAAAAATGCTTCCTCAAGCAGCAGGATGCAGAAAATGTGTTCCAAGAGTTCCTTGAGTTCCAAGACATGGATTTTTATGCTACAGGAGTGAACAAACTTACTTCTTGTTGGCAAAAATATGTTGATTGTAATGGTTCCTATTTTGATTAATAATGTGTTTGAGCCTAGTTATAATGATTTAAAATTCACAGTCTGAAACTGTAATAACATTTGCACCAAACTAGTATTTAGTACATTAGGTAATATAGATGAAGATACCTATTTGGAAAAGATAATTTCAACTGCACAGGCTTCCCTGGTGACTCAGTGGTAAATAATATGCCTGCCAACGCCAGAGATGTGGGTTCAGTCCCTGGGTCAGGAGGATCCTCTGGAAAAGGAAATAGCACTCACTCTAGTATTCTTGCCTAGAAAAATATGGACAGAAGAGCCTGGTGGGCTACAGTCCATGGAGTCACAAAGAATTGGACATGAGGCTTCCCTGGTGGCTCAGAGGGTAAGCGTCTGCCTGCAATGCAGGAGACCTGGGTTTGATCCCTGGGTCAGGAAGATCCCCTGGAGAAGGAAATGGCAACCCACTCCAGTACTCTTGCCTGGAAAATCCCATGGACAGAGAAGCCTGGTAGACTACAGTTCATAGGATCGCAAAGAGTCGGACATGACTAAGCAACTTCACTTTCACTTTCTTTTTAGCAACTAAACAACAACTTCAGCTGTGCCTCCCACATACACACGCTTAGAAAAGACATTTGTATGCATTTTATAAGCCAGACAATGTGTTAGATACCGAAGAGATAGGGATAAAAGAGTCATAGCTGCTGTTCTTGAAGAATGTATGGTCCACAGGAAAGAGGTGCACATACATACTATGTAACATACAATCTGTGATGCAGTGTAAGTATATAGCAGGAGATGTGAATGAAGGAACAAGAAAACATTTGATGGAAGAGCAGTTAATTTGATCACAGGTGATGGGTAAGACTGGTCATGAAAAGTACTGAAACCAAGGTAACCATGAAAGATAATCCTGCGTTTATCTGGTAGACATAACTGAGGCAGGCACTCCAGGCAGAAAGAATAGAATGCCCAAAGTCATCCTTATGAAAGACCATGGCAGATTGGAGGATGTCTCAATATAGGCTTTAGGTAAACTAGAGCTAGATCTTGTCCACCAAGTAAGCAGTATGGGCATGATCCTGTGGCATTGGGAAGCATTTTTTAAAAAATAAGACTGCTATGTGAAGCCTTTATTAGTTGTTGGGAAAGAGCAATAAAAGAGCTGAGCCCAAGGGAAAATTATCAAGGAATGGAGGGAGAAAAGTGTCCACAGAGTATAAAATAGATGTGGAAATATAATCAGGTTTGTGGACTTGGGGCATGATTAAGGACATATTTTTTGTACCACTGTGAAAAGCATCATAGGCAGCAACTCTGAGAGGTAGGAAACTATTTCTTGCCTTCTGGGAGTTTACATTCTGTAAACATGAGAAAATATACCAATGACTGAATCCTTAGTTCCTAGGATAGTATTTGACACATTGAAAGGTACTCAGTCAGTAGTGCCTCCCAAAGATTTCGTAAAACCTCACTGTCATGTTAAAAATCAAGTTGTGTAAATCTCAAAGTGTAATTCTACATTTTAAAAAATGTTCTCACCAGTTCTAGGTTAAAAGATCAATATGTGAGAATGCCTTTTGCTGTTCTATGAGTTTCACAGATATTTTTTGCATCCTTAGTGATTTCTGTAATACCCAAAGATAGTGCTATATTACGCTGTTTTATATCAAATTGAAGAAAGAGAGAAGGGGAAAGAGTGCCATACAGATTTCTTTTCACATCTGCTCCACTTAGTGACTAACGCTCAGACTGGGATTTCCAAGCCTGAGTATAACTAGCAGTAACTCAAAGAGAATTAAATCTAAACCCAATGAAAAGAGCATCAAACTAAGGAAAAAGGCTTACTTTAAACATTACTGTTTGAGGCAAGAAGGAAAGTTGAATACACCCTCTTCCTTGTTGAGTTTTATTCACCCAGAAATCAGAACTCTTAAGTCTCTTAAGTCTCCATTTATTTCATGATGTATCAAGCTACCAGCCACCATTCAGTATTTTTGGAGAGAAATAATTTTTTTCAAAATAATGCAGTATTCTCAAAGTGTGATCCAGGAAAAGTGAAGTCCTGTATATTGTTTTAGGAGGTTGATAAAGTCAGTCTATTTATACTAATATCAATACATTATTTGCTTTTCTTCACTCATTCTCATATAAGTTTGCAGTCAGGTTTTTTATTTTTTATTTTTTTATTTTTTTTAATTTTTATTTTAACTTTAGTTTACTTTACATTACTGTATTGGTTTTGCCAAACATTGACATTAATTCACCACGAGTGTACATGCGTTCCCAAACACGAATCCCCTCCCATCTCCCACCCCATACCATCTCTCTGGGTCCTCTCTTTGCACCAGTCCCAAGCATCCTGCATCCTGCGTCGGACATCGGCAGTCAGGTTTTTTAAGTAGCTACATAATACATGATATTGCAGCAAATTGAATGCAGAAGGAGATATGGAGTTCCAGATCCAGGTGTCTTCTATTAAACCAGATGCTGAGATTTGCAAAATTTTAAGCAATGCTAGTCTTCTCAATAAGTTTGTTAGAAAATATAATTTTTTTCCATAAAATAAGTTGTAAGCAGGTGGTTGTAAACATAACTTATAAAACAGGCAGTGAATTTGTCACTACTATTTATGAATTAACATATTCTCATTTTAATTTTTAATACAAATCTAATCAATAGATGTAACCCACATAAAAGCTATTTGAGATCTTCCATGATGCAGAGTTTAAAGGGGTCTTGAGACTAAACTTTTTTAGAACTCCACAAGTAATTTATGAGCTTGCCTGGTGGCTCAGATGGTGATGAATCTGCCCCTGGTTGGGGAAGATCCCCTGGAGAAGGGAATGGCTACCACTCTGGTGTTCATATTCATCGCACTCAATTTGGAAAAATTTTGGAAAGAAAAATAATTACCACTAATTCCACCACTGAAATTAGAAATTAGAGTTGAAATTAGAAATGAGAAATTTTTAACATTTTGATACATATATATATAGTTGCTTTTTTTAAAGCACTGAACTATAATATTATATATAAAACTTTGCATTCTTTTTTCACTTGCACGCTAACTGTATTTCCATGTTATGTAATTTGAAAAGTTTCAGTTCAGTTCAGTCGCTCAGTAGTGTCCCAACTATTTGCGAGCCCATGAATTGCAGCACGCCAGGACTCCCTGTCCATCAACAACTCCTGGAGTTTACTCAAACTCACATCCATCGAGTTGGTGATGCCATCCAGCCATCTCATCCTCTGTCGTCCCCTTCTCCTCCTGCCCCCAATCCCTCCCAGCATCAGAGTCTTTTCCAATGAATCAACTCTTCGCATGAGGTGGCCAAAGTACCAGAGTTTCCAGCTTTAGCATCATTCCTGCCAAAGAACACCCAGAACTGATCTCCTTCAAAATGGACTGGTTGGATCTCCTTGCAGTCCAGGGGACTCTCAAGAGTGTTCTCCAACACCACAGTTCAAAAGCATCAATTCTTCGGCACTCAGCTTTCTTCACAGTCCAAATCTCACATCCATACATGACCACTGGTAAAACCATAGCCTTGACTAGACGGACCTTTGTCAGCAAACTAATGTCTCTGCTTTTTAATATGCTATCTAGGTTGGTCATAACTTTCCTTCCAAGGAGCATGGCTGCAATCACCATCTGCAGTGATTTTGGAGCCCCCCAAAATAAAATCTGACACTGTTTCCACATCTGTTTCCCATGAAGTGATGGGACCAGATGCCATGATCTTCGTTTTCTGAATGTTGAGCTTTAAACCAACTTTTTCACTCTCCTCTTTCACTTTCATCAAGAGGCTTTTTAGTTGCTCTTCACTTTCTGCCATAAAGGTGGTGTCATCTACATATCTGAGGTTATTGATATTTTTCCCAGCAGTCTTGATTCCAGCTTGTGCTTCTTCCAGTCCAGCATTTCTCATGATGTACTCTGCATAGAAGTTAAATAAGCAGGGTGACAATATACAGCCTTGACATACTCCTTTTCCTATTTGGAACCAGTCTGTTGTTCCATATCCAGTTCTAACTGTTGCTTCCTGACATGCATATAGGTTTCTTAAGAGGCAGGTCAAGTGGTCTGGTATTCCCATCTCTTTCAGAATTTTCCACAGTTTATTATTATCCACACAGTCAAAGGCTTTGGCACAGTCAATAAAGCAGAAATAGATCTTTTCCTGGAACTCTCTTGCTTTTTCGATGATCCAGCAGATGTTGGCAATTTGATCTCTGGTTCCTCTGCCTTTTCTAAAACCAGCTTGAACATCTGGAAGTTCACAGTTTATGTATTGCTGAAGCCTGGCTTGGAGAATTTTGAGCATTACTTTAGTAGCATATGAGATGAGTGCAATTGTGCAGTAGTTTGAGCATTCTTTGGCATTGCATTTCTTTGGAATTGGAATGAAAACTGACCTTTTCCAGTCCTGTGGCCACTGCTGAGTTTTCCAAATTTGCTGGCATATTGAGTGCAGCACTTTCACAGCATCATCTTTTAGGATTTGAAGTAGCTCAACTGGGATTCCATCACCTCCACTGGCTTTGTTCGTAGTGATGCTTTCTAAGGCCCACTTGACTTCACATTCCAGGATGTCTGGCTCTAGGTGAGTGATCACATCATTGTGATTATCTGGGTCGTGAAGCTCTTTTTTGTACATTTCTCCAGTGTATTCTTGCCACCTCTTCTTAATATCTTCTACTTCTGTTAGGTCCATACCATTTCTATCCTTTATTGAGCCCATCTTTGCATGAAATGTTCCATTGGTATCTCTAATTTTCTTGAAGAGATCTCTAGTCTTCCCATTCTGTTCTTTTCCTCTGTTTCTTTGCATTGATTGCTAATGAAGGCTTTCTTATCTCTCCATGCTATTCTTTGGAACTCTGCGTTCAAATGAGTATATCTCTCCTTTTCTCCTTTGCTTTTCACTTCTCTTCTTTTCACAGCTATTTGTAAGGCCTCCTCAGACAGCCATTTTACTTTTTTGCATTTCTTTTCCATGGAGACGGTCTTGATCCCTGTCTCCTGTACAGTGTCACGAACCTCCGTCCATAGTTCATCAGGCACTCTATCATATCTAGTCCCTTAAATCTATTTTTCACTTCCACTGTATAATCATAAGGGATTTGACTTGTACAGGCATTGTTTAACTGCTTTTTTATATTTTATTACAATGATTTCCTTCAATTGTATTAAGAGTTCAGCTACTAAGCTATAGTTTGAAGACATAGAGGGGAATATGCTATAGAAAATTTTAAATTGTCTTGAGTTTTTAATGATACCAGATCAGGTCACTTGCTGAAATATCAAAAGTATCAGGAATTTATGTAACTGTTTTAGCCTGTGTCATGCTAGGGAAAGATTAAATGAATGAATTTAAATCACTTAGAACAGTATTCTTACATTGAATCATCAGTCAGTGTTACCTATTTTTATTTGCTAGATTGTATTTTATTATAGATTTGGCTGTTATTTTTAATGTTGAATTTCAGATATACAGATGACCAACTGAATGTTCCCCAGGTTCCAGACCTGCATCTCTTCACAGATGGTCTCTCATCATTTCTGCATCAATTCCCTACTAATGCTTTAAAATAGATATAGTGTGATACACTGGATATTTGACCTGACCAAGCCTATCATGTCTTTAAAATACCTTTACTTATCCTTCATTCTTATTGGATAGTTTGGCAGGGAATAAAATTGTAAGTTCAAAATCATTTTTTCTCTGAATTTTGAGGGAGTTTCTCCATTGTATTCAGTTTTCAACATTGCTGTTTGAAAGTTCAAAACCACTGAATTCCTGATCTTTTATATGTAACCTTTTGCCCCTTTCTATGAAAGTTTACAGAATGGTTTTGTTGACTCAATTGCTGTGAAATTTTATTATAATGTATCTTTATGGGTCTGTTCTTATTCACTGTGCTGGGTATTACTGGATCTTTCAGTCTGGAAATTTCCTTGAAATGTTTGGTTGTTGATACCATCCTTCTCTTATCTACATCTCTAATCTTTAGTTATCAGTTTTCTTATTTTTCTATTACCTGGCCATTTTGCTCACTTTTAGGGTAATTTTCTTAACTTTTTCCTATAGCTGTTGTACTGAGGTTTTTGATTTTCTTGTATCTTAATTTCTTTCTTAATTTCTTTTCTTAAGTACTTTTTTTTTTTTTTTTGTACAGACCACGTTGAAGTCTTTATTGTGTTTGTTACAGTACTGCTTCTGTTTTCTGTTTCAGTTTTTTGTCTGAGAGGCTTGTGAGATCTTAGCTTCCTGACCAGGGATCAAACCTGTACCCCCTGTATTAGAAGACAAAGTCTCAACTACTAGACTGCCAGGAAAATCCCTTGCACATTTTATTGTCAGGAAGAAAAATTTTAAGGTGGTGTCTTGTTCTTATTTCAAGAATATGATGACATGACTTTTTTTTAAATCTTCCAAGATATTGATGATAGTTTTGGGTTTTTTAAAGTTTTCATGTCATTACATAGTCCTTTTTAAGTTACTTTAAATTTGACTATGTTAATTTTTTTCTTTCATATTACAGGTTTTCTTTAAAATATCTGGTGACTCTTAACTGGCTATTTATATTTTAGAGTAGATACTTAAAAGATAACTGAAATCTCTATACATGTCATTTTGCAATAAGGAATTCATGCTCTGAACCACAGTCAGCTCCCAGTTTTGTTTTTGCTGACAGTATAGAGCTTCTCCATCTTTGGCTGCAAAGAATATAATCAGTCTGATTTCAGTATTGACCATCTAGTGATGTCCATGTGTAGAGTCTTCTCTTGTGTTGGTGGAAGAGGGTGTTTGCTATGACCCGGTATGTTCTCTTCGCAAAACTCTGTTAGCTTTTCCCCTGTTTCATTTTGTACTCCAAGGCCAAATTTGCCTGGTACTCCAGGTATCTCTAGACTTCCTGCTTTTGCATTCCAGCCCCCTGTAATGAAAAGGACATCTTTGGGGGGTACTAATTCTAGAAGGTCTTGTAGATCTTCATAGAACCATTCAACTTTAGCTTCTTCAGCATTACTGGTTGGTGCACAGACTTGGATTACTGTAATATTGAATGGTTGTCTTGGAAACAAACAGAGAACATTCTGTCATTTTTGAGATTGCACCCAAGTATTGCATTTTGGACTTTTTTGTTAACTATCAGGGCTACTCCATTTCTTCTAAGGGATTCTTGCAAACATTAGTATATATAATGGTCATCTGAATTAAATTCGCCTGTTCCTCCTTACTGTAAAATTCAGATTTAAATTGAAGAAAGTAGGGAAAATCAATAGACCATTCAAGTATGACCTATATCAAATCCCTTACGATTATACAGTGGAAGTGACAAATAGATTCAAGGGATTAGATCTGATAGACAGAGTGCCTGAAGAACTATGGATGGAGGTTTCTGACATTGTACAGGAACAGTGACCAAGACCATCCCCAAGAAGAAGAAATGCAAAAAAGCAAAATGGTTGTCTGAGGAGGCCTTACAAATAGCTGAGAAAGGAAGAGATGCTAAAGGCAAGGGAGAAAAGGAAAGATACACCCGTTTGAATGCAGATTTCCAAAGAAAACCAAGGAGAGATACGAAAGGCTTCCTCAGTGATCAATGCAAAAAAATAGAGGAAAACAATAGAACGGGAAAGACTAAAGATCTCTTCAAGAAAATTAGAGATACCAAGGGAACATTTCAAAAATGGGCTCAATAAAGGATATAATAAAGTGTTAAGTCTGTATGCACCTGACAGAAGCATAAGATGTTAAGAAGAGGTGCAAGAATACACAGAAGAACTATACAATAGAGATCTTCATGACAAAGGAGGCAAGAATATACAATGGGTTGAAGACAGCCTCTTCAATAAATGGTGCTGGGAAAACTAGACAGCTACACATAAAAGAACACAAAGATAAACTCAAAATGAATTAAAGACCTAAATGTAAGACCAGAAAGTATAAAACTTAGAGGAAAATAGAGGCAGAACACTCGATGACATAAAGCAAGATCCTCTATGACCCACCTCCTAGAGTACCATGTAAAAACAAAAGTAAACAAGTGGGACCTGGTTAAACTTAAAAGCTTTTGCACAGCAAAGCAAACTATATACAAGGTTAAAAGACATCCCTCAGAATGGGAGGGCTTCCCTGGTGGCTCAGATGGTAAAGCGTCTGCCTACAATGTGGGAGATCCGGGTTCGATCCCTGGATTGGGAAGATCCTCTGGAGAAGGAAATGGCAACCCACTCCAGTACTCTTGCTTGGAAAATCTCATGGACAGAGGAGCCTGGTAGGCTACAATCTATGGGGTCGAAAAGAGTCAGACAAGACTGAGCGACTTCACCTCACCTTAGAATGGGAGAAAATAATAGCAAATGGAACAACTGACAAAGGATTAATTTCCAAAATATATGAGCAGCTCATACAACTCAATACCAGGAAAACAAACAACACAATCAAAAAGTGGGAAAAAGACCTAAACAGACATTTCTCCCAAGAAGATGTAAAGATGGCTAACAAACACATGAGAAGATGCTCAACATCTCTCATTATTAGAGAAATGCAAGTCCGTTTAACGTTCATTGTAAAGCTAGTTTGGTGGTACTGAATTCTCTTAAATTTTGCTTATCTGAAAAGCTTTTGATTTCTCCATCAATTTTGAATGAGATCCTTGCTGGGTATGGTAATCTTGGTTGTAGGTTTTCGCCTTTCAGTACTTTAAATATATACTGCCTTTCCCTCCTGACCTGCAGAGTTTCTGCTGAAAGATCAGCTGTTAAAGGTTCGGGGTTTCCCTTGTATGTTACTTGTTGCTTCTCCCTTGCTGCTTTTAATATTCTTTCTTTGTGTTTAGCCTTTGTTAGTTGGATTAGTGTGTGTCTTGGCGTCTTTCGCCTTGAGTTTATCCTGTATGGGACTCTCTGTGCCTCTTGGACTTGATTGACACTTTCCTTTTCCATGTTGGGGAAATTTTCAACTTAATCTCTTCAAAAATTTTCTCATACCCTTTCTTTTTCTCCTCTTCTTCTAGGACCCATATTATTCGAATGTTGGTGCATTTGACTTTGTCCCAGAGGTCTCTGAGACTGTCCTCAGTTCTTTTCATTCTTTTTACTTTATTCTGCTCTTCAGAAGTAATTTCCACCATTTTATCTTCCAGCTCACTGATGTGTTCTTCTGCTTCAGATATTCTGCTATTGATTCCTTCTAGAGTCTTTTTAATTTCAGTAATTGGGCCATTTATGCATGTTTATTCTGTAATTATTCTAGATCTTTTTAAATTGATTTCTGCATTTTATCCATTTTGCTTTCCAGGTTTTTGATCATCTTTACTATTATTTGAATTCTTTTTCAGGTAGTTTGCCTATTTCTTCTTCATTTATTTGGACTTCTGTGTTTCTAGTTTGTTCCTTCATTTGTGTAGTATTTCTCTGCCTTTTCATTATTTTTTTTTAACTTATGTGTTTGAGGTCTCCTTTTCCCAGGCTTCAAGGTTGAATTCTTTCTTCCTTTTGATTTCTCCCCTCTAAAATTGGTCCAGTGGTTTGTGTAAGTTTCTCACAGGGTGAGATTTGTGCTGAGTTTTTGTTCGTTTGGTTTTCCTCTGAGAAGCAAGGCTGAGTGAGGTGGTAGTCCTGTCTGCTGATGATTGGGTTTGTAGTTTTGTTTTGTTTGTTGTTTAGATGAGGCATCCTGCATGGGGTGCTACTGGTGGTTGGGTGATGCCAGGTCTTGTATTCCAGTGGTTTCCTTTGTGTGAGTTCTCACTATTTGATACCCCCTAGGGTTAGTTCTCTGGTAGTCTAGGGTTTTGGAGTCAGTGCTCCCACTCCAAAGGCTCAAGGCTTGATCTCTGGTCAGGAACAAAGATTCCACAAGTGGTTTGTTATGGCGTTAAGTGAGAGTAAAACAAATATCCAAAAACAAGAAACCAAAGATGAACCCAGACAAATGGCAGTTACAAAATCAGGCAAATAATATTTAAAATAATGGAATATGCACATATACATAAACACCCATGAGCAAAGTCAAAACAGTTCAACAAAAATAAAGCACAATAGATTGACCCAGTTAACAAAGAAAATCAAAAACTATATTTACCAGTTAAGAACAAAACTAACTAAAACACAAACTGGAAAACAAAACTAAAGCAAGGTGCCAAGTGAGGAATAAAGCAATGAAAACAAAACTAACAAATATATTGAGAGGAAAGGAAAGAAAGAAAAGAAAAGGAAGAATCGATATGCAAAGTTATACAGCAGTAGGTAAAGAAGATTTACATATATTAAAAAATTAACTGCAAGGGGAAAATAGCAGTAGGAAAAGCAAACAAAGGAATAAATGTAGAAAAATAATAATCATTTAAAAAATTAAAAAGGGGGGGGAAACTCCCCAGAACTGCAAAAGCCTGATATAGAGGCAGAGGTTTATAACAACAATAAAAAGTGTGACTGAGAAAAAAAGGAAAAACCTTAGGTAAATTTTATAGTGCCAATAAAATTGACAACTACAACTGGCGGGGGCAGCGAGGTGGGGCAGCAAGGAGAAGGAAAAATCCAAAAGAATCTACAGAACATGTCAAAACATAAGAATAATAAATGTTTTTCTTGAGTCACTGCTGTCAGAGTCCTTTCCCCAGCTGGGAGTCAGTCCACCTCACCTCCCTAGGATGCCCTCCAGCACTATTGATCTCTGAACCTGCTGTGAGGGCAGCTCAGATTCTAATCTGCTCCTGCTCTGTGTTCTTGCCTGCAGTGTTCACAGCTATCAGAACTAGTGCTTTTTCTTTTGTGGGCGCTCTCAATGACCTTTTATATAGTCCACAGACACAGAGACTGCCTGGTTGATCATGTGGATTTAATCTGCAGCTGTACAGCTGGTGGGAGGGTTTTGGGTCTTTCTTAGCCACGCTGCCCCTGGGTTTCAATTGTGATTTTATTTCCACCTCTGGATATGGGTCATCCACTGGGGTTTGCTCCTGAGGCTGCCTTGGAGGACTTGGGTCTGCCCCTGTGAGGGCCAGGTGTGGAGGTGGTGCGGCTGCTTGGGTCACAGGGGTTCTGGCAGCACCAGGTACACAGGGGGGTTGGCGGCTAGGGCAGTGGGGAATACAGTGCTCTAGAAAGGCATGGCAACCAGTATTGGCCAATACACTCCAGCATTCTTGCCTGGAGAAACACCCCCGACAGAGAAGCCTGGCAGGCCACAGTCCACAGGGTTACAACGAGTCAGGGACTACTGAAGCCACCCTGTGAGCATAGGCACAAGCCATTTTTGCCTGTGGCAGCTTTGCCCCAGTGAGTGCTGAGCGTGAAGGTGGCGCAGCTGCTTGGCTTGCGGGGCCCCTGGTGGCACCAAGTGTGCAGGGACACGACTGCCTCTGCCCCAGGAATTATGGTCCCATCAGAGTCTTTTTTCAAGCCTCTTGTAGCTGGTGATCAGAAGGCCTCTTTGGCCAGTTTTTCTCCGTAGCTCCACCCGTTCAGGCACCTAGAGGGCTCCCTTGCCTGGGTCCTTCTCTGTTGTTCAGTGCGTCAGGCACATAGGGGGCCACCGCCCGGGGTCCTGCTCTGTAGATCAGTGTGTCAGGTGTTTGATGGGCCAGCTTCTCTACTGTTCAGCTGCCAGTGTTGGTGTGTGGGGGGAATAGAGGCTATGGTGATGGCTCCACCCCCTGTGCATGACTCAGCAGTATTGCTTTGCTTCCATGGCTGCCCAGCTTTCCTTCCCAGGCATTTCCCACCACAGTCTTCTCCCTCACATCCCACTCTCCGCAGTCAACAGCAGCCCTCCTCCTGGGATTGCTCCACAATCCCTACACTCCAGCTCCCAGACACTGCAACATCTAGGGTATGTATGGCTGTGGCAAGGACTGTCTGACTCTCATTCCATTTAGGCTGCCACAGATCAGCTGTTGCACTGTCAGCCTTAAATGTTTCTCCTCTGACTCAGACAAATGCCCCAGTGTGGGGATCGGACCCCTGCTTCAGTTCTCCCATCTGCCGAGGGCAGGTCCCGTCCTACTAACACTCCCGTTTCCCCCCAGTTCCTTCGTACTACAGAATTTTGCGTGGGTCTATATATTCTTTTCTGCTGGTCAGGTACGCCTGCCCGTTGTCAGCTGGTGTTCTGCATGCACTTCAGTGTCTGAAGGTATATTCCTGATGTATCCATGGAGAAAGATGTATTCCATATCCACCTACCCCTCTGCCATCTTCTTCCTCCCCCTGGATTACATCTTAAAGTAGATAATGTACCAAGGATATTTGAGAATATCTTCCTGTTACATGGATTTTTAAATGACAATTCGCTGAATATTTAAGTCTATGGACATGTTTTTCCCCTCAAAAACTTGGGAGTTTTGCACCATTTCTTTTGACATACAGGGATACACAGGAGAAAGCTGCCTAATAATTTTTTCCTTGTATTTCTGCCTATTGTTTTTTTTTTTGCCTTTAACATGCTTGGTTTGTCCTGGATACTAGAGTTTTGTTTTGTTTTGTTCTTTTGTAAATGAAGTTCAGAATCTCTCAACACTGCCCCATCTATTTATATTATATTTTTCTTGGTTGTATGTGAGACCTTTAAATATTTTGATGCATGCCCTTCATTTCAGTGCATTTTCCTTTATATCTTTGACTTTTTTTTTTTTTTTCGGTTTCATTTGTTATATTCTCTTTTGAGAAATTAGTTATTTCTCTGTTGGCTGTTCCTTGCCCATCTTTCATAGCTATCAGTTTCCCCATAATTGCTTCAATCCCTTCAGTCTCTAAAAAACTACAAAATAGTCCTAGTTAGTTTAAGATTTTCTTTTTTGTAGAGGAAGTATTCAGGTCTGTGCTTTTCCCTTGTCTTTTGCATCCTGTGTTTGTAAATTTTTTCCCACTACAAGGTTTTTATGTAGGTTCCTTTTATTTCTGCTTTTTCATTTTTAAATAGAATCAATTCCAGGTAGCTTTGCTTAAAAATTATGTAGATGAAAATCTCTTATTACCTTTTGTGTGTGTGTGTGTGTGTGTGTGCATGTGTGTGCACACTCAGTTGCATCTGACTCTTTGTGACCCCATGGACTGTAGCCCGCCAGGCTCCTCTGTCCTTGTGTTTCTCCAGGCAAGAACAGTGGAGTGGGTTGCCATTTCCTACTCCAGGGGATCTTCCTGACCCAAGAATTGAACCTGCATCTCCTGTATTTCCTGCATTGGCAGGCAGATTCTTTACTACTGCGCCACTTGGGAAGCCCTTTATTACCTTTTGCATATAGATAATTGTTTTATTGCACCATTTGGATCTTTCCTTTAAATTTTGAGCTAGAGATCTGTGCTGCTGCTGGCTGGCAGCTTCTGTTTCTAGTCATTTAGTTACCTGAGAGAGGTAAATTGAGGAACTGGGACCTTGGACAGCTGCAACTAGGAACTTTGTCTCTGACTTAAACATTTTTTTTTTTAAGACTTGAGGCAGTAGAGAGGCTTTACCAGATGGAAGGCATATCATTCAAATTTGTTGTTGCTTTCTGTTCTGTCAGGATTAATAGTTCACCTTAAGAAGGGGCTGGGTTTGTTTTATGGGTCAGAATATTTTTCTCTGCATAGTTAGCTTTGATCTGTAGTGACTGGACATCATTTTACGTTCTCACCAGCAATATATAATGATCTAGCTTTTCCACATCACCAGCGTTTGATGGTATCACTGCTTTTTATTTTAGGCATCCTTATGGGTAAGTAGAGATATCTCATTGTGGTTTTAATTTGCATTTTTCCTCCTGCTAAATGAGGTTGAACATTTTCTCATGTGCTTACTTGTCATCTGTACATCCTCTTCAGTGAAATATCTTTTCATGTCCTTTGCCTATTTTCTGACTGGATTGTTTATTTATTTATTTTTTGCTGTTTTAGGATTTTTTAATATATTCTAAATGCTAGTTCTTTGTTAGTTATGTGATTTGTAAGTATTTTCTTGCAGTTTGTAGCTTATCTCTTCCTTCTTTCAGTAGGGTCCTTTACAGAGCAAAAGTTTATCAATTTTTCCCTTTTATGAATTGTGCCTTTGGAGTCAAGTCTAAGAACTCTTTGCCTAGCTCTCAAACTCAAAGATTTTTCTTCTGCAACTATAAAAATTTTTCTCATGCAATTATCAAAATTTTATAGTTGCATGTTTTACATTTAAGCCCATGTTTTACATTTAAGTCCACATTTTACATTTGTCGTTTATTGGTGGTTTAGTTGCTCAGTCGTGTCTGACTCTTGTGACCCCATGGACTGTAGCCCACCAGTCTCTTCTGTCTGTGGAATTCCTGGGGAAGAGTACTGGAGTGGGTTGCCATTTCCTTCTCTAGGGGATCTTCCCGACCCAGGGGTTAAACTCGGGTCTCCTGCCCTGCAGGCGGATTCTTTACCAACTGAGCTACCAGGGAAAGGTTCATATTTTACATTTAAGACCATTTAAGTCCATAATCCATTTTGATTTAATTTTTATGTGATATGTGAGATTTGGGTCAGGGTTTAATTTTTGCCTAGAAATATCCAGCACCATTTATCAAAAAGTTTATCTTTTCTCCATTTAGTTGCTTTTTGTATCTTTGTCAAATGTGAGTTGAGCATATTTAGGTGGTCTGTTTCTGGTTCTCTCTATTCTATTCCATTGATAAATCCACGAGTCTGTCCCTCCACCAATACTATAAAATTGATTTCAGTTCTTCAGTACTTGTTTTCAGTAGCTTTATGATGTCTTGAATGCAGGTTGACTGGTTCTTCCTACTGTGAGAATCAGAATCAGAGAAAACATGAAAGTTTCAAAATAGCACCTCACAAATAGTGTATCCATAAGTATTTATAATTGTGACACTATATAAGATTCATCCCAACTTTACAAGGAAAGTGCTTGGGGGAAAAACTTTTTGAAAATCATTTTAATGTGGTTTGAAGGGAGAAATATATTGTAAATATGTAAATGACACAAGTAAATATGATAATCCAGAACAGATCTGTAAATACTAGACTGACAACCCTAGCAAGATATAATATAAAGTACTAAAATTTAAAAACCAGAAAACACTGAAAGTCTAGGATTTTAGGGACTTTATTGTGAATTTCACCAACTTTCTTAAAGCCTGAAGAACTGGAGGAGGGATTTGCTCATGTAATAAAGGGCTTTGAAGTCTTGGCGAGAAGGACATTAGTGACTGATGGAGTGACTGCAAAGCAAGCATAGGAAGAGAGGAGCATTTATCCACAAGGATAAAAGATCAGTCTGCCCTCAGTTTCAGCACCAATGGGAAGACCATGAGTGATTTTTACAGAGTTTTAAGAAGAGAGACTGTACTCGGTCACATTGTACTTTGTGTATAAAGGCAGTAATAAACATTCTCCAGCCTGCAATGAGTGCCATTGCAAAAATTACTTGCTGAAACCCAGCCAACAAAAATGTGACATTAATGAAGAACTCACCTTTAGAGCAGCTGTGATAAAAGAACTATTAATGAGCATAGAATCCAATTTAAAATATATTTAAGATCAAGCAGTCATGGGAATTCCAGTGTAATTTGTAGAATATAAGCTATGTAAGTTTTATGAAATAAAAGTAGTTCACAAAAATTGGTTGCATTGGATGTGTGTGTGTGTGTGTGTGTGTGTGTGTGTGTGTGTATGCTGATTTACACATTCCCAAAGTAAGAAATCAATCTAAATTTGAACTATGTAATAAAAATAAGGCCTCAGATTGCTTTATGCTTTTCATAATCTTTCTCTTTACTGGGATTGTTTAGAGAAGGGAGGTCACATTATACATGGTTAGCTGATGTTCAAAGTTAAATCTTTAAAGTAACATGACTAATATAATCCCAATTCTATAAAATGATAGTACAGTGGTTAAGAATCTGAATTCTTGTTTCCAATTGCTAGTATGACCCAGGGATGCTTACTAATCTCTCTGTGTCTGAGTTCATCTGTAAAATGGGATTAATAGTCCCTAGTTCATGATTTGTAGGTAATCTATATAAAGCTGTTATCAGTACAGGGCTCAAATGTTAGGTATAATTACTTGTCCTTTCATCTCTGTTATTCATAAGAATGTTATTCATGTGTGTAAGGGTACTCACCAAGTGTTAATGGTAATTGTTTCTAAGTGATGGGATTTGCGGCAATTTCTTTCTCAGGTAGTTCTGTGTTTGCTTGATTTTTTTTTTTTTTTTTAAACCAGGGAAGAGCACAAAACTGTTAAAAAATGAAACTATGAATTTTAGTTGTTCCAGCACTTCTGCATCTGGAATCTGTATTTTTTAAGTCTCCTCAAATGATTCTGATTATGCATCAGATTTGAAAAGTGGTTGGCATTGATAATTTCCCTGCACTCTGTTCTGTTTAATATATATTGAAGCCCCTAGAAAGTGTGGTTTGGGTAAGCTATGTCTTCCTCCAGTGTGGTCTACTTCAGCACTCTTGTCAAGAATCTGAAGAGACGAGGGTGATGATTTTTGCCAAAAATCGGAGTGAGGCTTGGGGTACATTCCACTGACATGAAATAGCTTTTATGCGAGGAACAGGAAAGAAAAGTGAAGGTATACAGAAATTTAAGTCATAAGACAGGAGTGCTTGAAATTGAAAGGAAATGGGCTAAAAGCAGTAGGGATAAGCCAACCTATGCTGGCTGAAAATTCTCTAGACAGGAAAGGGTAAGACTATGTCAGGCATCAAACAGCATCACAAAATATTTTAAAGTTAAAAACAAATTTCACAAAATCAAGAAGTTAACTTTCCTTGCATTCACCCCAGAACAGGTGTCTTTCTAAAAAAGTGCCACCTCAACTAAGAAAACCCTGTCCATAACATGTCACTAGCTTTCTACACATAATAAAACCTCCATGCTGCCAACGTAGGCTTGTTTTGAAGCACAGAATCTTGGGAAATGGTTGGGTAACAGGTTGGTATTCATGCTTACTGGAGCTCGATCAGCACTTCCTTCACTTCAGATAGTTGCTGTGGTGATAGAAATAAGAATTTTCTCTGGCCCTGCAGTCTTTACATCCTCTTCTCAGTCACGGTGCTTTCTGTCTGAGTGTTACTATTATTGAATACCATTGTAACTATTGCTTTCCTGTACCTGGAGTGGTAGACTCTGCAGCCATGGAAATTTCAATTGGATTTGTTCCCTTCTGAGGCTGTGACATAATTATATTTGGTGTTAAGATAAGGAAAGTCACAGCCAGTACAAAAAGAAGAAAAAGTCAAAACTATGGTGTTAGAAGACAGAGTGTCAGTGGGAGAATGAGAAGACATATGGACTCGCTTGCAGTGTGACTCCCAGTCGACATCTCGGTTTCTTAAGTGTCTGCTACTGTTACCTCAGTAGCTTTCCTCCTGGTTCACCACTTCAGTAATGCCCTGCCAGTCTTTCTATATTTACTATAGGAAATTTGGAGTTATGATACCTTTCACTTCTATCAGCTTCATGTTTTCAATTCATGGTGCTTTCAAATCACTAACCTCAATTGTAGGTCAGGTGTTAATGCACACTCCACATAATAGCAAACAGAATTGAACAGATGTTTTAAAATGTAATCTCAGACCAAGATTCTGGCTACAGCAAAGTCTAAAGAACAGGGCTTCCAATAATCTAGAGAATTTTAGAGTTTCAAAAAGAAGCACTTAAAGCAGGAAGGGTATTTTTCCTGAAATAGATTACACCTCTTGCAGGAGGGAGAATTTGAGGACCCTGGCCCTCAGGGAAAACAGCAGGAAAACTGGACAAACTTGTTTCTGCTTTCCGCTGGGAAATTAAATGGGGGAGTTGAGCAGGACATCTGTATTCATCTATACTTTATTACGCATGAACTTAAAGTTACAGTTCAGTTCAGTCGCTCAGTCATGTCCGACTCTTTGCGACCCCATGAATCGCAGCATGCCAGGCCTCCCTGTCCATCAACAACTCCCAGAGTTCACTCAAACTCACGTCCATTGAGTCAGTGATGCCATCCAGCCATCTCATCCTCTGTTGTCCCCTTCTCCTCCTGCCCCCAATCCCTCCCAGCATCAGAGTCTTTTTCCGATGAGTCAACTCGTCGCATGAGGTGGCCAAAGTACTGGAGTTTCAGCTTTAGCATCATTCCTGCCAAAGAACACCCAGGGCTGATCTCCTTTAGAATGGACTGGTTGGATCTCCTTGCAGTTCAAGGGACTCTCAGGAGTCTTCTCCAACACCACAGTTCAAAAGCATCAATTCTTTGGCCCTCAGCCTTCTTCACAGTCCAACTCTCACATCCATACATGACTACTGGAAAAACCATAGCCTTGACTAGACAGACCTTTGTTGGCAGAGTAATGCCTCTGCTTTTGAATATGCTATCTTGGTTGGGCATAACTTTTCTTCCAAGGAGTAAGCGTCTTTCAATTTCATGGCTGCAGTCACCATCTGCAGTGATTTTGGAGTCCAAAAAAATAGTCTTACACTGTTTCCACTGTTTCCCCATCTATTTGCCATGAAATGATGGGACCGGATGCCATGATCTTCGTTTTCTGAATGTTGAGCTTTAAGTGAATTTTTTCGCTCTCCTCTTTCACTTTCTTCAAGAGACTTTTTAGTTCCTCTTCACTTTCTGCCGTAAGGGTGGTGTCATCTGCACATCTGAGGTTATTGATATTTCTCCAGGCAATCTTGATTCCAGCTTATGCTTTTTCCAGCCCAGCATTTCTAACGATGTACTCTGCATGTAAGTTAAATAAGCAGGGTGACAATATACAGCCTTGACATACTCCTTTTCCTATTTGGAACCAGTCTGTTGTTCCATGTCCAGTTCTAACTGTTGCTTCCTGATATGCAGGTCAGGAAGTTACAGTTAAGATAAAGCAAAAGAAGTAAACAAGTGCCTACTAGTTTCATATTGGTAATTTCCATCTCTGATATTGAGCAACTGTGTTCTCTACTTCCCCTTAGTGTCATTCTTCTCAAATTGGAATTACTATTCAAAAGAGGGCCTGAGATACAAGATATAGAATAAGCATAGTATAGACCCAGGAATCAAACCAGGGTCTCCTGCATTGCAGGCAGATTCTTTACCATCTGAGCCATCAGGGGAGCCCCACTGGAATAAACATTTCCATGTCAAACATACATATAGTAAATATGTATTAAATGGGATAAAACAAAAGGTCATATGAAAGTATTTTTATATAAAGCTTTTCCTAATATTAATATAGAAAAGTATGTAAATCATAAATGTAGAATTTAATATCTTGAAGACAACATCATGTAGCCACTACTCATTTGTTTTATCTGATTATAAAATACTTTGTTTTTATAGGTGTTTGAATAACATATCTTTTCCCATCCTTTTGCTCTTAACTTCTGTATATATTTAATGTATGTCTTGTAAGCAGCGTATACTTGGGTTTATTTTTCTTCTAGATTGGTAGGTAATCTTTATCTTTGAATTCAACTTTTAGTCTTTTTACAGTTAATACCATTGCCAATAAATTTGTGTTTAAGTCAGTCATATTACTATTTGTTTTCTTTCTGTCTCATTTATTTTTATCCATTCCTTTTTTCTTGCCTTGAAAATACCTTTGATTAAAGTATTAATCATTAAGTGTTGTTTTAGTTTTTTCTGTTAGTTTTACTTACATATTTTTACTTTTTTTTAATGATTACAATAGTCCTTCTATTATACTCTCCTAGTCTTTTAAAGTCTGATATTAGTATTTTTACACAGCAAAATAATTTTAGAACACTGAAATTCCTTGTAGCCTCACAGTTTTCGTGCCAGTTTTGTCATTTATTTTAATAATAACAGTAACAATGCCTTGTGGGAACATCTTAATGTTTTATCTAGCCAATATTCATTTGGATTTACCTGCAATATATATATGGAATCCCAGGTTGCACTAGTGGTAAAAAAAAAAGCCTACCTGCTAAAATAGGAGATGCGTAAGAGACGTAGATTCGATTCCTGAGTTGGGAAGATCCCCTGGAAAAAGGCATGACAAGCCACTCCAGGATTCTTGCCTGGAGAATCCCATGGAGAGAGGAGCCTAGGTGGCTACAGCACATAGGGTTGCAAACAGTCGCATACACATCAATACGTACAGTAACTTTCTGTGGTTCACCCTTCCTTCTTACAATTCTGAATTTTCATCTAAAATTCTTTTCTTTCTGCCTGAAGAACTCCTTTTAGTATTTCTTTTAAGAATAAAGCTGATTTTTGTTTTTTAATCTTTTTCAGGTTTATTTTTGAAGGCTATTTTTGCCAGATATAGAATGCTTTCTTTGTCTTTGATTTTTGGCAGTTCTGCTGTGGTTTATCTTAGTATCGTTTTCTTTGTAGGGTGTGTGTGTGTGTGTGTGTGTGTGTATGTGGTTTATCTTGGTATCATTTTCTTTGTAGGTAGGGGTGTGTGTGTGTATGTGTGTCTGTGTGTCTGTGTGTGTTATGGAGCCCTGTGTGTGTGTGTGTGTGTGTGTGTGTGTGTGTGTGATGGAGCCCTGTGTGTGTGTGTGTTATGGAGCCCCCTGTGTGTGTGTGTGTGTGTGTGTGTGTTATGGAGCCCTGTGTGTGTGTGTTATGGAGCCCCCTGTGTGTGTGTGTGTGTGTGTGTGTGTGTGTGTGTGTATGTGATGGAGGTCAGTGTGGGGAAATGTTCAGTCATTTGTTCTTCACATGTGCTTTCTCATCAATCAGTTATCTCTTTTTCTTCAAAGATCCCAGTTAACACATATGTTAGACCTTTTTACTCTTTCTTATGTTTCTTTCGCTCAGTTCTTTACTTACCATCTTTGTCTCTTTTTGTACTTTAGTCTGTGTAATTTCTTCTGACCTGGCTTTCGGCTTATTAATTTTTCTCTTTATCTGTGTTTTTCCTATACCTTATATCTTTGTCTTGTCATTTAACTTATTGATTAACTAAAAGTCATTAGTAGGAAAATCTCTTACCTAAGTCTCCTGTGGGTCTGTTTCTGTTTCCTACTATTTTCTGTCTCCTACTATTTTCTGTCTTCATTCAAGCTTTTAATTTTGATATCTGAGGCTACAAGGAATTTCAGTGTTCTAAAATCATTATCACTATAAAAAATTATAATGATAATTTGAAGTTCTCCATAATTTCTTACTTCTCCAGAAGACTTTTTGGTTTGCAGCTAGGCTAGGGCCAGATCACCCTAATCCGTCAGTGGTTAAGATGATTCCAACTTGGGCTTCAGTCCTGGTGAAGGTTGGCCTAATTTCAGCTCCATCCTTGTTCCTAGATTGTGGCTTTTCAGGGTCCAGATAAAAGCCCGAGTGTTTTCCAGAACGTCTTCTCTTAGGCAGATGTTGGCCTCCGTTTTTTCCTTACCTTCTTTGCCTTAGCTCTTCTTTTCTCTATCAGAGTCAGTGGTTGTCTTGAGGAGTGAAGCCGTGCTAGATGTCCAGCCCTCCTTTCTTGGCTTCTTACTGTTTCCAGATCTTGCCTCCCGCAGCCCCCTGCAGTTCTCACGGCCTTGATATCTTAGCATTGTCACCAGACTTATATCTTTTTACATTTTGTTCAGTTTTGCTGGTTGTACTTAGGTTTACTTTTAAAAAACCTAGCTGTTCTGGAAATATAACCACATGAAGTTGTTTGTTGTCCCAGTGGTGATCATTGGTTTGTTTGTTTTACAAAATATTTCAAAACAAATTTTATCTTGATGGTCATATTTCCCAGACCCCTGCCGTCACTACACACGTCCATTGTCCTGTTCCGTTAGTGGTGAGTGGGTAAAGAGTCTGAGAAATGCAGTGGGAAGAGCACTGACTTTTTAAGCAGACAGACTTGGGTTCAAGTCATAGCTTTTATCAATTGTGTCAGCCTGTGGTGCAAGTTAGGTTTTAAAATTTTTCTGTTTTCTTTTTTTAAGTTATTTCTTCATTTTGTGGCTGCTCTGGGCCTTTGTTGCTGCGTGAGGGCTTTCTCTCGTGTTGAGTGGGGTCTCCTTTCTAGTTGCGGTGCGTGGACTGCTCTGTGGTGGCTTCTCTTGCTGCAGAGCACAAGCTCCGGGCTGTGCCTGCTTCAGTAGCTGCAGCACATAGGCTCGCTCAGCGGCTGCGGCGCACAGGCCTCAGTAGCTATAGCCTGTGGGCTTAGCTGCCTTGAGGCAGGTGGAATCTTCCCAGACCAGGGGTGGAACTTGTGTCGTCTGCATCGGCAGGCAGATTCTTAACCACTGGTCCACCAGGGAAGTCCCAAATTTACTGTTCTCTTGCCTTCCCAGTGGTCACAGTGAAAATGAAGAGTGAAATTGAAAGTTTTTTCAAGTGGAATGAAGTATGGACTGAATCTGGCATGTGGTCGACGCTTAGCAAACATTTAAAAAAATTATCTTGGGGAGTTGGAAACTATAGATTTAGGACTGTTCTCATAGGAATCTATAAGTTCAACATGTAATAATTATTAGCAAACCCTTAAAATGGACCCGTTTGGTTGTCAGGCAGTTCAGCAGGCATTTATCCAGCAGCCACTGTTCAGGCACCCTCCTTAATCCTAGTGATATGTAGAAGCTGTTCAGGGTCTTGCAGTCCAGTGGGATAACAGTGACAAGCAGTGAGCAGAGGGTGGCCGCATCCAACACTGCAGTAAACCCTGGGTACTGGCGCACAGGGGTTGCCAACCTTTTTCTTTAAAGGGCTAGATGAGGCTTTGTGGGACTTACTGCCGCTGCTGCCGCTACTCAGCTTTGCTGTTGTAGAGCAGAAGCAGCCATTCTCCAGGTTGGGCCTGGGTATGTTCAGAAATGGCAACCCACTCCAGTACTCTTGCCTGGAGAATCCCATGGAGGGAGGAGCCTGGTAGGCTACAGTCCATGGGCTCGCAAAGAGTCGGACAAGACTGAGCGACTTCACTCATGTTCCAGTTAAACTTCATTTACAAAATCAGGCGGCAGATAGATTTGGCCTGAAGGTCCTGAAACAGTGCTGACTCTAGCCTTCACAAGCTAAGACTTTCTTACATTTTTAAAGGTTGTTTAATAAAAAGGAAGAAAGATAATATACAAAAGACCATCTGTGGTCCACAAATCCTTAAGTATTTTATTTCTAATTCTTTATAGAAAAAAGTTGCTGACCCCCTTGTTAGAGTACGTAGAGAAAAAATATATATATAAGTACTTTGATAGTAAAGAAAGAAAAAGAATGTGGCACTCTGGCTTGGAATGGAGGATCTTGGTGAGAAGAATAGGTAATTCTGTGTGCAAATACAGACATATTTACCTGTGTCCCACCCCAACAGTGATCCTCCTAGTTGCTACTCATTTAGTTTATCAAACTGTCCATAATGTGTGTTTCAGCAGCAAATAGAGGGATGAAAGTTAAATACTGTTAGAAATGTCCTCCTTATAAAGGAATTATCATTCCAAGATCAGGAAGATCTCCTAGAGAAGGAAATGGCAACCCACTCTGGTATCCTTGCCTGGGAAATGCTATGAAGAGAAGAGCCTGGTGGGTTACAGTTCTGCTGCTAAGTCACTTCAGTTAAGTCCAACTCTGTGCTACCCCATGGACTGTAGCCCGCCAGCCTCCTCTGTCCATGCAATTCTCCAGGCAGGAATAGTGAAGTGGGTTGTCATGCCCTCTTCAGGGGGTCTTCCTGGCACAGGGATCAAACCTGCATCTATTCTGTCTCCTGCATCGGCAGGCAGGTTCCTGACCGCCAGCGCCACCACAGTCCGTAGGGCTGCAAAGCGTTAGACATGCCTTAGCAACTAAAGCAACATCAGTAGCATAGCCAGCAGTTACCAGTCCTCTTGTTATGTGTATTACTTTATAATTTATAACACCATAATACCTTTTTTCTTACAGAAATACATTTTCGGGAAATGGCCTCTAAATCTTGGCTGAATATTTTAACCTTCCTTTGTGGATCAGCAGTTGGATTTGTTTTATGCTCTCAGCTACTTAGTATTTTGTTGGAAGAACAGAAGGACATCCAGCCTAGTATTCTTCATAATGATCCTCACGCTAGGCATTCAGATGACAATGAACAGAACCATCTAGAAGGACAGATGAACTTCGACGCAGATGCCAGCCAACATACAGGTATGGTTTACTGTATTACGGAGTAAATAGAAACTGTATTTTTCAATATGTTTAAGTGCTGAGAGAATTAGAAAAAATTGCTTATATGAATCTTGTTATATCACTGTATCTTTTGATGGAAATGAGCTTAACTCCAGATGTTAAATAACAGTTCTTGGTTTACCTCAGGAGAAAGAAATTACTAAAACCCAGATTTATTTAGGATGTAAGATATTAATTTTGAATTTATTTTTAAATATAAATAGTTCAGAAAATATAACTTGGGGAAAGGCAAAACTTTCAGATTAGATTTAGTTCTGAAAATTTTAATTTTGTTTTCATGGTTCCTATCTATGTCTTTGGTTTTTGCTGTTACCTTGTTTTAGTCTTGTTTTTTGCTTAGTCGTGTTTTCCTAGAGAAACTCAAGATAGAAATTTCAATTTACTTTTTATCAGTGTCTGACATAACTAATCTTTTCTCCTTTTGAGAGGTATAAAGCTGTTAGGGAAGTAGAAACCCAGGCATGTGTTACATCGATATAACGTGACTTCACTTTCTCCTGGTCCTCTGCTTCCAACCAGGTGTTCTCAACCGTGTCCTCTCCGTGCCCTGAGAATGCTGCTTTGCTCTCAGCCTCTGTGCTTTGGCTCTTTCTTTGCCTGTGTGATGTCATCAGCCCTCATAATTTTAGTTTCCATCTGTTCCTTGCTGTCTTTCCCTTAACCTAGTTCCAGACAGTATGAGAAGACATTCACAATTCAGAGATCTCTGCAAATGGTGATTTATTTGACAGAAAATACAGCAGCTTGGAAAAAAGGTTGGAATTCTGGGATGCAACGGGGTCCCACGTTAAGGGGTGTTTGTCTTATCTTTTTGGCAGTAAGTTGCTTCTTCCCTACCTCTCAAGCTAAGGTTGAGGGTGAGGTACACATCCTGGTTATTTTAGGAACCAGCAAGTACACGCATACTGTGACAAAGTGTCCTGTGTGTGAGTGTTCTATGCCAGTGGCTCGTCTCTGAGCAGCTGTGTTCTTACCGGAGAGCAGTTGGCTCGCTCTGCACTGGCCTGCACCGTTGCTCTAGGCTTTGGGTGTTCAGTGGGAGCCAGGCTTCTTTACTGGGAGGCTGCTCTAGGTCAGCCTCACTGCAGCCACATAAATTAGGGCCTACTTGTCCTGCTTGATGGTCTACAAAATGTAGGTATGCTAAAGGTTTCTCACAGACTTAACATGTACATCATACTCCTTCCTTTCCTTTACAATCCTAAAATGTTTTCTCCCTCCTGTTTTTATATAACTCACTACTTTCTGCCTGAGTCATCGTAGGTGCTTTCCTCTGCTTACCAATCAATCCTATTTCTCATAAATGTTCACAGTCTACTTCTTTACCGTATTTAGGTTACTTCTCTCAGTCTGTAGCATACTTCCCCTAAATCAGACCTTCAGTTGTATCCATGTGCTTGCACGCAACCAAACTTCACCGTGTCTTTTGTCCTTTCTTCTGGTGAATTTCACTTAAAGACCTAATTTCTGCATCGTCTCTTATTTTTCCTGATTACTGCCTTATATCCCCTTCTCTGTTCTAGCCAACTTCCCATTCCATTATTCTTAGTGTTTATCAGCCATTACTTTACCCCTCAGTTCACTGAAACCTTTACACATACCTCTGTTACAGCATCTTTTAATATACAGCAAGTATTGGTTTGCATGCCAAGTTCCCATGCTAGAATGAATTCTCCTGTGGCAAAACATGTGTTCTATTCATCTTTTTATCACCTTTACCAGCGGCATGCCCATCACAGAGTAATGAATGAATGAGTAATTGAAAGAATGAGAAACGCTGTCTACCAGATTCCAACTGTAGGGAGAAGGATGTCTTGCTCTATGTGAAACATATTAAGGATTTCTGCTCCCACCACAGTCCTTCCCGCCCAGGATTCAGCATATATGTACAACTAGGAGATTGAACCCCTCCACTGTATGAAATATGAATGCTCTCTGCCTAAAAGGAGGGCAGTTTTATCTGGTTTTGGATTGCAAATTCTTGATATTCAGAGGGACAATTAGAATATTTTCATTCCCTTCCCAGCATTTCCCTTTACTGGTTCTCAGTCAGTTAACTAGAAATGTATCCCTCCAGTTGTTAATTTTTCACAGGACTGAGCTTTTGTAACTGATTGACCTTAACTTCAAGGACATTTCCTCAGGATGCTGCCTAGAGCATTGCTACACAAAGTGCAATTTTGTAGAGTCATGCTGGTCTACAACTAAAAAAGTATTGATGTCAGAATTAAACAGTTAAAAACTTTAGTGGTAGTTAGACAATAATTTTGTGTAAATCTAAACATAAACACTGAGGGCTTGTGTTTTTGTATTTATTTTTGAAATTTTATTTATTATTTACTTTTGGCATGTTGCACAAGTATAGGTCTCTATAGGAAATAAAAATTGATCCTTCACCAAGCACTGATGTGGAATCTTATAGTTGGAGTCTTTCTCTGGAGCAGTGTTACTCAAAATGTAGTCCTGGCCCAACAGCCTGTGAATTGTTTGTTAACCTTTCTGCATCCTGATTAGAAGCTTGCACCAGAATGTGACTCAGATAAGCTCACTGCTTAGTTAAATGGACTTTTTGGTAGATTGTAGCAAGACTTCCTTGATGAAAGAAGTAAGATGTTGCCTTATGATTTCTTTTAATTGTTTGTTTTATTTTTGGCTGTGCTGGGTCTTCATTGCTGTGCATAGGCTCAGTTGCCCTGAGGGATGTGGCATCTTCCTGGAGCACGGATTGAACCCATGTCCCCTGCACTGGCAGGCAGATTCTTGTGCTCTGCACCACCAGGGAAGCCCAATGTACTGCTTTATATTTTGGCATGAGCTCCCTGTCTCTTTGCAAACCTATACTATGAAAAACACTGCTCTTGACAATCTTGGAAATACTACCTCTGCTTGTTCTTCTGTTCTGTTTCTGGTGGATTTGCACTTTGGAATGAAGTATGTTACTATCAGAAATGATCTCAGCTTTGCATTAACTCATCTTTTTCGAATTGGGGTAGTCATGAAAATCTTTTTAAAACCACCTCAGGGTACTTGTAGAGAGGCATAACACAAGATGTGGGCAAAATGAACTGCTGCTTCTTTAGTCTGTGTTTCCTGCCCTTCAGAAGCTTATTCGCAGCAGTGAAACACTCCTGTCAATGTTGTGTTTCTTTCAGCTGAATCACTAACAGTAAAGAGGTATATAGAAGGGGGAGGGGAGTCTTTTGAAATTGTTCAAGAAACTGTCTTCTTTGGTATAATTTATTTTGAATTTACAACCATGTAAATTAACTTTAAACAATTTTTGCTTAATAGATGAGAACACTGACATCGCTGAAAAGCTCTATCAGAAGGTTAAAATTCTTTGCTGGGTAATGACAGGGCCTCAAAATCTAGAGAAAAAGGCTAAACATGTCAAAGCTACATGGGCCCAGCGTTGTAATAAAGTGTTGTTTATGAGTTCAGAAGAAAACAAGGACTTCCCTGCTGTGGGATTAAAAACCAGAGAAGGCAGAGACCAACTGTACTGGAAAACAATTAAAGCCTTTCAGTATGTCCATGATCATTATTTAGAAGATGCTGATTGGTTTATGAAAGCAGATGATGATACTTACGTTATACTAGATAACTTGAGATGGCTTCTCTCAAAATACAACCCTGAAGAACCCATTTACTTTGGGAGAAGATTTAAGCCCTATGTAAAGCAGGGCTACATGAGTGGAGGAGCAGGATATGTACTGAGTAAAGAAGCTTTGAAGAGATTTGTTGAGGCATTTAAAACAGACAAATGTACGCACAGTTCCTCAATCGAAGATTTAGCACTGGGGAGATGCATGGAAATTATAAATGTAGAAGCGGGAGATTCCAGAGATACCACTGGAAAAGAAACTTTTCATCCTTTTGTACCAGAACACCACTTAATCAAGGGTTATCTGCCGAGAACCTTTTGGTACTGGAATTATAACTATTATCCTCCTGTAGAGGTAAGTTTAGAAATTTTATTACTGTATAGGTACTTTGACTTTTGTTTATTTAAAAAACCAATAATGTGATGTTCTTTAGTATCAGTAGCCAAGACTCTCCCTTAGTCTTTTTATATCGAATGGCAGTATAACAGAGCAGATGAGAATGAAGGTGTCAGCAATATTAATTCCAATAAATATTTATATTGCTGCATGCCTGGCACTAAGAAGATAGCAGTAATATTGTCAAGTTCCAATTCTTAAGAACCTTACATTCTTGATGAGGAGACATACAATAAACAGGCAGACAAGTCCAGTTATAAAATGATTTTAGGTAGTGCAAGTGCCCTGGAGAACAGTGGAGCCAGGTAAGAGGATGGAGAGTAACCAGAGTTGGAAGGGATACTTGAGTTTGGGCAGATGAAGAAGGCTTCGCTAAAAGGGTACCTTTTGAACAGAAACCTGAGTGAGGTTAGCAAGCAGGCTATGGGAAGATCTGGGTAAAGAGCCTTCTCATCTTCAGGAACAATGCCTGAAAAGATTTTGAGGTTCAGAAAGACCTAGGTTCAAATCCTGCTCTCCCACTTAATAGTTGAATGACCTTGGATGGACAGAATTTGCCTAACCCCTGTGCCTAAGTTTCCTCATTTGTAAGACGGAGCTAATCTACCTGTCTGATCCAGTGGTAATCACGATACAGGACAGTGTCTGTCATACGGGGAGTACCTGTAAGTCCTGGACCTCACTTGAGAATTTTATCTAAAATAAATTATTAAATATTTCAAATGTATGCACACACAACACAACCAGCTTTAGCAAATATTAGTCTTTTGCCCCATTTGCTTTAGATTTTTTTTTTAAACAAAAAGGTATAGAGATAGGTGAGGCCAGTGTCCTTGCCTCAGTCCGTTTCTCTTAGCTCCTTCCTGAGAATTAACCACTGTAATGAGTTTAGTATTTATCATTACCATGCATGTTTTCATGTTTTTCCTACATGTTTCTGTATTTGTAAATAATACATAGTATGTTGTTTTGCAGGTTTTTAAATAAGTAGAATTGTACCATAGGCATACTTGAACATATGCCTTTTTTGCAACATTAAAATTTATCAACATTAATATGTGTATCTGCTTCATTAATTTTAGACTGCTGTATAATAATCTAATACATGAATATACTGTAACTTACCCATCCTCCTGCCTGTATATATTTAGTAAGCTGTTGCCAGTTTTTCACTATGTGAGCATTCCATCAATGATTGACTGGAGACCAGGAATCACAGAGTCTACCTTTAGTCTCATTTCTGTTACTGATTAATGTCTTGAGGCAGGTCACTGGTGCTGTTTACCTTTTCTCTGGCCCTGAGGTAAACAGTAATACACTTTATGGTACTGTTCTCTTCTTTACAAGCCATTGTTTTCAAACCACCATCTAAAACAGTGGTTCTCAACCAAGGGCTCTTTTTTGCCTCCCAGAGGACTTTTGGGAAAATCTTGGAGAAGGCAATGATCCCCCACTCCAGTACTCTTGCCTGGAAAATCCCATGGACGGAGGAGCCTGGTGGGCTACAGTCCATGGGGTAGCTAAGAGTCGGAGACAACTGAGCGACTTCACTCTGACTTTTCACTTTCATACGTCGGAGAAGGCAATAGCACCCCACTCCAGTATTCTTGCCTGGAGAATCCCAGGGACGGCGGAGCCTGGTGGGCTGCCATCTGTGGGGTCTCACAGAGTCGGACACGACTGAAGAGACTTAGTAGTAGTAGCAGTAGAAGAGACCTTTTTGGTTGTTTACTTAGTAGTTGCTACTGGCATCTAATGGGTAGAAATCCACAAGATTGTAAACTTACTAGATGCTGAATATTCCACAATGCACAGGACAGCCCCTCACAACAGAGAATTATCCAGCCCCAAATGTCAGTAGCACTGAAGTTTCAAACCTTGACCTGGAACATCTGACCCGAGCTTTTAAGTTTTCAGCTTTAAAAGGAAATTTTAAAGCAAATTACTACTTTTTCAGCTCTCAACCACCAGTGTGTTCCTGGTACTTACACGGAAGTGATAGCTAATCCTTAATGGTAAACCTACATTTAACAAGTGACAAAACAGACTCAAGAGAGTCACGTAATTTGACTATCCTGATGAGTAGCCTTGGCAGTATTTGCAATCCCTCTCTGATTTTAAAAGCTCTTATTATTTCTGTCATGGCCACTGCTGTCTGATTATATGTGCTCCCCAAAGGAGTATAGAGTGTGTTCAAATAAATATTCTTTTGTTGGGATAAATTCCCCTTGAATAAACAAACATTTTAAAGTTCAGTTTTATGTAATGAGGTTCTTTGAATCCATATGCTAGCGTCTTACTGCTATTATAGATGCAAGAATTTCCTAAACTGTAAAACACATGTATTCCCAAGTCTGACTTTTGATAGTCTATTTTGGTTTTGGTTTCAGTGAGGTACTACTTGGGATGCTTTTTCAGGGCAAAGTTTTCTTAAGCTATCCAGGATTTCTTGACCTCTTCCCATCTCAATTCTGCACCCCTACCGTACAAAAATATACCTAAAGTCAAGAACATTACAAATGCATAATAATGAAAACACCTAAATGCATGTAAGATTTCACTAAGAGTTTTTGATGTTGGATACACATAACAGTAATAGCAAAGGAGCATAATAATTATTATTATTTTTAACCAGTAAAATATCCCACTTTGCCCTTAAAAGTACTACCAACAGTTCCAGCCTACAAATAAGGTATACCTAATAATATAGTTTATATTAAAAAATATTTACAGAGCACATATTTTATTTATTTTTAGTTGTATCATGGCTTTTTTCTTTTGAACTTTTTGTTTTGCATTGGGATATAGCTGATTAACAATGTTGTGATCATTTCAGGTGAACAGCAAAGGGACTCACCCATACATGTACATATATCCATTCTCTCCCAAACCCTCCTCCCATCCAGGCACATATCTTATTTAAATTGTACTAGCTTTTTAAATGGATGGGAACTTTTACGTTTATTCTCTAAAAATGTATGTTATTTTAAAAATGGTAAAACAGACTTGTATGTTCCAAAATTGACCCAGCCTAATTTTGCCTCTTCTCTCTCAGGAGGTTCTATATAAACCCAAAGTGAAACCACACTTCTGCTATTATTCATCATTTAATAAATTGTCTTCTCTCTAAGGGAGTTGCTGTTTGCAAAGCTGTCCTGAATCTCATACATACTTGCTTTCTTTCCTTAGTAGTCACTAAAAATACAGTGTGGAAAAGATTTGTCTATAATTCAACATTATAAAGCAGGTAATGTACTCTAATTAACGGAAATTTTATCTAGCAGGTTAGGGTGTGAAATACTGTAGTTAATCAAAAAGTTATGTTCTTACATTAGTTGTTCAGAACTTTTCATGCTGTTCCCTTTCACACTCCCTTCTCACTTAGAAGTGAATCTATTCCTAGGGATGAAATCTTTTCCCTAGGACTCCAGTCTGTTTCCTGGCAGTAGATTTTTTTTTCATAAGAAAATTTTGAAGTCAGTCTTAATACAGCAGATTTAAAATATAGTGGATTTTCAAATATTAAAAAACATTCCTCTGTGTGTGAAATTGCCTTTTTTATAGGTCGGAAATGATCAAATGTGGTTTTAGCATATTAATTCTTCAGTTTTATTTATATCACCTCTAATCCATTTGAAACTTAATAATGTATATGGTTGATGTAGAGAACTCCTGATTTTTCCGAATTGTTAACTAATTATTCCAGTGCCATTTGTTAACAGTCCTTTGTTCACTGCTGATGTAAAAATACCTCCATTATTATCATTCACTATAGCATTACTTACAGTGGGGTCGATATCTGAGGTTTCAGTTCTGTTCCATTGTTCTATTTGGTTTTGGCTCAGTACCATATTGCTTTGAACCTTGTAGCTTTACAAAGTCTTCAAATTATTAATCTAAGACTGTGTCTTTTCTCCTTTATTGCTCCCTCTCTTTTTCTTTTAAATTGTTTTGGCAACTCTCAAATTTTATACTTGTGCATAAACTAATTACTTTAGAAACAATGGATATCTTTGCCCGTTATTTTTTAAATTTCCTTTTAGGTCCCTTAGTAAATTTTTACAGTTTTCTTCAAGTAAATCTTTATTTCTTAAATATCTGCTTAGGTTTTTAGCATTTTTGTTACTCTTCTAATTGGTTTTTTTGCTTAACACTTTTAAACTAGTGTGTATATGTATATATATATGAAAGCTTTTTTTTCCCTAAGCATCTTTAAAATCTGGCTCTGTTCCTGGATTTTTTTATTTCTGATGATTTTTCACTCAACTCTGTTGAGTTTTGGGGGTATCCATAATCATATGCAAAGAACTAGGTACTTTGTTTCTAAGGATTATAACTGTTTTATTATATTGCCTTTTATTGCTTATAAATATTAACTAAATAAATAATAAAGAACTGTTATCATTAAGCAGTTATCCTGGCCATCCAGTGAAGAAAAAAAACAGCACAATGGAGTATAACATAATTACTACAGTAAATCTAAGCAAAATATTACTATAATATTTCAGAGTTATATAAAACTGCTTCCAGAGAGGATCCAGGAATTTAATATTCACCGCTTTTGTTCTAGTCTTTAGTTTACTATGCACTGGCCACTATAGTAGCCACTAACCACATATGACTGTTGAGCGTTTGAAGTATGACTACTGAAATTTAGATGTGCCCAGTAATAGAAGTCATACTTGATTTCAAGGACTTAGCACAAATAAAAAGAATGATTTCATCATTAATTTAGAAAATATTGATCACCTATNTATCTAAATATTAAGATAATATAGATTTATTAAGTTAAAACATACTCAAATTAATTTCACATATTTCTTTCTACTTTTTAAGTATGACTGCTGCATTTTTTGGTCACATATGTCTACTGAATAGAGCTGATTTGATAATCACAAGTTGACCTATCTGCTTAGTTTTCATATTTATTTCTACTTTTAAATTACCTAAAAATGTAAAAAGTAGACAACAGATAATTTTTCAGTGTCTACATGTTGGTCCAAGAAACCCATCTATTCAGTGTTTGTTTCAAAGGAGTTTAGAGAAAAGGCTAGAGAAAATACAGTGGACAATTTCTTAATGATTTTTACTGCATTGTAAGCTGCATACTTCCAAACATGAGTTATTAAATGTTTGATTTAGTGGATCACTATGAATCTTCTCTGGGAACTTGTCTGACTGTTTTTCTCCGTGGGTCATTGCAAAGACGGTAGACAGTCTTAAGTTTTCTTGGAGTTAGCTGAGTGAAACAGTCTCCAGATGCCAGTTTTGAACGCAGAATGACCTTGTGACTGACTGCTTAATTCTGGAACCAGTTTTTTTAAATTCTGTCTATTTTATTCCTTTTTTTTCTTTCCTGCTTTTGTATTTTTGTTGTTATTTTGTTTCTGTCTTCTTTGATTTAACTGCTCTCATGCCAGCTCAGAAATCTATGAGAATTATGTAACTGAACAAAAGTTTAACTGAGGGCCACCTGAATGTGATTATTCTGTCAGTGTAAGCTAACATTTATTGAGTATTTACTACAGGTAAAGCACGGTACCAGCCATTTTATACACATTGTCTCCTTTAAGTAACCATCTTTTTTTGCACGTGGGGAAATTGAAGCTTACAGAGATTAAGTAATTTGCCCCAGATTATGCACTAGTAGGCAAAATATGGGCTCAAACCTAGGTATGACTTAGCACTTCCTCTCTTAAATACCATATTGTTTGGGTTAATCTATCAATGAAGTTTTAGCTTGCAGATACATTATGGGCAAGGCTTTGTACACTGAATGTTCTAAAGGTGTCTTTCTGAGGCTGAGCCAAGCAAAAATTTATAATGAGAAAATTATGAAGAGAAAGCAAAACTTGGAGAAATAGAACTTTGTCCTTTGTGTAGCTGACTCTTTCATTTGAAGAAGTCTCATGGTTTTCTAGGTTTGGTTTTTTTTGGAGGGGCGCTAATCTGTAGGGTACGAGAAAATTTTATTTCTGTTAGATACACTTCAGCAATTTCATGTTTGATTTTACATTGTTGGGAACTCTGAAAACACTTGGTTTCTTTCACGGGTCTAATAAAACATGTGGTTCTGTTTTAGTTTGCCAGCTTTAATCCTTTGATTCTGTTAAAACTAGTGTTTACTTTTTTATCCATGTTAATATTATACTAATAATATGCCATTTATTAATAATGCCTGTTTCTGCTACTTTTTTAGGGTCCTGGTTGCTGTTCTGATCTTGCAGTTTCTTTTCACTATGTCGATCCTACAACTATGTATGAGTTAGAATACCTCGTTTATCATCTTCGTCCATATGGTTATTTATACAGATATCAACCTGCCTTACCTGAGAAGATGCTAAAGGAAGTAAGTCAGATATACAAAAATGAAGATACAAAAGTAAATCAGGAGCCCTTGAAAGAAAAACATAAATGAACAGAGGTAAAATGCCTAGCGTTGCACTGAAGAAGAACTTCTCCATTTCTGATATAGACCACTGGAACCCCAGTGAGGAATTCTTTCCAAGTGAACGTTCCATATTAGAAACCTTTCATATGAATGACTGTAAACTGAAGTTTTAAGTGTGCTGTGAAGTCTGTTAAAATTTGTTTTGATACAGTAATATATATATGTATAAGAAAAACTTGTGTTTTTTAAATGGTGGCCAGGCAGAGGGACTAGAAAAGAGATTCGTCGCCTACTCCTGACCATATGTATTACTTTCACTGGGAAATTAAAAGTTAAATTTGCTAAAACTACACTGCACCATGTTAGTAACTCACACACAATACTAAACAGATCTGCCTTAAAGAAAATTTAGAAGGAAATATTGTTGCTCAGTGTTGTCTGTAGACTCAGAACATGAGTTTATATTTGCAGTATGATATAAATGAACCAACTGCCCCCTGACACACACACGTACAGTTTTTGTCTAATGAAAATTTGCTGTTGACTATTTATAATTGGTAGTATTTCTTCCAGAAGAAGGTAGATTAAGAATGGCACTTATTCTTAAGTGCATTAATAAAACCACATTTTGAAATTATCATGGGCCTTGACTGTATTATATACTTCATTCTAATTAATAGTTAATCTTTTGCAGAGTCTCTGTTGCCTCTTTTCTAAACGTGCTTAACCATTCTCAAATGCCATTCTCTACCATTGATATTTATTTACTGAAAGCATTAATAGCATTCTATAAACATGCATTTTAAAATATTTTATTCCTAGTTTTACCCATTGTTAATTATGGGTAACTAATGAATAGTAAATTTCATGCTATTTGGAGATGCATTTCTTATAATAGTGCTATTCTCAGGAATCACTAAGTAACATTTTTAACTGATTATTTAAAACTCTGTCCAACTACATAATTATAGTTCCTTTCTTTCTCATTCTGTTGAGAGATGAGAACTTGTTTGTGCCTTGCATAACGTGTTTAAAGCAGAGGTTTGAGATTCATTTTTCGGTTCTGAGGTGGCTGTTAGTTACACTGGCTAAATAATTTGTAAGATTTTGACCAGAGTTAATTAAAAATATTAAAAAATGCAGAATGCTTAAACAAACTGAAATGTGTCAAATATTAAAAGACCAAATGCTTAATTTATGAATAACACTGAATTTTGATGCTGACTTCTTTGAGGATGATTGTTTTTGTCAATGGACAGTTGGAACAAAGCAGAATACCTGTTCAAGACTGTCATCAAAAACACGTAAATGTTTCATTCTAATTTTAACCCTCTATTTCATCTAACACTCTATTTAAAGAATTTCTGGAAGGAAAGAAAATATTAAATTTTAGTTGTTTTTAGCAAGTATCATCTGAGTGTATCATAACAGAATACACCTTCTATATGATTATCTTAAATGTTATAAATAATTTACATTTCTCTTATGTTTTATCATAATGCTAATTTTATGTGGCTGTCATGCCATTGATTCTGCTGCTTAGCTAAACAGTTTATATTTATTGTGCCAAAATATGTCAAACCCAAGACCTCTTTGTGTTGTATATTTGAGAGAATATTCATCCTAGTGGCTAATGATGGCATTACTCTGTCAACATAGTGAAAACTTAGACTAGTTTTTACCTATTAAATTGTTTTTTGTTATTTTCTTGGTGATATCAGCTGCCAAACTTTCAAGGCATTCTATTCTTTGAGCAACTGTTTCCCTTGGTATGAATATGAATTTACTTGCAGTCCATATATGCTACTTTTCTGTACTAGAATTATAAATTGTTTACCATAAACATCCAAAACCCTTAAAATTGACTCATATGAAATCAGCATTGTGATGAATCCTGAGGTCTGGAGTTGGACCACCTGGGTTTAAATTCTTGTTCCGTCACTAGTTGTGTAGCCTTGAGCAGTTTACTTAATCTTAACTCTGTGCCTCAATTTCCTCATCTGTAGACTAGGGACAGGAATACTACCTACCTCACAGGATTTTTATGAGGATTAAATGAATGACTATGTGTATGGTTTTTAAGAACACTGTTTGTCCCAGAGTATGGAGTGCTAAGTATAAAATTTTTTTATTATTCTTTACCTTGGAGTATATTTATTTTAAATGAATGAGAAATCTGCTTTAATGAAAGCAGATATTAAAGGAAATATTTCATACATTTCATATAATAAGTAATAGCTAGTTTTTATTTGATGCCTACTATATACCAGGTAATGTGCTTAGATACTCTGTGTTAATCCTCACAAATTGGGGGTTACTCCCATATTATAGATGAGAAAACTGAGGCTCAGAGAACTACAGTCATTTTTCCACTGTCAGAAAGTTAGTAACAGACCTAAGGTTTATACTCAGAGCCTGTGTTCTTTGCACCATGTCAGCCTTGAGGTTAATCATGCAACATTATTTCCATTTTTACTTAATGACATATGACATCTGATACATTGGCCAGTAGTTGTCAAATTAACCAGCCAAATTGTCATAATGATTCTTAAATTGTGGTTCATATACTTCTTGCCTGGGAACTTGTTAAAATGGAGGTTTCAAGACCCCAGTTCCAGAAATTTTGATTCTTTCTTGGGACCCAGAAGTATGCATTCTTCCCAGATTCCCTTGGGCACCAGTTCTCAAAGTGTGGTCCCAACCCGCAGTGGCAGCGTCACCCGGGAACTTATCAGTAGTGCGTCCTGGATCTCACCCAGACCTGTTGAATTCCGAAACTCTAGTGGTGGAAGCAAATAATTATGTTTAAATAAGCCCTCCAATTCATGCTAAACCTGGTGATCATATGCAAATCATCCTTATAACACACTGAGGATTACTTCCCCATAAGTGTGGTTATCTTTCAAAATTTAGATACAGCATAGTATAATGTAGTTCTGTACTATGGATCTAATATAGAATCACACTATATTAGTAAAAGACTAAAGATAATATAAATATATTTAGTAAGAGACTAAAAATAATATAAAAGGTCAGTGAATCATTCATTTGACAAAATCCTTTAGCTTCTTCAGGGTGACTAATATCAGGGCCCACAGTAAAATATGAAGTTTAGTAGTTTCATATTAGGGCAGAAAATGTTCAGTAATTACTAGTTAAGTACACAATAATTCATTAAAAGCATACCTAAATAAATATCATCAAAAATGTCCACAATTGGTGGTAAAAAAAATTTTCAATAGAGATAGTAAAGTACTATTATATAATATGCAGAATATTTTTCTGCTAATTCTATCAAAATTCATCACTTTCAAGGATCAGTTGACTGTCCAATAGAACGTAGTAAAGCAAAAATCTCTCCAAGTAATTAATAGAGCACATAAAACCAGATTTGATGAGGATAATGACTTACTCTCTTTTAAATGAAGATTTTTGTCGTCTGGGTAAATGACTTTAGTATGGTCTTAAAACAGGCTTTGCTGTCTTGTTCTCCAATAACAGTATACTTGTATTTCAGGTGGAAGTTTGTAGATGATACAAAGCAGATTTTTTCCCCCAAGTTCAGTTGTTTTCAAATACCTTGAACTTCAGAAGAGTTTCTGTTACATGTAAGAAGATTTGGAAATAAATGACTAACCAGGTTTTAATATATTTAAAAGTATGGTAATTGAATTTGTGCATTAAATTTGCTAATTGGTTATTTTGATAATTGTTTGAGTATTAATTTTTCACTTCCTTGAGCCTATTATACTGTATTATTACCAGACTGAGGCTTGAAAAATCCCTCATTTGATAGATTAGATGAAGTCTACCCTTTTATTCATTTAATTTTTTATTTCTTTAGAATATTGACAATTTCTACTTCTTTGTATTTATTGCCCATCTTTATTTCCTTGATAACTAACTTCCACTTTCTAACTACTGCTAATGCTGCCCTCACAAGATTAATTCAGCTATTCTTAGTGATTAGAGTTTGTATATATCACTTATATAATTTTATACCTATTGATATTGTTTCCCTATGAGATTGGAAGTAAAAATTTGTCTAAGAATAATGCCTGCTGGCTCTCAGGATACTTGACCTACTTAAAAGGCTACAATTTTAAACTAATTTTAGATATTCAATTAAATGAAGTAAAATTATTTAAAATTATTTGCATTCTTCCACTCCCCAACTTCCCTTTTTCTCAAAAAAAAAAAACCCTCATTTGCCTCATTTCACTGCTTATTTATAGTAGGCTTCACAGAAGCGTACTTAAGAAATCTGGGGGACAACCTGTGGTTTATGTTGAACTAAATATAACCTCTATTAATTAAAAAGATGGCTTATGTTTATATACTGGAGTTGAAATAGAAATTTTAGTTCAGATTAGAATGAGAAATTTTATAAATTCTCTTTAGAGAAACCAACTCTAAAACTAGTTTCACAGTTGAATAGGGCTCTGTTTCAACTCCTTTACCTCTCTAGATTTTAGTTTATATCAGCAAAGTTTAAATAACTTTACAGGGCCCTGCAACGATCCATATAAAGTATATTATTAGAGGGGAACTAATTTTACTGCTAAGCAGTGTGTTATATTGCCCAGAGAATGTTTGTGTTTTGGAATTTAAAAATTATGTAACGTAATAGTATCATGAATGATTTTAAAATGTCTGGTGACTTGCTTATTTTAAGTGATCACCAATAAGTCAGAAAAAATGTATTTTTAAATGTTTTTTAAAGTGCCTTTTGAACATTTTTAAACAATGGATTTAAACAACTGCATAAAATAAATTACCATTTTAAAGCTGCTTTATCTGATTATTTTTAACTGATGTAAAAGTTGTGGGAGAAACATTGTCTTTAATGGGTAGTTTTGGGGTTATTTTACCAAAAATATTAAGCAGTTTTCCCATCAAAATTATTCAATTTAAATAGGCTTAAATAATTTTTACTGCAACATGTTATTTTTCTTTAAAGCAACAAAATAGTCCACCTCTGATT
>SJYQ01000078.1:56170-100738 GCA_006410935.1 Redunca redunca
TTTCTCATGATGTACTCTGCATAGAAGTTAAATAAGCAGGATGACAATATACAGCCTTGACATACTCCTTTTCCTATTTGGAACCAGTCTGTTGTTCCATGTCCAGTTCTAACTATTGCTTCCTGACCTGCATATAGGTTCCTCAAGAGGCAGGTCAGGTGGTCTGGTATTCCCCTCTCTTGAAGAATTTTCCACAGTTGATTGTGATCCACACAGTCAAAGGTTTTGGCATAGTCAATAAAGCAGAAATAGATGTTTTTCTAAAACTCCCTTGCTTTTTCCAATGATCCAACGGATCTTGGCAATTTGATCTCTGGTTCCTCTGCCTTTTATAAAAGCAGCTTGAACTTTGGAAGTTCACAGGTCATGTATTGCTGAAGCCTGGCTTGGAGAATTTTGAGCATTACTTTACTAGCATGTGAGATGAGTGCAATTGTGCAGTAGTTTGAGCATTCTTTGGCATTGCCTTTCTTTACATCCCTGCTAAGTCGCTTTAGTCGTGTCCGACTTTGTGCAACCCTATAGACTGCAGCCCACTAGGCTCCTCTGTCTCTAGGATTCTCCAGGCAAGAATACTGGAGTGGGTTGCCATTTCCTTCTCCAATGCATCAAAGTGAAAAACCGAAAGTGAAATTGCTCAGTCGTGCCCAAATCTTAGCGACCCCATGGACTGCAGCCTACCAGGCTCCTCTGTCCATGGGATTTTCCAGGCAAGAGTACTGGAGTGGGGTGCCATTGCCTTCTCCAACATCCCTACTGCCTGCATATCTTAAAACTGGAGATTTGTGCCTTTGGACTGCCTTCCTCCAATTCCCCCTCCCCAACACCTACTACCTCTGGTATTGGATATTTGTTCTCTTTTTCTGTGAGTTTACATGTTTTTGAAATATTGCTAATCTGTTGCACTCTCTTAGTTCTTGGTATACAACATAATGATTCAGGATTTCTCTACATTTCAAAATGGTCACCAGGATAAGTCTAGTTACCATCTGTCACCATACAAATATACTACATAAATCTTGACTCTATTCACCACATTAATGACACATTTCATATACGGAACTCATTTTTTTGTAACTGAAAATTTGTTACTTCTTAATCTCCTGCACCTGTTTCTCCTATCCTCCACCTTCTTCTGCTCTGACAACCATCTGTTCATTCTCTTTTATGTGACTATTTCTGTTTGTTCATTTGCTTTGGTTTTTTAGATTCCCAATGTAAGTGAATCATATGATGTTTGTCTGACATTTCATTTAATACCCTCTAGGTCAATCTATGGAGAAGGCAATGGCACCCCACTCCAGCACTCTTGCCTGGAAAATCCCATGGGTGGAGGAACCTGGTAGGCTGCAGTCCGGGTCGCTAAGAGTCAGACACGACTGAGCAACTTCACTTTCACTTTTCACTTTCATGCATTGGAGAAGGAAATGGCAACCCACTCCAGTGTTCTTGCCTGGAGAATCCCAGGGACAGGGGAGCCTGGTGGGCTGCCGTCTATGGGGTCACACAGAGTCGGACACGACTGAAGCGACTTAGCAGCAGCAGCAGGTCAATCTATGTTGCCACAAATGGCAAGATTTCATCTTTTTTGGTGGGGGGGATGAGTAGTAGTCTGTTGTGTATATATATTTCATCGTCTGTATCTATTCATCTGTGGATGAGCACTTAGGTTGCCTTCATACCTTGGCTGTTGTAAATAATGCTGCAGTGAGGATAGGAATGCACTCCTGGCACTTTTTAAACCTCCTTTGATGATTCTGATGTAAACAAATGATGTTCGAGAACCCCTGGTTTAATTCGTGGTCCCTGCACACCTGTGTTGGAGTCCCTCTCAGTGCTGGGGCAGGAACAATTGTTGTCTCCATGACAACCATCTCCTACTTCTCCATTTACAACAGACTCCCAGTTTTGTTCCAGTGACTATGTGCCCTACCTTAGGGGATAAATCATAGTCATTCAATTTTATACTCTAGCCATGCTATCCCGCTGCACTTCCTCAAAAACCTTCCTATCTCCTTGCAGCTAGAGGCAACCAGTAACACAGTTCTGGCCAAACACATATAAGGAGACTCTACCATGGTGTGGAGTTTCTAGGAAAGATTTTTCTCCTGGAAAACAAAGATGGGGCACCAGGAGAGCTGCCTGGTGCCATTCTTAAATGTGATGGTGAGAGGCTGTGCTCCAGGGAACAGCATCGGCTATGAGCTCTAAGGTGTGAAGCCGACGTGCTGAGACAGTAGGATAGAAAGCAAGCAAGCCTGGAACCCTGATGACCTCTGAACTGCACCAGCCCTGGAACTATTATTAGACTTGTTATGTGAGATAATTAGATTACTATTGTATCTTCTGTTGCTTGCACCTGAAAGCATTTCTAACTGTACAGAAGGCAATATTAAGTAAAGAAACAAACTGGAGAAAACACATCTACAACTTTCAAACTGAAAAACAACAACTGTTTGTAAAATGTGTATTTGCATATAAATTGGAAAGTAATAGGTCTTTTACTAGTAATAGTAAAAGCTATGACAAACCTAGACAGCGTATTAAAAAGCAGAGACATCACTTTGCTGACAAAGGTCCATTTAGTCAAGGCTATGGTTTTTCCAGTAGTCATGTAGGGATGTGAGAGTTGGACCATAAAGGAGGCTGAGTGCTAAAGAATTGATGCTTTGAACCGTGGTTTTGGAGAAGACTCTTGAGAGTCCCTTGGACTGCAAGGAGATCAAACCAGTCAGTCCTAAAGGAAATCCTGAGTATTCATTGGAAGGACTGATGCTAAAGCGGAAGGACTGATGCTAAAGCTGAAGCTCCAATACTTTGGCCACCTGATGTGAAGAGCTGACTCATTGGAAAAGGCACTGATGCTGGGAACAACTGAGAACAGGAGGAAAAGGGGATGACAGAGGATGAGATGGTTGGATGGCATCACCGACTTAATGGACATGAGTTTGAGCAAACTCTGGGAGATAGTGAAGGACAGGGAAGCCTGTTGTGTTGCAGTCCATGACATAGCAAACAGTCGGACATGACTGAGTGACTGAACAACGAGTCTGTGGGGAGGGATGAGGGAAGAGAGAGAGTAATCAAAATAGCACTCACTTTTTATAAAAATTTCAGAGGATCTGATGAAGGATACAGCTCCCAGGGTCTCTGAAAATGCTCAGAATAATCAGTTCACACAACTTTTAATAAATATGCTAACTCCACGTATCAGAACACACCCTAGTTATCTAGAGCTATGTAGAGACAAGATCTCTTTGTTTAAAGATCTTGCAGACTTACCATTTGGAGTGTCATATCTTCATCCTGACCCCCAGAGCCCTCTCCATTTAACCAATTTAGAAGTGATTCAACACACAGAAAATTGTATATGAGCTCCTTGGAAAGAGCAGCCATCTCCCTTTTGTTTGTTGTCCTATCCATAGTTTAAAGAACAGTGCTTTGAACAAAGTAGAAGGTGTTCACCCAAAGTCAACTGCAAAGTCCCAAACACCCTGAAAGCAAGTGCCTTCTTGGGAACTGGTGTTTTGTGAAGCACCGGGAATGTGTCATTAGTTCATTCCCTCAGATAGAGCCCAAACACTGAAGAACAAAGTACTTTCTAAAGGTCACGGAGCTCAACAGTTGCAGAGCCAGTTCTGTCTGTATTTATTCCCTGCTCCTCCTCCCAGATTCATTTCTCTCAATGCCCAACTCACCCTTCTTTCTTTATTTTTTGGTGGTTTAATTTCATTGACGTATAGCTGATTTACAATGTTGTATTAGTTTCAGGGGTACAGCATAGTGATTCAGTTATACATATATTCAGTCTATTTTAGATTCTTGTATAGACTGTCACAGAATATCAAGTAGAGTCACCTGTGCTGTAGATCCTCACTGGTTTATCTTACATTAATATATAGTAGTGTGCTTATGTTCATCCCAAGCTCCTGATTTATCCCCCTCCATGTTTCCCCTTTGATAACTGTCAGTTTGTTTTCAATATCTGTACGTCTGTTTCTGTTTTGTAAACAAGTCCATTCGTATCTTGTTTTAATTGGTTTCCACATATGAGTGATTTCCTATATTCATCTTTCTCAGTCTGACTTACTTCACTTAGTGTGATAATCTCCAGGTGCATCCACATGGCTGCAAATGGCATTATTTCATTCCTTTTATGGCTGGGTGCACACGACTTAGAGACAAAACACCGCCACCGAAGTATTCCGTTGTATATATGTACCACATCTTCCTTGCCCATTCCTCTGTCAGTGGACATTTAGGTTGCTTCCATGTCTTGGCTACTGTAAATAGAGCCACAGTGGACTTTAGGGTGCATGTATATTTTTGGATTATAGTTTTCTCCAGATATATGCCCAGGAGTGGGATTGCTGGATCATATGGTAGTTTTTTAAGGTACTGCCATACTGTTCTCCATAGTGGTTGTACCAACTTACATTCCCACCAACAGTGTAGGAGGCTTTCCTTTTATCTACACCCTCTCCAACATTTGTTATTTATAGTTTTTTTTTTAAATTATGCCTTTTTTGACTGGTATGAGGCGATACCTTGCTATAATTTAGATTTACATTTCTCTGGTAATTAGTGACATTAAGCATTTTTTCATGTGTTTTATAGCCATCTGTATGTCTTCTTTGGAGAAATGTGTATTTAGATCTTCTTCCCACTTTTCAAAATTGAACTGTTGTTTTTTTTTTAACATAGAGCTGAATGAGCTGTTTGTATATTTTGGAGATTAAGCCCTTGTCCATCACTTTATTTGCAATATTTTCTCTCATTCTGTGGGTTGTCTTTTCATTTTGTTTATGGTTTCCTTTGCTGTGCAGAAGCTTTTAAGTTTAATTAGGTCCCACTTGTTTATTTTTGTTTTTTATTTTCACTACTCTAGGAGGTGAATCCAAAACGATACTGCTGCAATTTATGTCAAAGAGTGTTCTGCCTATGTTTTCCTCTAAGAGTTCTAGAGTGTCTGGCTTTACATTTAGGTCTTTGATCCATTTTGAGTTTATTTTTGTGTATGGTATTAGAGAATGTTCTAGTTTCATTTTTTACATACAGCTGTCCAGTTTTCCCAGGACCACTTATTGAAGAGACTGTCTTTTCTCCATCTTATATTCTTGCTTCTCTTGTTGTACGTAGTTGTGTGCATTTATTTTTCTGGGCTTTCTATTGCTATTCCATTGATCTGTATTTCTGTTTTTGTGCCAGTACCATACTATTTTGATTACTGTAGTTTTGTAGTATAGTCTGAGTCCAACTCCATTCAAAATCACCCTTCTTTAAAACCTACTTCCAACATACATTCTCTATGAAGATTATGTGGAAAGGAGAGGAAATTCTTTACCTTCAGCAAATAATTTTCCCATTTAAAAGAAAAAGGTGTACATCATAACAGGGATTCTGGTCCATGATGGCTAAATATCAAGAGAAAGACTTGCCTAAATATCCTTAAAATGTAGATGACATCAAGCTTGGTCAGGAGGAGCTGCTGTTTTCCTAGTGCAGACAGTTCTAGCTGTCCCCTTCCAGACATCACTTAAGAGCCCCATTGATCAGTGTGGGATTTCTGCTGTGTGAGAGCAAGAAGACCTCCTCCCCAATTCAGACAAATAGGCTCTCAAAAATAGTACTCGGATCTTACAGATCACATTCAAGAGTTCCCAAACCAGTAAGTCCATTCCAAACCTGAGAGAACTTATTTGAGGATAGAACAAACCAACAAGGAAACAAACCTCACATAGCAAATGGAAATATGTTAAAATTGCTGTTTCTAGTAGATTGCACGGGTCAAAGAGTAAAATGATCTTAAAAATAAGTTTGGGAAACTTTTTTTTTTTTTAAGAAAAGCTCATTTTCCCCAGATTCACCAAAGAAATGTTTCTTACCTTTTGGCAAAGTTTTTATAAACTGGAAAGCAAACGACAACAAAGAGAGGACTCAGAATTCAAGTTTCTTAACTGCTCCAATATCAAAAGAATTAGTGGATCATCTGAGAGGGAAGTAAACCTTTTCCAATGAATTGAAGACATATATTCTTGGTCGTGGGTTGGCCTCCTGTCCAATAATAAAACTGACACACTTTCCCTGTTGAATTGTGATTGACAACTCATATTTGGAAGAATACGTGGGGAAATAACAACATATCACCCTAGTTTCTCATCCAGTGTTGTTTAACCCTTACACTATGTAGATGGAGACACTGAGTCTCAAGGAACTGGGAGAGTTCCTCCACTTGATGGAGAGAACTCAGCCCTGGGCTTCCTGCCAACATTGCTGACAGCCTCTTACTCCTCAGTGACCCTGCGGTGCTTGCAGAACACACCTCCCTCCTGCTTGTGCTCACTGTCTTTGCACGTTCTCATTCTGTGTCTCCACCTCCCCAAGTCCTCCTTGTCTTCCCAGGCTCAGTTCAGATGCTCCAGGGAGCTCCCACCACTTCTTCCTGTCTTTCCCATGGCACTTGTCAGAACCATTTAGTGTATGCCTCTTATCTTCTATTAAATTGATTGGCACTTCTTAGAATGCAGGCACTTGGTCTGTGTCTTTACATGTCCTACAGTGTCCAGGACAAGGCCTTGGACCTAAAGTGAAAATGAAAGTTGCTCAGTCATGTCCGACTCTGTGACCCCATGGGCTATATAGTCCATGGAATTCTCCAAGCTAGAATACTGGAGTGGGTAGCCTTTCCCTTCTCCAGGGGATCTTCCCAAACCAGGGATCGAACCCAGTTCTCCGGCATTGCAGGCAGATTCTTTACCAACTGAGCCACAAGGGAAGCCCTTGAACCTAAGATATAGTCAGTAAACGTTGGTTGTCTGATGGTTCTCCTGGGACCCCATGGGAAAGAGCCATAGGGAGAAGGCTGTTCTGACCAATCTGGACCTGTATCTTAGGTCCAGTAAATGTTGGTTGTCTGAATGGTTCAGTTCAGTTCAGTAGCTCAGTCGTGTCCAACTCTTTGCGACCCCATGAACTGCAGCAGGCCAAGCCTCCCTGTCCATCACCAACTCCCAGAGTTCACTCAAACCCACGTCCATCAAGTTGGTGATGCCATCCAGCCATCTCATCCTCTGTCATCCCCTTCTCCTCCTGCCCCCAATCCCTCCCAGAATCAGGGTCTTTTCCAATGAGTCAACTCTTCACATGAGGTGGCCGAAGTATTGGAGTTTCAGCTCCAGCATCAGTCCTTCCAATGAACACCCAGGACTGGTCTCCTTTAGGATGGACTGGTTGGATATCCTTGCAGTCCAAGGACTTTTGAGAGTCTTCTCCAACACCACATTTCAAAAGCATCAATTCTTCGGCACTCAGCTTTCTTCACAGTCCAAATCTCACATCCATACATGACTACTGGAAAAACCATAGCCTTGACTAGATGGACCCCTGTTGGCAAAGTAATCTCTCTGCTTTTTAATAAGCTATCTAATTTGGTCATAACTTTCCTTCCAAGGAGTAAGCGTCTTTTCATTTCATGGCTGCAGTCACCATCTGCAGTGATTTTGGAGCCCCCCAAAATAAAGTCTGACACTGTTGCCACTGTTTCCCCATCCATTTGCCAAGAAGTGATGGGACCAGATGCCATGATCTTCGTTTTCTGAATGTTGAGCTTTAAACCAACTTTTTCACTCTCCTCTTTCACTTTAATCAAGAAGCTTTTTAGTTCCTCTTCACTTTCTGCCATAAGGGTGGTGTCATCTGCATGTCTGAGGTTATTGATATTTCTCCTGGCAATCTTGATTCCAGCTTGTGCTTCTTCCAGCCCAGCATTTCTCATGATGTACTCTGCATAGAAGTTAAATAAGCAGGGTGACAATATACAGCCTTGACATACTCCTTTTCCTATTTGGAACCAGTCTGTTGTTCCATGTCCAGTTCTAACTGTTGCTTCCTGACCTGCATATAAGTTCCTCAAGAGGCAGGTCAGGTGGTCTGGTATTCCTCGCTCTTGAAGAATTTTCCACAGTTGATTGTGATCCACACAGTCAAAGGCTTTGGCATAGTCAATAAAGCAGAAATAGCTGTTTTTCTGGAACTCTCTTGCTTTTTCGATGATCCAGCGGATGTTGGCAGTTTGATCTTTGAATGGTTATCTGCTTCAAATTGGTCAGGACAGCCTTCTCCCTGTACGAAGGGGCTCTTTCCCATGGGGTGCCAGGAGAAGCACCACGAAGCAGGACTGCAATGGCATAGGCAAAGCTATCTGCAGGCACCTGCCTTTCCTGTTCCTAGGCCACTCCCTGACACCCCAGCTGCCCCAACCACCCAGGCCCTTGTTTTTAATACTGTTGCCGGCCAAAATCTTGGTTTTCTCTGACCACCAAATAAAATATATGGAGACAGAGTTTGGAGGAAATAGAAAAATGGCTTTAATCCTCAGCTGATGGAGAGGGGAACACAGCAGGCTCATGCCTCAAGCACTGTGCTCCCCACCCCGTGAGAAGTCTAGGGGCTTATATAGGATAAGGGCTTGCCGTCAGGAGTCAGTGATGAGGAACAAAGGTCTTAGGATCTTAATTTCTTCCTCTTGCATTGTTTTAAAGACAGTCGTGGGCTGACGTCAGTAACCCAGTAATTGAGTCTGGCAGTTTGGGGGGATCTGTGGCCTTCTTTCTGATATGGAACTACAAGGGAAAGGTGTTGTAGTGCTAAACACCAGATACAGGATGCATTTAGCATGCTGCTGCTGCTAAGTCACTTCAGTCTTGTCCAACTTTGTGCGACCCCATAGACACTAGCCCACCAGGCTCCCCCATCCCTGGGATTCTCCAGGCAAGAACACTAGAGTGGGTTGCCATTTCCTTCTCCAATGCATGAAAGGAAAAGTGAAAGTGAAGTCGCTCAGTCATGTCCGACTCTTACCGACCCCATGGACTGCAGCCTACCAGGCTCCTCCGTCCATGGGATTTTCCAGGCGAGAGTAATGGAGTGGGGTGCCACTGCCTTCTCCGCATTTAGCATAGAGTCAAAGGAAAATATATGTGAAGTGTAGCTCCTGCAATGTTAAGGGGGCAGAAAAGCAAACAGTTACAGACATGCAGAGTTAGAAGCAGTTAAAGTAAAAAGATAGGAATGTTCAGGCCTGTTCACTGTCCTCTTTATCTTCTTTGTTCTCAGGAAAGGGAAAGAAAAAAACCACTCATTCCTCTTTTTTTCCTTTTCACTGCAGCAATATTACCTACTAGTTTCCTTTTTCAAAAGATTAAAACAGTGGGAATGGTTGAAGTTGGTTTTATCCACTACTTGAGTTTTAAATTATATTTACAGTGAGTGAGGGCCTACTGGCCTGAAACTATGAGATTAAATCGCTTGTTGAATGAATGAGTTTGACGGGGTTCAGGGGAGAGCACACCAAGATGTGCACGCTGCCATTTGGATTATTTTGAGCTGAAAACAAGCAAGGCTCAAAAGACTCAGGAAGAACCATTGAACTTCCCCTTTACTGCTTAAAGAATTTAAAAAAGAAGGCTTATTCCAGGAAGTAGCTATCACCATAGATGTATCGGAAAGTATGCACTCGGTGTCACAGGGAAGAACCTAGCAAGGCCCTTTTGATCAAAGTCTTCTCTGTGTCACATTGTCTTTAGATGACTCAGCAAACATTTGTTTACAAAGCATTAATTCTTCTCATCTTCCTCTGAATTGCCTTATTAACATGCATGGAGAGAAGCACTTGGGAATGTGTAATCCAGTGTATTTGGTGGATAACTGTGTGCTCAGTCATGTGTGACTCTCTATGACCCCATGGACTACAACCTGCCAGGCTCCTCTGTGCATGGGACTCTCCAGGCAAGAATACTGGAGTGGGTTGCCATTTCCTTTTACAGGGGATTTTCCCAATCCAGGGATCAAACATGTGTTTCTTGTGTCAATACATGGTGGGCAGGTTCTTTACCACTGAGCCACCTGAGACTTCCCCTCAAAGTGCCAAACCCCAGCCTCCCCTTCCAGAGTTCAGAATGGTATGTATATGTATATTTACACTTTATCTTGCCTTGCTATCTTTGAATTCTTCATGCTCTTGTGGTTTCCCTGCACACAAGTAATAAATTTAGTTTTCTCCTGTTAATCTGCCTTATGTCATTTTCATTGCCAGCCAGAAGAACTGAGGAGGGGAAAGGGTAAAATTCTCCTCCCCTACAAGTTCACTGAGTGCTAATTTCAGGCCAGCCTTGCATGGAGACTGAGCCATCAGGAAGTTGAGAGAAATTAAAGAGCATGCAAACAGGTAACATGAGATCTGATTCTATGTCAGATTAAAATTGTCAGTTATATGTGTATATGGTCTTTAAACCCTAACTCTCAACAGGCCTGGATCTGCAGCTGACCCCACCGGGAAGAAGAGACAAACACAGAGCCGGCCTACCTGGATGGCTAGAAACCTTAATTGCTAAAGCTGGAGAAATGCTGAGACCCTTTAGAGACAATGGTAGTTTTCCAAAGAAAAGAGTTCATGAAACAATAGTGTTAGCTCTTGATGGACAGGTGTGAAAGTTTTGTTTAAACATAAATCAAGAAGTTTATCTATGACAAATAGCAAGTCTTCCTCTCAGGTCTGGGTGTCTACTGTGTGGGACTTTTGCACTGCCTCTCCAGAGAGATTTAGGTGTCGGTGATACTCTATTGCATAAACATTTTCTGGATGAAAACATCCCCTTAAGTAAGTACTAGATACATCAAAATATTAGCTTAACTGCTAAAGAATTTGCCAATCCTAAAATATGTACATTTCAAGGAAGGCATTTCCTTTAGAAATGTGACACAGAAATCATGTAACTGATGAGGTATGGTAGGCAAGTATGTTGCAATATGCCTTGAGTGAATTTTTTAAATGCTTGTTACTTTTTGAGGAGTTAATACATATGCATGGTAAAACATTTTTTTTAAAGAAAACAGTAAAAAAAAAAAAAAAGACACCTCTCTTTTATCTTGTTTCGATTTAAAAAATGATGTGATAGGAAGAGGTCCAGGGCAATGGGCAGTACACACTCAAATAGTTTAAAAGGAGAAGCAAACAGAATGGATTGGATACTAAATGAGTTTTAATCCATAGTTTGGAAAAGATTAAATGGACAGAAGCTGTAACTTAGTCTGCAGAGAAGACATTTAGGAGAAGCAAAATTTAATAATAGGTTTTCAATGTATGTCTCAATACCTAGTACTAGACATCAGGTAACTGCCACATATTTACTTATTTGTTGCACAATCACTCTGCATGGTAAATTATTTGTCCCAATTTACTAATGAGTCAAGATTAAGCAATTTTCTTGGGTGTGACTCCCAGCTGTACATCTTACCAAGTGGCAAGTCTTAAATTTATGAAAAGTTTTGAAACTTACTTTCCTCATCTATAAAATAGTTGTTGTTTAGTCTCTAAGTCATGTCTAACATTTTTGTGACCCCATGGACCATAGCCTGCTAGACTGCTCTGTCCATGGGATTTCCTAAGTAAGAATACTGGAATGGGTTGCCATTTCCTTCTCCAGGGGAACTTCCTGACCCAGGGATTGAACCCATGTCACAGGCATTGACAGGCAGACTCTACCACTGAGCCAGCAGGGAAGGGGTAAGCAATGTCGTGAGCATATGTGTAAGTTCCTTAGCATAGTGCCTTGGACATGCAGTGAAGTGAAAGCTGCTGTCGTATCCGACTCTTAGCGACCCCACGGACGATACAGTCCGTGAAATTCTCCAGGAAAGAATATTGGAGTGGGTAGCCTTTCCCTTCTCCAGGGGATCTTCTCCTGGTTCAACCCAGGGATCAAACCCCGGTTTCCTGCACTGTCGGCGGATTCTTGGACATGCAAGAACTTAGCAATTCCTTCACTATTATTGCTGTGTGCTTGAACCTCTCAGATCTGTGCTGGAAAACAGCAAAACAGAAGGAGCCCCACTCTGGTTTCCTGTAATCTTGCTCTCATGACCTAATTCTAAGCTAAGGCATGTCAGTCGTCATCCTACATGACTGGAGTTTTATTTCTTAAGAGAGAAAATGGGTCCCAAGAATCTCATTTGCCAACAGAAGTGATGATAAGTCATTACCATTTTGCTCAGCCTCTGTGAATCGTGATCAGGTTACAAAGACATCTGATTATATTACAGAAAAAGAAAAGAAAGAAGTGAGAATGAGGCCTTCTATTCCCATTTCTTATCTGTGATTGCCTGCACCTCACATTCCCCCATTCTGTCCACAGTTACAAGGGCTTCTAGGCTTCTGTAAGGTGGATGGCTACATTTTTTTTTTCCTTAATAAACTCAATATTAACATGTGGCCACCCAGATAGAGGAGAAAACTTTCTGGGGTCCAGATGTTTTCAAAGCTAGATTAGGTAGGTCAGTGAGACAGCTGGCAGAGACACTAATTGGTTAGGGGCAGCAGAACATTTCTGGAGACATAATAAGATTAAGAAAACTGTGCTGGGCAGAACTCACTTCAGGGAGAGTACTGTACATGTAGGAAAGGCTTTGTAGATGGATGAAGGTGAGAGCTCAGGACTCCAGCATCATTTGGAGTCACCCAGATATTCACTGAAACACTGAGTAAAGGTTCAGTTAACTGAAGTTTCACTGCTTTGCTCCTGGGGTTTGAAGGATTGGAACCTGAGGTGGGTTCCACATTCTCCACCCTTTTTCCATGAGAAGCTGGACTTCACCTCTAAAAAGTATTGAACAGATATAGGGAGATAAAGTTTAATATGGTAACCAGATACTCCTGGGTCTTGGTTTATGAAATATTTCCAAATGTCACCTGGGGTGGTGCTTATAGAACTTACACTGCATCTTTATATTGCATGTTACATTTCAGTCTTCTACAACAGAGGTTTGTTTGTTTTTTGTTTGTTTTACTGCAGCTCTTCCTTTTCTGGAGGAGGGAGCCATGCCTGATATCACCATCAAGAATAGAAATTAGTGGTCACGTTGCGATTCCCTGATCCTACATCTTGCCAGTGCCCAATTCACCAATGTATGTAACTGAGTCTGGAAAAACTCTCTGCTATTATTTAAAATGTAAAACTAAATGCCAGTAATAATGGGTGCAATGGTGAGTTGACTTGCTTATATAAAGCTGTTCTGTCGTGGCTTCATCTGTCTTGCCCTGTTGTGGAATATTTCTTGATGCAAGATAATGACATGCTGGTAGCAAAGAGGGATTTGCTTGAATAGTTAACCATTAGTTAGTATGTTGATTGCAATTTATTCCATAGCAATATTCCATGTCTTTGTTCATTTTTTGTGCCACCGTATGTAGATACAAACAGGACTGGAACTGAAAGTCTCACTCAGCTTTACTTGGACATAGAGAGGGATGGAACACAACAGCTGCAATGTGTTCTGTGCACCCTGTTATTTCAAACTCTGAAACTGTCTGGCCATAAAAAATTTTTTAATGTGAGAATGTATACCTGGTTATCAAGCATGTGCAAGGGAATGATTTGATCATAGCAAAATCTAGAGGACATGTGAGTTTGGGAAGCTCTGGATTTGAATATCCTAGTAAGTGGCAAGTTCATATGCCAAGGAAAAGAGGCTCCTGTAATGGGTAAATTTCTGTGCATTGTATTGAGAGAGAATGGACCATGGAAGCTTCAGCATGTTCCCTTGCATAATGATGAGATTTGTTTTAAAATTTGTGAAAAAGCCAGGATATCTGGCAGCAAGATATAGAGAATGCAGAACCTATGAAAGGAGGTCTTGGTTTGACAAGCCACGTGATAGTAATGGCTGCAGTCAGCTGTTGGTATTTTTATGATATGTAAGGGAGAGAGTGTAGATGAAGACCCCTTTTTGTGTGTACTGTTTCAGTTAACTATGAGAGGAATCCATGTGTTCTATCTCATCTAAGATTTCTTTTTCAGCCATAAGCCAACACTTCAGGGGTGTGGATAAATTTGTACTAATAGTAAACCCTTGGTAAAATGTCAAGCTTTGTTCCCTATATACAGAAAGGAGTAGCTATTTGTTTAATGCACAGTCATGCACTTGGTGCAAGAAATGTGTCTGCAAAAAAGAAGAATGTTCTGGCTTCTATATACACTAACGAAAACCCCACTGGGCAGTAAAAACCAAATCTTTGCATCTTCTGTGATTTTTTTAAGGAATTGGTAGGTGGCAGAGCGTCCATCTCTGTGTAGAAGTGAGGTGACTTCTCATGGCAGCATATTTATTTTACAAGGGGGAAAATGATGAAAGTGAGTCAAGTACTTCTTTCTTTTCCCTCTCTGAGAGGGTGGCCTTCACCAGTTGACCTGAGTATCTATCTAACTGAAGATTGTGGGGGTGCACAATCTTGGAGACTGGGATTTATTAAGAAGAGTAATTACTTCTTTATAAGTAAGAAGAAATGTAAAAAAAGAAAGCAAAAAAAAAAAAACAGAAACACTTCACTTTATCTTGTTCAGATTCTAGCATAAGAAATAAGATTATGCAGGAAAAAAAAACTTTTAAAGACTTCCAAGTCAGGCTGCTGAGATCTGAGAGAGGATTTTTCAGATGGTCTCTGTCCTCTTTAATGGACAGCAGAGACAGCCCGGAGGAGCCAGCTTATGGAGTTCTCCTATGGGAGTCTCTCCTAGAGGAGAAACCTGTGCTAACTACGGCAGCGAAGCTCCAACAGCTGCTGCCACAAAGAATAAGGTGTGTCATAAGGCCAGACAGCCCATCCATCGTTCTTCCCAGGGGATGATGGGAAGAGGCAAGCTGGGTAGAGAAGGAGGACTAAGAAAACAAAAGTACCAGGATGATGTGTTCACACTCCCCCTCGCCTGCCCCACTCTCCAGCTTAGATGAGCAAGGAAATCACAGAAGTGAAAAAGGCAAAGATCTTCTTAACAATCTTACAGGCTGCTCTGCACCATCCTGGGGAGAACCCACATCACTTGGCCATGCAGGAGGGCGAGAGGAGGTTATGGTTTCCCCATCTGGCCTTGGTTCCCATGGGGTGTATCTGTAGGATACAGATGTCCTCATCCTTGAAAATCTTCATGCAAAAACTGTAAGAGAAGAATATATTGTTTTATATGACTCTACGTTTAATGTGTTCCTATTAATTCAGGCATCACCGATACAGTGAACACGAACTTGGGGTGAACCTCAGGAGATGGTGAGAGACAGGGAGGCCTGGCATGCTGCAGTCCATGGGGTCGCAGAGTCAGACGTGACTGGGCAACTGAACAACAATGTTAGTTCAGGATTATGGTAGACACTGAGTATATTTCAGTTATAATTATAATTATCTAAGAAGCTATTCCCTTTAAGGGTTTTGTAATATATGGTATCAGTCAGTCAGTTATGTGGTGTAAGAACATAATTTGAGGACAAATATACAAATTGCCTTTCAAAGATCGGGTACTTACGTTCCAACGGCAACATAAGTCAACACAAAGCCACTGCCTGATCTAAAAATGCCTGAAACATGATGAAGGCATGTATTTGCCTTTCATTTTAGACCACGTCTTACAGGATTTGACAAAATATAATGTGTGTTGAGGAGCAATTCAAAAAGCTAGGCATTACATAATCACTCTTGTTGCTATAAAACAAATGTGATAACTGTGTCTAAACTGTCAAAGTACATGGTGAGTATAAAATCTTTTCAAATAAACATCCTTATCATGAGCTTTTGGATCTTGAAGGCTCAGCGTGTCTGTGTCCAGTGTCTTAGAAAAGCATCATGTCTCCTTCCTGCCAGTGTTTTCCAGCTGACACTCCCTGTCTATCTATTTGTCAAGGATGACAACTCTCCTTTCTTCAGTGGCAACTGGTCTTATTTGAAAATATTGGTGCCTGCTCTCTCAGCCTCTTTCTCTTTACCATTCTCTCCACCCCCCCGCCTCCCCGCCCCAGTTATTATACCTTCTCATTTTTAAAAGGGGCAGCAGATCCATTGGCAAGGTCTTTATCGTGAGAAGATGTAGGCAGTGTGGAAAATCCCCATGCATGTAGCATTTTATGAAAGTGTATGTTGGTTAGAGTGGTGCAGTTAGGAAGATTATCTGGATTCAAGGCCAGTTTTGCTGCCAAAAAACAGCCTGCTTCTCCCAAGAGAGAAGTCTGTCTTGGTCACATCCTCAGGTTCCAAACTGTCCAGTTGACATGGATGAGCTTGCTTCTTGGGAGGCAAGTTGTTTGAAATTCTCCTGGACCACCCCAGCTGCTATCTGCAGCTATAAGGTTCTTACCTTCTGACTTTACATTTTCTTTTCTGTACGTATCTGGGTGCATCTGACTGCCCACTTCAGCATCTCAGCCAGCTACTCCTGCCTACCCCCAGCACGTGCTCAAAGTAGATTCAGTGTTTCATGTGTATACTCTATTTTCACAGTGTCATCAATAATTCAGCAAGGCATTGCAGCATGTCTACAAATGCTGCAAAGGCAAACATTTTCCAGTCTCCACCCTGCTGTGCTCCTGCCAGTCTGAGACTCTACACTCAGGGTTGGGTCTGACCAAGGCTCTGCCTTTTGGTCCAAGGATATAACCCCACTCAACAGCCAAACACCTACTTGAGAGCTGCCCCACTCCCCACCACCCACCCCCCACAGCCCTTGTTGGCCAGCTTATGCTCATTTTACAAATGCAAAATTTTACAAATACAAAAACATCTGACTAATGCTTGATGTTTAATGAGGCACTTAGAAGAGGATATACAGAAAATTATTTCTGGGTGTGTTTTGATTAACAAAAGAATTTTGGATCAGGAGCAGCTTCTGTTACAGGTACCTAGAGAAAAACCAGGGGGAAAAAGTGAAGTAATAGGCATGGACCAAAAGAGGCAGAGTTGGCAGGAAAAGAGGAGAGATTTTTTTCAGTGAAATACTGGAAAGATAAAAGAAGATAATTGAAAGTAAGCCAGGACCTATGAGCTGCTGTCCGTGGGAGTGTACAAGCAGAGAGAGGTACTGAAGAGCTGAGGAGATGGGAAGCAGGAGGTAGAGATCATTAGCTCCAGAGATCCACATTCAGAAAGAAATTTGTAGCAAATATCACTGGTTATCAATGGGATTTCCCCCTTCTTCTAAATTAACAAAATGCTTGTTTGTTTAGAGCAGAAATACCATTGGTTAAAAACTCTAGTTTTCCTACAGAAAAAGACTCACAGACTTAGGGAATGAACTTATGGTTGTTGGGGTTGGAGTGAGGGAAAGAAAAGGGGAAAAGGATAATTAGGGAGTTTGGGGTGGACTTGTACACACTGCTATATTTTAAATGAGTAACCAACAAGGACCTACTGTGTAGCATATGGGATTCTGTTCAACGTTATGTGGCAGACTGGGTGAGAAAGGAGTTTCAGTTCAGTTCAGTTCAGCCTCTTTCAGTGGTGTCCAACTCTTTGCGACCCCATGAATCATAGCACACCAGGCCTCCCTGTCCATCACCATCTCCCGGAGTTCACTCAGACTCACGTACATCAAGTTAATGATGCCATCCAGCCATCTCATCCTCTGTCGTCCCCTTTTCCTCCTGACCCCAACCCCTCCCAGCATCAGAGTCTTTTCCAATTTGTCAACTCTTTGCATGATGTGGCCAAAGTACTAGAGTTTCAGCTTTAGCATCATTCCTTCCAAAGAACACCAAGACTGATCTCCTTTAGAATGGACTGGTTGGATCTCCTTGCAGTTCAAGGGACTCTCAAGAGTCTTCTCCAACACCACAGTTCAAAAGCATCAATTCTTCAGCGCTCAGCCTTCTTCACAGTCCAATTCTCACATCCATACATGACCACTGGAAAAACCATAGCCTTGACTAGATGGACCTTTGTTGGCAAAGTAATGTCTCTGCTTTTGAACTAAAATGGACTGGAATGGGTGAATTTAACTCAGATGACCATTATATCTACTACTGCATGCAGGAATCCCTTAGAAGAAATGGAGTAACCATCATGGTCAACAAAAGAGTCCAAAATGCAGTACTTGGATGCAATCTCAAAAATGACAGAATGATCTCTGTTCGTTTCCAAGGCAAACCATTCAATATCACAGTAATCCAAGTCTATGCCCCAATCAGTAATGCTGAAGAAGCTGAAGTTGAACGGTTCTATGAAGACCTACAAGACATTTTAGAACTAACACCCAAAAAAGATGTCCTTTTCATTATAGGGGACTGGAATGCAAAAGTAGGAAGTCAAGAAACACCTGGAGTAACAGGCAAATTTGGCCTTGGAGTACGGAATGAAGCAGGGCAAAGGCTAATAGAGTTTTGCCAAGAGAACCCACTGTTCATAGCAAATACCCTCTTCCAACAACACAAGAGAAAGGAGTTTAGGAGAGAGTAATTATATGTTCCTGTAGGGCTAAGTCCCTTCACTGTGCATCTGAAACTATCACAACACTGTTGCGATATTGGCTATACCCCAATACAAAATCAAAAGTTTAAAAAAATAAAAAATAAAAAAAAGAAAACCAACTCTAGTCTTCCTAGATTCTCTTTCAACTGTGGGTGTGATGTGACACCAATGAGTTATAAGAGAAACTCCCTACAGACTTTGGTTCTCCAACAAATGACAAAGCCTCCAGAAAGAAAGAGTATTGCTATTCCCCTTCGGTCTTCCTCCTTCCTGCCTTGTGAGTGGTCCTGATGCTGCAAAAACAGCAGTCATCCTGCAATCATGAGGAAGAAAACCACATGACCAAAGGTAGAAGTGACTCGTGGAAAAGATGGAAGTGGAAAGACTGTGATTCTTGGTGAAAACCTTGAGCCACTGCATTTTCGGTTATTTGAAGCCGACTGCATTTCTAACAGAGTAAGGCTCAACAGTAACGAATCCACCTGTCAGCGCAGGAGATGCAGGTCTGATTTCTGGGTCGGGAGGATCCCCCACAGAAGGAAATGGCAACCCACTCCAGTATTCTTGCCTGGAGAATCCCATGGACAGAGGAGCTACAATCCATAGGATCCCAAACAATCGGGCATGACTGAACGAGTAAGTAACAGCAGCAAGGTAAGAAGAGAGCCAACAAGAGGAGAAAAAACACTTCTTTATATTCTCTTGAATAGGTTATCTGTGACAAAACGAAACAACTTTGTGTTTAACATTCCTGAAATAGTGAAAGAGGGACAGAGAGTCAGATTTCCAGATATACACTTAAATGAAGTAAAATTATTTGGATGCTATCACTCCCCACCTTCCCCTTTTCTCAAATTCTCTTGGTTGTTGTATTTTAGTACACCGAAAAATATGAGAGTTTTCCTAAATCAATGTGCAGCTGCTTCTACCAAGTTTTCTTACTTTTTCTATAGAAGGTTTTAAGTTCTTCCACTTCAAATAGTATTTCCTTGGGTATTTTTTTGTTTGTTTAGATTTTTGTTTTGGTTTTGGCCACCAAAAGGCATGAAGGGATCAAATCTGTGCTTCCTCCAGTGGAAGCACGGAGTCTTAGCCACTGGACAGCCAGGAAAATCCCTTCCTTAGGTGTTTTTAAGTAACATTATGTCTACATGGAGCAGAACTACTGTGTGCTGATCCTCCAGGAATGGAGCCCAAGCATACACTCATGCCAACAGTTATAGCCTTAGCGGCACAGGTTTTATTCTTCACGAAGCTTTTGGAGTTTGGGTGTAACCTCTCAGAAACTAAGTAATTAGCTGGCTTAGAAATGAACACCTCCATCAATGCTAGTTGCCCTGAGGGTTCTTTAAACTCTTTGCTGTCCAGACAAACCCTAGAGATATACACCCTCAGTGAGTTGTGGAGAATTAATTACAGACTCCTGAGAATCTAAGAATAGGATGACAACCCAGTTGTTCTGGCCCCTGAATCATACTGTTGCATAGATTCAGAGCACCTTGGATAAACCTAGTATTTATTTTTGATGATGCAACCAGTATGAACACATTTCTGAGACTTCCTTTAGGAAATTTGATTATATATTTGTTACCCTAATATATAGTGGAAAAGGCTGCCTTTAAAATTTAGACAAATTGAAAAAATGACATTTCTTTGAATAAAAAATAAATGTATTAAAGTATGCACATAATGTAAAGTGGGTAAAATAAATTAACCAGAAGGAAAAAATGATCTATTTAAACTACCTTTTTTAGAATTATATTCATTTCTTATTTCAAAATGCATTAGGACAACGTAAGTACTATTTATTGCATCAGAACAGCCAACACTGTTGTTAACCAGTTTGGAAGAAAGAACATGGATTTAAGGTCAATTATACCTTAAATAAAGTCATTTCCTTCCATTTTAATAGTTGAAATTTAAGAAAGAAAATGGACCCGATGGGGATTTGATCCCACAAACAGAAGATGAACATATTCCAAATGGCTGTGTAGTTCCAAGGAGACCTTCAGGTGTTTTATTCCAAGGACTGGCTCAATACTTCATTACACAGCAACTATGTTTGATCAGGCAAGACCTTCCAGTCTGAGCTCTTCTGTGGTCAGGGGAATGCTAATGATGGTCTGGCAGCTCAACAATGACTTTGGATATTTTCCCTAGCAACACTGGCCAGTTTTTCTTCTGTCTAGCAGTTGGTGTGATAAAGACTGGCAGTAGGTACGAAGCCCACTATCTTCAGAGGATGCTGTTTCCAGCAAGCGTTCCTTTACCGTCATCTCTATATTGCATCTCTATTCCAGATCTCTCTAGAATGTATTGCCATTCAACTTTCATTTGCATTTGTTTGCAATATTGCTTTACATAACTCTTTTTGCTACTTAACGAATCTATGTTTGATCTCCCCAAGGACATCAAAGTGCCTGAAAGATCTGATTCTCTTTGACACAAAGAAGTGCCCCAGAGGCCATGCTTTTGATTTAGTTTTTAGTTCTCCAGGACAGCATTTCCACCTCAAGACTCTCCTACAGACTAGTAAGTGACTTATATTAATGAGTGGGAAAAAGTGAGAACCAAGACAATTCCCAGTGCTGCTGCTGCTGCTAAGTCACTTCAGTCGTGTCCGACTCTGTGCGACCCCATAGACGGCAGCCCACCAGGCTCCTCCATCCCAATACCTGTCCCCAAAGAGGGGGAGGGTGCTAGACAAGGACTCTTTGCCTTTCAGTTGTCACCATCTCTTAGAAAGCATTATGGAGAGCTGGTCATCAACCAACATCTACCAATTACTCTTACCTTGGGGTAATATTCTCTTGCATATCTTGTAAGATATGCAATCATTATCAATAGTGATATATCCTCAGTTGGTAATAGGCTTCCTAGGTGGCTGCTAATGCAGGAGACACAGGTTTGATCCCTGGGTCAGTAAGATCCCCTGGGGTAGGAAATGGCAATTTGCTCCAGTATTCTTGCCTGGAAAATTCCATGGGTAGGGGAGCCTGGTGGGCTACAGTCCACAGGGTCACAAAGAGTCAGACAGGACTGAGCAACAGAGTATGCACACAGATGGTAACCTGGTAATGTTCCAGCTCAAGGCACAATCCTGAGCCTCTCCAGCCAGTCCATGCCCAAGTACAGGGACTGGGGGTTTTGCTTCCTCTCCTCTACCCTCCTTGGAGTGTCCAGGCCCAAGTCTCAGAGAGCTGGTTACTCTGATTTTTAAAGAAGACAGTGGCCCAGAAGAATAGTTCCAATAGTGCTGAGTGATGCCTTGGGGTATGGCAGTGGGCATCACTCCCACTGGGGCCTGCAAGCGGGGCACAGCCTACTGTACACGGGAAGGACAGTAGGTATGGTTTCTCAGCCCAAGTATGTGTGGTGGTCACCAGAGTGGTGCGTTGCTGGGAGTTATCTCCTGGTTGGTTGTGATAGTCAGCAGAGAAGAGTGTCTACAAAAGGCAGCATCGGGAGGGATGCATTTAAAAGCTGAGTGCTTGTAGCAAAACAAAGGCCAAGCGGGTGGTATGTTGTACCAGGAAGTCGGGTGTAATGTGGGAAGCGGACTCAGGGCTCGGGGCTTGACTACATCCTAAAATCTGTTCATGGTGCTCCTGTTGCCGACAAGGCATAGGAGTGAACTGGGCAGATAGTGAGACCATGAGGATGAATGAGAAGAGTGAAAACAGCATGACTGAGCCTGAGTATAGGAGCAGTCAGAATGTGTGGCTTGTGGTTATGACAATGGTTCCCTGTAGATAGAGCAAGTGGATGAGAGGCCAGGGACGTGCAAACAAGTGAAATGTGGAAGACTTGGGTCAAGGGCACTGGGAAGATCAGTGCTACCAGGATGCTGTTTTTTTTTTTACTCTTTAGAGTGTCTATCCCCTACCCCAACCCAGAAGGTGAGCTCCTTGACTTGTTCACCGTAGCTCCTGGAATAGGTGATACGTGGCCCTTCTGCAATAAATATTTGTTGAATGCGTGATTAGTTAAACTAACTGATATTCCTTCTCACTCTCATTATTGGACAGAGGAAGAGTCAGCCAGCCCAAAAACCCATTCTGAATTTAGAAGCCGTAGGAAGCCATGCACGTATTCACGCTTGGTCACCCCATCTTGGCCAACTCTTTTGAGACTCCATGGACTAGCCTGCCAGGTTCCTCTGTCTATGGGACTTCCCAGGCAAGAATACTGAAGCTGGTTGCCATGTCCTCCTCCCAGAATAAGAAGCCATGCATTCCAGAAAGCAGAGGAACCAATTGTATATCTTCCCTTCTCTACCTTCTCTGTCCCCAGCTCTACTCCCCTCTCCCACACCCAGACCTGCAAAAGATTTGGTCATGTTGAGTCCCAACACAGACCCTCAACATGATCCCACCTCCTGCCCCACCTCCCAACTCTATTGTAGCACAGGGTGAGCCATCATCAGCTCCTCCTTATAGCTTTTCTCAGCTTCACTGATTCCTGGTAACTGGGAGTGATTCTTCTCAATACAGATGAAACCTAGGTGAAAAGCAGAGACACAGGACAGAGGTAAATGGGACCTTTCAGGAGGATGCTTTCTACCTTCATGAATTTCATCTGTTATGAAACCGTGAGCCAGTCTTATTGATTTAATGCCTTGGCTTGGTACACAACTACATTCATCAAAGCTTCAGAGTGGCAGAGTGACTTCCTGCAATAATACTCAGTTTTCTCCCCTGGGCAGATGTACCATTGGTGGGTCAGCTGGTTTTGTAGGATTCCTTATTGTGCTTGTGCTCAGTTGTGTCTGACTCTTTGTGACCCCGTGGACTGTAGCCTGCCAAGCTCCTCTGTTTATGGAATTCTGAAGGCCAGAATACTGGAGCGGGTAGCCTATTGCTTCTTGAGTGGATCTTCTTGACCCGGGAGTCAAACCAGGGTCTCCTGCATTGCACGCGGATTCTTTACCAGCTGAGCTAGCAGGGAAGCCCATTGTACTTGTGCAGCCCTCCTTTATTCAACTCATGCCTGGGACCTTTATCACCTGGCTCACAGCCTTTTCTAAATTAAGGAGTGATAAATAACTTACTATAGATTGCTTTATCCAAAAACACAGTTTTAGCAAATATGGAGAATCCACAGTATATATGTCTTTGGTTTCCTGAGATCCCTTAGGTAATATGGAATTCTTGAAAAATAACTTTATTTTTTTGGACTCCAAAATCACTGCAGATGGTGACTGCAGCCATGAAATTAAAAGATGCTTACTCGTTGGAAGAAAAGTTATAACCAACCTAGATATCACATTCAAAAGCAGAGACATTACTTTGCCGACTAAGGTCCGTCTAGTCAAGGCTATGGTTTTTCCTGTGGTCATGTATGGATGTGAGAGTTCTACTATGAAGAGGGCTGAGCGCCGAAGAATTGATGTGTTTGAACTGTGGTGTTGGAGAAGACTTTTGAGAGTCCCTTGGACTGCAAGGAGATCCAACCAGTCCATTCTGAAGGAGGTCAATCCTGGGATTTCTTAGGAAGGAATAATGCTGAAGCTGAAACTCCAGTACTTTGGACACCTGATGCTAAGAGTTGATTCATTGGAAAAGACTCTGATGCTGGGAGGGATTGGGGGCAGGAGAAGGGGACGACCCAGGATGAGATGGCTGGATGGCATCACGGACACGATGGACGTGAGTCTGAGTGAACTCCAGGAGATGGTGATGGACNGAGTCTGAGTGAACTCCAGGAGATGGTGATGGACAGGGAGGCCTGGCGTGCTGCGATTCATGGGGTCGCAAAGAGTCAGACACGACTGAGCGACTGAACTGAACTGAACTGTGAAGAGATTCTGATAACCTCAAAATCAAGACTCTATTAAATCACTAGTATCCACCAGACTATAAATTTTCCAAACTACTCTGCTCTCCCCAAGCCCCAGGCCTCACCCAAATCTGCTCCCAGTCCTCCCCAGACAGACAGTGGCCAGATGAATGAAAGAGTTCATCAGTCAGTGTGACAGAAAGAATTTGAATAAATAGTTCCTATTTCCCTCAGTCTAGTAAAAGGAAACTAGCCTAATAAATATATGTGTAAGTTTGACAGAATCTGTGATGTTGAGTATTTGGAAACCCGTGATTTCATTTCCCAGATACACAGAGTATATTATGGTTTAGCATCAAACTTTTTGCACAGATAGGAACTTCTGTGCATTTTCTTTGTTAATCAGTTTGGCATCCTCTCTGTACTTTGACTGTAGTATCCATGAATACTATTAATAAAAACTAGAAAGTGAAGGAAATAAGTCAGCCCCATAGTGAGGCTGGGGACTGTGGTGCAAATGGAGGGAGGAAGGATTAATAGATACGACTATACATGTTTTTCCTTTTCATACTGTTCATGGGGTTCTCAAGGCAAGAATGCTGAAGTGGTTTGCCATTCCCTTCTCCAGTGGACCACATTTTGTCAGAACTCTCCACCATGAACTTTCCATCTTGGGTGGCCCTATATGAAACGGCTCAGTTTCACTGAGTTAGACAAGGCTGTGGTCCACCCTTATGACAGAAAGTGAGGAAGAGCTAAAGAGGCTCTTGATGAAAGTGAAAGAGGAAAGTGAAAAGTTGGCTTAAAGCTCAACATTCAGAAAATGAAGATCATGGCATCTGGTCCCATCACTTCATGGGAAATAGATGGGGAAACAGTGGAAACAGTGGCAGACTTTATTTTCTTGGGCTCCAAAATCACTGTAGATAGTGACTGCAGCCATGAAATTAAAAGATTGCTTGCTCCTTGGAAGAAAAGTTATAACCAACCTAGACAGCATATTAAAAGGCAGAGACATTACTTTGCCAACAAAGGTCCATCTAGTCAAGGCTATGGTTTTTCCAGTGGTCATGTATGGATGTGAGAGTTGGACTATAAAGAAAGCTGAGTATTGAATAATTGATGCTTTTGAACTATGGTGTTGGAGAAGACTTTTGAGAGTCCCTTGGACTGCAAGGAGATCCAACCAGTCCATCCTAAAGGAAATCAGTCCTGAATATGCATTGGAAGGACTGATGTTGAAGCTGAACTCCAATACTTCGGTCACCTGATGCGAAGAACTGACTCACTGGAAAAGACCCTGAAGCTAGGAAAGACTGAAGATGGGAGGAGAAGGGGACGACAGAGGATGAGATGGTTGGATGGTTTCACCGACTCAATGGACATGAGTTTGGGTGAACTCCAGGAGTTGGTGATGGACAGGAAGGCCTGGCGTGCTGCAGTCTGTGGGGTAGCAAAGAGTTAGACATGACTGAGCAACTGAACTGAACTGACACCTGTTTTGATTTGTAAGAGGGCTCTTGCATGTGAGTATCTCTTCTCTACTTGAGCCATCTTCTGTTGGCGCAAGGTTTTGTTACAAGCAATATGCCAACGGAAATTTCAAAGATGAATGCATCTCTGAACTGGAAGAAAAGATTCACTGGGTGTTGCTTTTTCACTTTCTCAGTTGAGGAGATAATCCTTTGGTGCTTTGTTTGGTCCTATCCCACTTTTTCTGGAGCTATGGTTGAGGACTTGCCCATAATTATAAGATACTGGCTGTTGAAGCTGCTGTTTATGCCTGAACAACTGCTCAGAATACCACTATAATTGCATGTCTGCCTTTCTGACTTCTTCAAAAATAGGGGTATGACTTAGATGTTTGGAAAAGTTTAGAAAAGTGCTAAGGGCTAAAAGGAAAAAATAAAAAGGGCTGAAAACTAGCCAGTATCTTATTATAGGTTTATATTTTAAGATTATCCTTACTGTAGTAGTAATACCTTGAATTTATCAAATTCTATAGTGGTTTTAGAGGGCTTCCCTGGTGGCTTAGAAGGTAAAGAATCTGCCGCAATGCGGGAGACCCAGGTTTGATACCTGGGTTGGGAAGATACCCTGGAGAAGGAAATGGCACCCCAAATCCAGTACTCTTGCCTGGAAAATCCCATGGACGGAGGAGCCTGGTAGGCTACTGTCCATGGGGTTGCAAAGAGTCGGACACGACTGAGCGACTTCTCTTTCTTTCTTTCCTTATAGTGGTTTTAACCCTAATCATGCATACTTCTCCCCTGCCCATCTCCCTTGGAAATACGATGTAGATTTGATGGTTATCACTATAGCCCATTTGCAGATTAAAAAATAGAAGGGAAATGACTTGTCTTACTCTGTCTTCTCCCTGTGTCGGCCATCTCTGTGGGAACTCTTCATCACCATGAATTCCATTGCCCCTTACTTATGGGTAGAAGACTGCAAATCATTATCTTCAGCTCAGACCTCTCTTTAGAGCTCACTCCCCGTGTATCCTACTGTACATTGTCCACAGATGTCTCACAAGTACCTAGAAATGAGTGTTTGAAATCTAAGCCCATCCTCTTCACTCCATTCTTGACCTTCATTTGTCCTGGTAAATGGCCCTACTACTCAGCCAGTTGGGCTCCCAGATGGTTCAGTGGTAAAGAATCCGCCTGCCAATGCAGGAGACTTAAAAGACGTGGGTCAAATCCCTGGGTCAGGAAGATTCCCTGGAGAAGGAAATGGCAACCCACTCTAGTATTCTTTCCTGGAAGATCCCATAGACAGAGGAGCCTGGCAGGCTATAATCTATGGGGTTGCAAAAGAGTCAGACACGACTGAGCAATTCAAACAACAACTCAGCCAGTCATCCAAGCCAGAGTCCCGGACTTCATCCTCCACATACATACTTTCTCTTCAATATTTTTGTCCTGTGTTTCCTCCTCCTCTTCCTGCCCGTGCTTAGTTCAGCTCTTTGGAGTCACTTCCATGGACTACTGACATTAGATTCTGATTGCTCTTCCTGCTTCCAGCCAAGACCAATCCAGTATGTGGTTGACAGAGTGAGCTCTTTAAATGACACATCTGAAATTGTCACCCTCCTAATTAAAATCCTTACACAGCTTTCCATGGCCTACAGGATAACATTCAAATTACTCCATATGGCACATATGATCTGGCCCTCCCCTATCTCTCTGGCATTGTAACCTTCAAGCCTTTCCATATACCTACTCATATTTATGTTTCACTGAAAGAGTATATATACTTTGACTCATATCTAATGTAGACTGAAGCAACAAGAAAGCCTTATTTTTCCATTTATATACATTCATGAAATGACAAAATTATAGAAATGGAGAACAGGGTTAGTGCTTTCCAGGGTTAAGGATGGGGAGGAAGCAGGAGGGAAATGGAAGTGGCTATAAAGTGGCAAATGAAGGCACCTTCTGGTCATGGAAATATTTTGTGGTTTGACAGTATCAAGGTGGATATACTGGTTGTGATAATATAGTTTTGCAAGATGTTATTATTGGGAGAAAATGGGTTAAAGTTTAATGGGATCTCTCTTGCTCTCTCTGTATTCTTTCTTACAACTGCATATGAATTACAGCTTCAAAATAAAAAGCTTAACAAGAAATAACTTCCATAAATATTAAATGTGTTGGTTTGACTAAATAATGAGAGGATTACTGCATACTAAATCTCAACACCACTGCTTACTAGCAACAGCATCAGTACTTATTAGGTACTGATGAGTTATGTAGCCTTAACTTTCTCAAGCCTCAGTTTTTTTCCCGTAGATAGTGCATGCCTGCTAAGATGCTTCCAACTCTTTGTGACCGTATGGACTGTAGCCCTCCAGGCTCCTCTGTACATGGAGCTCTCCAGGCAAGAACACTGAAGTGGGTTGCCATTTCCTCCTCCAGGGGATCTTCCTGATCCAGAGATCTAACCTGCAACTCTTACAGTCTCCTGCATTGGCAGGCAGGGTCTTTACCACTAGCACCACCTGGTAAGCCCATATATACTGTGGGGGACAATAACATACCATACTTTCAACTGATGTTCTGAGGCACCCTGATATCCTAAATGCACAGGGGAGGAAAAATAATTTTCTTTTTATTTTTCTATGTTCTTGGCTGACCACCCCCCACTTTTAAATAAAAGACATCAACAGGAAGAAAAAAATTTAATTAAGTGTGTAAATTAAGTTAATTAGGTACTTGAAAAGTGAAAGTGAAAGTGAAGTTGCTCAGTCGTGTCCGACTCTTTGCGACCCCATGGACAGTAGCCTGCACCAAGCTCCTCTGTCCATGGGATTTTCAAGGCAAGAGTACTGGAGTGGGTTGCCATTTCCTTCTCCAGGGAATCTTCCCAACCCAGGGATCGAACCCAGGTCTCTCACATTGTAGACAAAAGCTTTACCGTCTGAGCCACCAGGGAAGCCATTAGGTACTTAATTAAGTTAATTAAATTAGTTAATTAAGTTAATTAAATGAGTTAATTTAAATTTTTTATTTTTAAAATTAGGTTGGAAATTAATGTATTTAATTAATTGGTTATGGGGCCCCCACAAAGATATGAGACTCAAAAGACAGCCAGACATTGAGGCTTATAGACCATCCTGAGCTAAAGGAAGGGAGACGGTTCTGGCAATTCATCAAAAGGTGAGAAGAGGAAATGTTAGGTAAGCAAAAGTTGCCTGGCTATGCAGATAACTCTCTCAGGTGAAAAGTTATTTCTGATAATAACTCTCTTTCTGGCACAGGCTCCCTTTCTAGTGTAAATGTCACCTACAAAACAGAAAACAGTGACATCTACTCCCTTTTCAGAGCTCCTGTGTCTGCAGTTTCTAAAAAGAATCAGCTCAAAATAATCCTTATGCTAAAGAGGCATGTTTTGAGTGGCACATTCTGCCCCCATCACAAATGTGCGACAAGGATGCCAAGATCTTGGCTGTAACTTCAGGGCTGCTTTCCTCTTGCTTTGGGCAGCCTCACTGGTTAACCTCTGAGGACTGCAGCAGTTACCATTTTGCATGTGGGTCATGACTTGGAAAAGGTCTTATGTATCTCAGGTGGCGCAGTGGTAAAGAATCTGCCTCCAAATACAAGAGATGCAAATTCAATCGAGGGGTAGGGAAGATCCCCTGAGCAGGAAGTGGCGACCCGTTCCAGTACTCCTGCCTGAAAAATTCCATGGACAGAGGAGACTGGTGGGCTGTAGTCCATAGGGTCCCAAACAGCTGGACATGGCTGAGCGACTGAACGCGCACATACAGAAAGCCAGCACAGGATCTGGACTACAGGAGATGTTAAAAAGCATGTTGCCTACTGTTTTGTAAGTGGATGTCTTTCTCAAAGGAAGATGATACTATCTCATATTTATCAGGCATCTACTTTGCATCAGGCAATTTATGTACCTTGGCACCTTATCTCCTGTAAACCTCACAGTGATTTTATCGACAAAACAAAACAAAAAAAGACATAACCTAAAGTTGAGAATAATGGTTTATTCGGTGACCTCACTGAGGACTGTACCCTGGATACAGGCTATCAGTTAGTTCTGAGGAACTGTTTCCAAGAGGTAAGGTTGGAGCCAAGATATATAGGAATTTTTGTCAGGAAAAAAAAAGTGTAGTCAAACAACAAAAGATTACTGCTAATCACAAAAAACCAGACTTCTGAAGTTAATGACTTTACTGCTTTTCTAAATATGAGGACACAGGAGTCTGGGTTCATTGAACTTATCCCTTTGATATGCATCTTATCTGTCTAGGGCCAGCATCCTGTTGCTCTCCGGCCTGCACTCCCCTCAGGGTGCTCCGCTGGGGATGGCTGCAGTGGCTGAAGGCTTGAAGGCAGGCAATGTTCCGTGCTTACTGAAATGACAGGCAACATTTTTTGCCCACGGTTTTATGAGCTAAATAGTATTATAGGGGAAGAAACAAAGCTCAGTTTATGAACTTGTTCAATATCTCACAGTCAGTGAATGGTTGTTAACCCAGGACTTTTCTTGTCAGAGCCCAAGTTCCTAACATGGAGTAATCTCCTCTTGCTTGAGAGCCTCCATATTCTGCAAAGTCTAGTACTCGTGTGAGTGAGGAGTTGGTCTTGATACCTACCGGAGAGTCAGTCTAAAGGTGTGACTCCGGGTAAGTCAGAGACCCACAAAGTCTCATTTCTATTGTCAAATAAATACAGTGCAAACACTTGTGTACAGTTAACACTTTAGAAACTATTAGTAACTAGTCTTGGAAAGTGTTAGTTGCTCAGTTGTGTCCAACTCTTTGGTGACTCCATGGACTGTAGCCTGCCAGGCTCCTCTGTCCACAGAATTCTTCAGGCAAGAATACTGGAGTGGGTTGCCATTTCCTTCTCCAGGGGATCTTCCCGACACAGGGATCGAACCTGGGTCTCCTGCATTGCAGGCAGATTCTTTAACCATCTGAGCCATCAGGGAATCCCAACTAGTCTTTGGTATGAGGTAATTTTTCATATTCTCTGGAGAAGAAACTTAAGCTACCTCAGTTCTGGGACCTCTGTAAGGAAGGCAGTCTGATGCTGTTGCAGCCTCACAGCAAACAAGCAGAGGTACAAAGACAGAACTCAGAGAGAGGAAATCTGGTGCTATAGTCTTCCTTCACTATTTTTCCTAGCAGACAGAATTCTCTTTTCAGATAGAATAGGACAAGGAAGCTGTGAGAACTTTATAAATATTTAGTCAAAGCAATTACCATTTCTTTTCATCCCTTTCAACAATCCTCAGTGCCTGAAACCAACTAACTGGCAGTTTTTTGAGAAATGACAGAGACTATTCTAGCTAAGTTAACAAGGCATTCTACCAAAAGGGAGCCCTGCACAGTCTTAAAGTGGTAACAGCAAAATAAAATATAATCATCAACTTAATGATGAGGACTCTCTGGAATCACCACATTACATTATGTGAACAATTTCCATATAACTAATGGTTGCTTTGGATAGAGAGTGTCGAAGTCAGCAGGCTTTTGGTTTCCCTGTAGGTAGAAAACATATTGCCAGACAGCTGTTTCACTAGCTATTGGTGATTTGATTCTCAATACACTAATTCTTTTCCTTTGCAGTGAATTCAATGCAATCTACTTTAAAATGACAAGTGATTTATTGAGCACTTACTTTGTGCAAAGCAATCTGTTAGGCCTGAGGAGAGAAACACAAGTAAGTCTCAAGACTTTCAACAAGACAATAAAGAGAAATGATATTCGTGCACACATTAAGATAATCTATGGCAGAAAAGATAAATGAGCCAACACCTCTAGCCCGAGTGGAAAGCTTTGATTTGCATTGGAGATGACACTGGAAGGCAGGCAAAATTCAAAAGACAGGAGAAGGAAGTTCCAAGAAAAGGGAACAGTCAGGGAAGAATGAATATGGTTGACAGAAATTGAAGGGATCAGGAACTGGTAGGGCTGGTCTTTCCAAAATAGCTGCCACCAGCCACCGGTGATTCCTGAGCTCCGAGCTCTTGACTAGTCCAAACAGAAACGACTCTATGTGTAATATATACACCAGATTTTGAACACTTAATAAAAAAAATCTCATTAATATTTTTATACCACGTCAACTGAAAGATATGTAGAAGTTGTGAGTCAAGTTTTATTCAGGGAACTTACTGAGGGTGAGAGTCTGAGAGACTGCCTCTCAGATCACTCTGAGGAACTGCTCTGAAGAGATAAGGGAGGAGCCAGGATCTATATGAATTTGTTGCTGGGAAAATTATGTAGTCAAATATCAGAAGGTTACTACTAATCACAAAGAACAGGCATCTCAAGTTTTATTGCCTTTTATGTTTGCAAAGATGCAGGAATCTGGAGTCTTTGGAAATTTTTCTCAGGTACGTATCTTAACCATCTAATGGCCAGTATAGCCAAAGCATGATGGCTTCCCAGGGAGCTCAGTGGTAAAGAATCTGCTTTCTAACACAGGAGACTCTAGTTCAATCCCTAGGTCAGGTAGATTCCCTGAAGAAGGGAATAACTACCCACTCCAGTATTCTTGCCTGGAAAATTCCATGGACAGAGGAGCTTGGCGGGCTACAGTCCATAGGGTTGCAAAGAGTTGTACATGACTTACAGATTAAACAAAAACAATGTATCCAAAGCATGGAATGGTTCCTATTTTTCTCCATCCTGAACTCCCTCAGAGCACACTGTCTATAGGTAACTACAGTGGCTAACGGCTTGATCCCTCTAGGATTGGAATGGGAGGCAACATTTTTTTCTTTACAATTGTTTATATGTTGAAATAATATTTATATATTTCCTTTTTCCTCTAGCCACCTTAAGTTCACTAGGTAGGGCCCTGCAAATTAGATAAAAGACAGATTAACAAGAGCAAAATGGAATTTTATTAACTTGTGGACCCCTCATATACATAGGAGTACTCAGTGATGAGTAAATCAAAGGGGTGGTTAGAACATGGGCTTATTTCACATCTTAACAAAGAACAGTCAGTTTGTAGAGAAGTGACAAGACAAAGGAAAGGAGCTTTGAGCTTCTGTGTGTGTGCTAAGTTGCTTCAGTAATGCCCGACTATCCTATGGACTATAGACCACCAGGCTCCTCTGTCCATGGGATTCTCCAGGCAAGAATATTGGAGTGAGTTGCCATCTCCTCCTCCAGGGGATCTTCCTGACCCAGGGATTGAAACTGTCTCCTTCATTGGCAGGTGTGTTCTTTACCATTAGTGCCACCTGGGAAGCCCTGGATTGGGCTTCTAGGGGTGGCAAATTGTGGGAAGACAAAAGTATGGAGAAACTAATGGAAGATAAGAATTGTTCTAGTGATGTTTGTGTAGATTCCTCTAGTGCCATCTCTGGGTTTATAAAATCCTAGAGTTTTCTAGGGAAGGGAATGAAGAATTGTTCTATTCTTTCTAGGAGAATTGTGGGGAGAGGAGGGAGAGTTTTTCTTGCATCTGCTTTTTTCCAAATGCCCTCAGTCAAAATAATCCTTAGGCCAGAGTGGCATATTTGAGGTTAGTATACTCTCTGAACCCCTTCAAGATCTTTTGGATTAGATAAAATGTATTATTAAAATTAGCTTCACTTTTTAAAAATGTTTTGGGGTGGGGTGGGCTGCAAAGTGTGTGGGATTTTAGCTCCCTGTCCAAGGATTAAACCAGCATCCCCTGTATTGGAAAGTGACATCTTAGCCGCTGGACCACCAGAGAAGTCCCTCCACTTTTTTAAAAAAAGCTTTTTAAATGTGACTACTAAAAATTTTAAATTGTATTTGTGGCTAATATTATTTTCTACAGGATAGTCCTGGGTCAAATTATGGCACATTTTGAATATCAAGTGTTTGAAAGGCACTTCTTGGCATTGTATTTTGGCAATGGGAGGTGGATATGACACCATCAAGAAGGGACGGCATATGCTACTGTTGTGGTAATGTTATAATTGGGAACTGGGACCAGGGTTTTTAAAATGGCTGGAAAACAGCTGCTGTGTTTGCTTGTTTGAGTGGGTGGTTGTGATTTTATTCATAATCAAAATAAATTGCAGAGGCACTAATGATAGTTTTTCTGTGGTAAGTAAAAAAAAAAACAGAGGTAACTCAAGAAAAACTTGAGATGATCTAGTATTGCATTTTCTCAATTTAGATTTGATAGTGATTGGCTATTGAAGAAAATATTTTATTATGGACATTTTTGTAGGAAAAATAGCTATTACTACTAGTCTGACTTTCTCTAACCTGTAACTTCCATCTTATCCTTGAAAGGATAGTTTTTTAAATGAAATTTTTAGAAACTGAAGTTTGCTTAGGAACACATTGTGTTTTTTTATATACCGTCTGAAATTTAAGTGCTTCAGCATATGTGATATGTAGGTATATGTTTAAATTAGTTTTAATCATAAACCATTCTAATCATAAATTCACACTTGAAAAGTGGGTTACCCATAAAAGATGCTATACCCTGGATGACATTTCTGCAAGAACTTCAAAAATTTCTCCCTGAATCTGCACTTAAGGGGATTTAAAGGGATAGTGTAACAGTGAAATGAATGATGAGGGGCCTGGCAGGCTAAAGCCCTGGGGAAAATTCCCAGATTCTGAACTCAGTCCTGCCTTCCTTCTCTTAATGGAGGTTTCTCTTGTCTGATCTGATTAGGAAACTAGCTGATCTTCAGGCAGAACGTTTTCTCGTTTTGCCTGGGAATTAACCTTTCCTGCAAGGTGTTTGCTGGTATTCCTAGGCGATCAAGGAGCTAGAATTTCGTGGAACTTACAAAGCAAGTATGTGTGTTTGGGAGTCGATCTGTAATAGATGTTTGCACATGTGTCTTGGTCTGAGATGCATCCTCATGAGCGGTTATGGGAAGACCAGTAGCTCAGTGACCAGACATCTGGGTTTGGCCAGGAGAGTCCCATTTACACTTGCTGTCCAACCCTGATTACCAATAGCACCACTTTTCACTGTTAAAAATGTCTGAGTTTGAATGATAAATTATATGGTCACTCTTTTGCATGTGGTTTTAAAATATGTCTGCAGATTCTTTGTGGTTCCCCCCATCAAGAGGTAGAGTCTATTTCTCTACTCCTTGACCATGGACTGGATTAGTGACTGGCTTTAAAGAAACAGAGTAAGGCAGACATGATGGTGTGTTACTGGTGGTGGCCACAAAAGGCACTTAGCACCTGTTGCCCTTGGGTCACTTACTCTGGGGGAAGTTAGCCGCCAAACTGCAATAAGCATTTTGTAAAAGAAGGAACGTGAGATTCAGGTGAAGCAGCTTGCCGAAATTCCCACAGCCAGCTGGTGATAGAGACAGCTCTCAATCTGTATCTGCCTCACTGCAAACCCACACTCCTAAGAGAACACAATCATGCTCTCCCACCTTGTGAAAAAGAATCCAGAAAAATAAAATAATAGGAAATTTGACAATAGGCCATGAGCAAATGCAGAAAGACTTTGTATGAGATAGATAGTAAACCTAAGGTTTTAAATACTGGTTTTTTTATTTTAAATTTATTTATTTTGTAATTGAAGGATAATTGCTTTATAGAATTGGGTTGGTTTCTGCCAAACTTCAGTGTGAATCAGCCATAGGTATACATATGTCCCCTCTCTCTTGAACCTCCCACCTCCCTTCTCATCCCTCAGAATGTACAATACATTCACATGGTTCAAAAGATATGAAAGTATTTCAGTGAAATCTCTCTCTCTCTTTCGCCTCTGCTTCCAGCTGCCTAGTACCTTCCCAACATTACTAGTTTCTTGCATGTCTTTCCAGAAATAACCCTAAAATTGTACAAGGCCATATACATGTGTGTGTATATATGTATACTCAGTATCACCATATTTTAACACAAACGATAACACAGAATGCACACATTTTGGGGGGTTTTGTTGTTGTTGTTTGTATGGATGTCATTAAAGTACATTAAAAATTACTGTTTTTATAGTTGCATTATATTCCAGTGAGTTGTATAACATAACATGTAATGAATCTCCTTTGGATGTCATTTTAGTTATTTTCAATCCTTTTTTTATTTCAACAAAATGCTGTGATGAATAACCATGTAAACATGTCACCTGAAGATATGGGTTCTCAGCACCATAGCCCAGCCCACTGCCCTGATGTAATGAAGGGCCACTGAGGGCATTATAGACCAAACTATTCACCAACCTGTGAGGGGTACTGAAACTATTGGCTTCCTTTCTGTTACCCTAGGAGTGGGATGACAACAGAAGGGCAGAGTTCATTTCTTTAAAAAAAAATCTATTAAATTCATAGATATTTATTTTCTAACTTGCTGTATCAGAAATCAGCTGATGAAGGAATTCCCTGGCAGTCATGGTTAGCACTCAGCTAACACTTTCACTGCCTAGGGTGGGGGTTTGATCCCTGGATGGAGAATGAAGATCCTGCAAGCTGCATAGCACAGCCAAAAAAGGCAAGAAAGAAAAACAGCTGATGAAATGATTTAAACTTGGCAGGACCATTAATTTTGGTATTCAACACATTCTCATTTGTGTCCTAAGGAAATAGTGGGTGCCTTTTAATATAAACAGGCTTCCCTAGTGGCTCAGTAGTGAAGAATCTCCCTGCAAAGCAGGAGACACAGATTTGATCCCTGAGTCAGGAAGACCCCTTGGAGAAGGATATGACAATCCACTTCAGTATTCTTGCCTGGAGAATCCCATGGACAGAGGAACCTAATGGGCTACAGTCCACGGGGTCACAGAGTCATACACGATTGAGCGACTAAACCACCATTTAATATGCATGCTATGCTAAGTCGCTTCAGTCGTGTCCGACTCTGTGCGACCCCATAGATGGCAGCCCACCAGGGTCCTCCGTCCACAGGATTCTCCAGGGAAGAATACTGGAGTGGGTTGCCATTTCCTTCTCCATTTAATATAAATGATCTCACCATTTAATATAAATACCTTTAAATCTTTTCCTGAAACTTCCCTCTTCCTCTCTGTCCTCTTTCTGCCCCTCCCTTCCTCCACCTCCTTTAGATGTCCAGCTATCCAGGCCAAAAATCTTGCATGACAGGTCACTGATGAGAACCCAGATCCTCCAAATCCTCTAATAATAGCTGGCTTATTGAATGTGCTGGGCTTGGTAGGTACAGGCAGAGTTCAGTGTTTTTCCTTCTCCTCTCTCCTCCTGTAACCTGCACTGTAGATCCATTCTAGGGCTGCCCTGGAAGAAATCTCAGGCAAGTTTTGTCACCTTTCTGGTCCCTGTCATGTAATAAAAAGTCCAGCTTTGCTGACCTGGCTGCAGGGCAAGGGGGATGTAATGGAAGTCCCCCTCCCCACCTCCAACAGTCCTCTCCCCGACTGTGACTGATCTCACAGCAGCATCCTACCAAAATCCCAGCAATAATAGAAAGATCCAAGGGTGGGGAAGCTTCCTGTACTGGATGAAGCCAGGTTCCTTGGACCAGATCATGTTAACATGAGTAATTATTCAGAATAATTCCAAGGACATACAGCTGAATGCTAATCAAGCCTTCTTCCTATTGCTGAAGAGACACAAATGGAGGGTGTTTCCATGGCAATTTGTAAAGCAAGAGGAGGTGAGAAGGATGGAGATGAACTTCTGTATGTGACGTGTGCCTCTCAGGAGGTACTTAGAATGAAATGCTAGTGCAAGACTTATAAAAGACATCTATTCTAGAGTGTTTTAAACCCTTACCAAAGATGAGCAGGATGTTACCAACTATGACTGATCAATTCACCAGGCACAGGTCATCAAAGAGGAGTGTTCCCACTGAGGAGCTTTAAGAAGTCGCTTTTGTTTTTCAAGTAGAAAACCTGAGCTCCAAATGAGCCCATTCATGCTTTGAAACAGCTACATTATTTAACCTAGGGCCTCTTGTTTTCAGCAGTTTAAAAGTAAGTTGCTAATGAGACAGACGTTGGAGTTACTTTAATGCCCAAAAGGAACTTGCAATTTGAGAAGTAACTTAAAGGCACCTAGAGATATACTGCCTTTAGGTTCACAAAACTGCTGACTTTTAATAGCAGATTTTCTATTCAACTAGAGAAATCTCTATAGAGGACTTTTTAAAATCCCTCCTCCCACTGCTTTCCACTGGGTAACCATAGTTTGTTTTCTATGCTTGTGAATCTGTCTTTGTTTCAAAAATAAGTTTATTTCTGTCATATAGACATTATCATAGTATGATAATTCCTAGGTCTACTCATGTTGCTGCAAATGATGTTATTTCACTTTTTTATAGCTGAGCAATATTTCATTGTATATATGTACCACATCTTTATCCATTCATCTGTCAGTAGACATTTAGGTTACTTCCATGTCTTGGCTATTGTAAATAGTGCTATGAACACTGGAGTGCATGTATCTTTTCCAATCAGAATTTTCATCTTTTCCAGATATATGTCCAAGAGTGGGGTTGCTGAATCATATGGTAAGTCTATTTTGAATTTTTTAAGGAACCTCCATACTGTTCTCTGTAGTTGTTACACTAATTGACGCCCCTACCAACAATGCAGAAGGGTTCCCTTTTCTCTACACCCTCTCTAGCATTTATTCTTTGTAGACTCTTTGATGATGGCCATTCTGACTGGTGTGAGGTGGTACCTCCTTGTAGTTTTGATTGGGATTTCTCTAATGATTAGTGAGGCTGAGCATCTTTTCACATGCCTTTGGGCCATCTATATGTCTTCTTTGGAGAAATGTCTATTTAGGCCTTCTGCCCATTTTGTTCAAGTTGTTTGTTTGTTTTTCATGTTGAGCTGTGTGTATAATTTAGAAATTAAGCCCTTGTCAGTCATATCATTTGCAGATGTTTTCTCCATAATGTGTGTGAAAGTTGTTCAGTCGTGTCTGACTCTTTGCTACCCCATGGACTGTACAGTCCATGGTATTCTCTAGGCCAGAATACTGGAGTGGGCAGCCTTTCCCTTCTCCAGGGGATCTTCCCAACCCAGGGATCAAACCCAGGTCTACCGCATTGCAGGCAGATTCTTTACCAGTTGAGTCACAAGGGAAGCCAATTTTCTCCATAGAGGATCTATAAACATAAGTCATCAAACGTAACCACCCCCCCTTAAACTCATTTGCCATAGCAAGTTGGCAAAAAGCAGGATACATGGGGACATATTAAAAAAAAAAAGCTCTGACTCTGAATGGCTGTTCAGGGTTTCCTTATAGGAAGTACACCATAAGCTAACTCTCTGGCAGCATTAGCAAATTCTTATTTTGTTTGGACAATTACACACAGAAAAACCCCACTAATTAATAAAAACCTTAAAAATGTATGAATTTGGTCTAATTTCTCACATTTTTAAGAGTACTTCGGTTATCACCGTTAGATGAAACAACCATCCAAACTCCCTGAGTGCATGACAATAATGAAATCAGTGTAGTAAAAGGAGACATATGCACTTTACAAATATTAATGTCAAGAGTTAGATGTCTTCTAAGTTTTAATATACAAGAACAACTTGATGCTTCCCTGCTTCTTGCATGGGGTTTACTCTTGACTGTTTTCATGACAGTATCACAGAAAATTCACAGTAATGTTACCTTAGACTGTGTACATACTGGATCAAAACTCACCCTGTGTATGTAGAATACCTGCCTCTGTGCTACGTGCTCAGTCGTGTCCGACTCTGTGACCCCACTGACTATAGCCCGCCAGACTCCTCTATCCACACGTTTCTCCAGGCAAGAATACTGGAGTGGGTTGCCATGCCCTCCTCCAGGGGAACCTTCCCAACCCAGGGATGGAACCCGCATCTCTCACGTCTCCTGCGTTGGCAGGCGGATTCTTTACCGCTGCGACACCCGGGAAATACTGCTTAATAAATAAAACCATGCCGAGAAGGGTGAGCTGTATTCCACATTAGCAAGTGGTTACTTTAGGTATAGGATCTTTAAAACACTTTCAGTGAACTACGGTGAAAGAAGGCACAACTAAAATCTGTCCAAAAAAGGATAAAAGTCCAGCCCAGAAAGTGAAGTCGCTCAGTCGTCTCCGACTCTTTGCGACCCCATGGACTGACTGTAGTCCACCACGCTCCTCTGTCCGTGGGATTTTCCAGGCAGGAGTACTGGAGTGGGTTGCCATTTCCTTCTCTAGAGGATCTTCCTCACCCAGGGATCGAATCCAGGTCTCCCACATTGTACGCAAGACGCTTTACCGTCTGAGCCACCAGGGGAGTAACCGGAAGTCCAGCCCAGAGTAGTAGTGAAACTGAAAAGACCCTTCCAGTTAAAAACCTCTCCCCTTGCCTGAGTCAGGCTGAGAAATGTGCCGTAAGGAGGATAATTTAGTTTTATGATTCCTCTCTAGTGTTTACCTTTTTTTCATGGTTTGGATACTGTTTGGGGCCCCTCTGGATAGGGCTTCCCTTGTGGCTCAGCTAGTAAAGAATCTGCCTGCAATGCAGGAAACCTGGGTTGGGAAGATCCCCTGGAGAAGGGAAAGGCTACCCACTCCAGTATTCTGGCCTGGAGAATTCCATTCAGTCCATGGGGTGACAAAGAGTCAGACACAGCTAAGTGACTTTTACTCACTTCACAGGCATATAATACTAGCAGACTGGCGATGAGAAGGAATAGGCGCAAAATATTTAACTTGACAGCTGTGATCTTCAGTAGCATCCCTGGAGCCAGATGAAAGTCAGAGCCAACTCTGAGTCTCCTTGGTGCTCTGGGGGGATGTTTGGAGAGGCCCTGTCACCCCTAGCAAGGATGAGTCTCTCTCATGTTGGCTTTTGGGGTTAAAGTGCTATCTGTTCTTTCTTCTTTTTTATTTTTATTTATTTTTTCTTTTTTTTTTTTTGAATTTTTAAATTTTTTTATACCATACATCAACATGAATCTGCCACGGGTGTACATGAGTTCCCAATCCTGAACCCAAAAGTTGATTTATATTTGGCTGCACAGGGTCTTCGTTGCTGCACATGGGCTTTCTCTAGTTGCGGCGCACAGGTTTCTCATTGCAGTGGCTTGTCTTATTGTGGAGCACGGCTCTAGACATGCAGGTTTCAGTAGTCGTGATGTATGGGTTTAGTTGCTCTGCTGCATGTGAAATCTTCCCGGACCAGGGATGGAATAAACCCCTGTACCCTGCCTTGGTGGAGTCTCAACCACTGAACCACCAGGGAAATCCCCAATGCTACCTTTTCTAGGTATCTGCCGTGTGCTCATTTAGTTGTTAGAATCACTCTCCCCATCCCAGCCTCCTAGCAGGTTGCCTATTTGGATGGGGGTTCCTTTCCAAAAGGCCCTATCCAGCTGCCTCCCCGTGGTCCCCAGCCCACGGAACACCCTGAGTCATTTTTGCTCTGCCATCTGTAAGAGCACAGGCCATTCCTAAGCAACCATCTCTCCTCCTGCAGCTGCTGCAAGGCAAACCTAGCTCCTACCACTGCCTCTTGGCTTTCACTCCACAATGACTCTCAATTGTCAAGGCAACAAGTTCGAGCTCTCCAAATGTGGTTTTCTCTAAGTTCCTCTCATTGGCTTCAAGTGTGTTGGAAACACTCCCTACCTCCACTACCCTGTTCCAGGAGCACACAGACATCTCTCTGCAAAGGACTCCTCACAGGAGGCTCTGCAGCCCCACAATGATCCTTCACCTTCTCTTTTGCAGTCTGGAGGTGGATTATGGGCTGATGCCGGCAAAACTATTTCACAGTCTCTTCACACGCTCTGTGTAGGCAAGCCACTGCCTTGCATTAGCACGAGGGAGTGCTTGGCACTTATTGTTTTGTCCTTGAATCTTGGAGCCTCTGCTGAAGTTTCAAGACTGAAAGAAGAGTCCATTTTAGCACCCTGTAACACATTATAGAGAACTTCCATGAAGACTCAGTGGTAAAGGATCCACCTGCCAACACAGGGGACGCTGGTTATATCCCTGGGTTGGGAAGATTCCCTGGAGAAGAAAATGACAACTCGCTCCAGTTTTCTTGCCTAGAAAATCCTATGGACAGAGAAGCCTGGTGCACCACAGTCCGTGGGGTCACAGAGTTGGACAGAACTTAGGGACTAAACAACAGCACATATTATAGGCTCAATTCTTAGGTGTGGCCTTTATTACACCATCTGTGCAGTAGGAGTTTTTACGTGGGTAGAAAAGAGCATGATTGACAAGGCAATGTGCCTCCACTCCAGAGTAGCAGAGACTGAAAGGGAATAATCTGCCTTTGAACACAGGTAATACAGATTGCTTACATCTCTCTACTTCTTTCCACCCTGACGGCCCGAACTGTATTTAGACCTCATTGTCTCTTGCCCATGTGTGAGGTAATCTCTCTAATTAGTTATCACAGTGACTTGATGGTTAGTCCTTCCACTTCTCTCCTAAAATTGTCTCCAATACATCCCTATTTTCATTTCCTAGGGTTACAACAAATGACCCCACACTCAGTGGCTTGCCACAATAGAGCTTCACAGTTTCGCAGTCCTAGAGGCCAGACATCCAAAAATCAAGGTGTCGGCAGCTTGGTTCTTTTTGGAGGCTCTGAGCGGAAATGCCCTGGGCCTTTCTTCTAGCTCCTGGTATCCAGCAGTCCTTGGCATTCCTCGGCTTGTAGATGTATCATTCCAACCTCTGTCTCCACATTCACATGGCCGACTCCCCTGTGCATCTCTGCATCTCAAACCTCCTTCCCTTTTTTTCTTTAAGATCGCCAATCATTGGAACTGGGTCCACCCTAAGTCCAATCAGTCTCATTTCAAGATCCTCATAATTATGCCTGCAAAAACCCTATTTCCAAGGAAAGTCACAGTCACAGGTACAGAGGATGAGGACTTGGACACATCTCAGGGGGCACATTCAGCCTCTGGCATCACAAGGGCTCCTCCCATACTGCTGCCTCCCTCTCCTCAGCGCTTCCCATCTGAGCATCAAACCGCAAGGCCAAGAATGCTTCTGAGAAACTCTGATATAAGCTGCCAGACTGGTTTTTTTTGTACAGAAGCAGACTAAAATGGACTGGAATGGGTGAATCTAACTCAGATGACCATTATATCTTCTACTGCGGGCAGGAATCCCTTAGAAGAAATGGAGTAGCCATCATGGTCAACAGAAGAGTCCAAAATGCAGTACTTGGATGCAATCTCAAAAACGACAGAATGATCCTCTGTTCGTTTCCAAGGCAAACCATTCAATATCACAGTAATCCAAGTCTATGCCCCAACCAGTAATGCTGAAGAAGCTTAAGTTGAATGGTTCTATGAAGATCTATAGACCTTTTAGAACTAACACCCAAAAAAGATGTCCTTTTCATTATAGGGGACTGGAATGCAAAAGTAGAAAGTCAAGAAACACCTGGGGTAACAGGCAAATTTGGCCTTGGAATATGGAATGAAGCAGGGCAAATGCTAATAGAGTTTTACCAAGAGAACACACTGATCATAGCAAACACTCTCTTCCAACAACACAAGAGAAGACTCTACACATGGACATCACCAGATGGTCAACACCGAAATCAGATTGATTATATTCTTTGCAGCCAAAGATAGAGAAGCTCTATACAATCAGCAAAAACAAGACCGGGAGCTGACTCCCGGTCTGTGGCTCAGATCATGAACTCCTTATTGCCAAATTCAGACTGAAATTGAAGAAAGTAGGAAAACTTTCTAGACCATTTGGTCTAGAAACATACTAGACCATTCAGATATGACCTAAATCAAATCCCTTATGATTATACAGTGGAAGTGAGAAATAGATTTAAGGGACTAGATCTGATACATAGAATGCCTGATGAACTATGGACGGAGGTTCATGACATTGTACAGGAGACAGGGATCAAGACCAGGCATCCTTGTGAATATCACTTATCACAGCAAAAGTTCTTTCTACAGATCTGAGAGGGGAAAATGGCCAAATGTTTATTCATACTAGGAATATAACTTGGAAATTACTTTATAGAATAAACTCTTTATACTGGCTTAAAAAAAAAAAAAAGAAATGCAAAAAAGCAAAATGGCTGTCTGGGGAGGCCTTACAAATAGTTGTGAAAAGAAGAGAAGCAAAAAGCGAAGGAGAAAAAGAAAGATATAAGCATCTGAATGCAGAGTTCCAAAGAATAGCAAGGAGAAATAAGAAAGCCTTCCTCAGTGATCAGTGCAAAGAAATGGAGGAAAATAACAGAATGGAAAAGACTAGATCTCTTCAAGAAAATTAGAGATACCAAGGGAACATTTCATGCAAAGATGGGCTCGATAAAAGACAGAAATGGTCTGGACCTAACAGAAGCAGAAGATATTAAGAAGAGGTGGCAAGAATACACAGAACTGTACAAAAAAGATCTTCACTACCAAAATTACCATGATGGTGTGATCACTCACCTAGAGCCAGACATCCTGGAATGTGAAATCAAGTGGGCCTTAGAAAAAGCCCTTGGGGAGTCTGCCAAAGTAGACATAACTACAAACAAAGCTAGTGGAGGTGATGGAATCCCAGTTGAGCTATTTCAAATCCTGAAAGATGATGCTGTGAAAGTGCTGCACTCAATATGCTAGCAAATTTGGAAAACTCAGCAGTGGCCACAGGACTGGAAAAGGTCAGTTTTCATTCCAATCCCAAAGAAAGGCAATGCCAAAGAATGCTCAAACTACCGCACAATTGCACTCATCTCATATGCTACTAAAGTAATGCTCAAAATTCTCCAAGCCAGGCTTCAGCAATACGTGAACCATGAACTTCCTGATGTTCAAGCTTGTTTTAGAAAAGGCAGAGGAACAAGAAATCAAATTGCCAACATCCGCTGGATCATCAAAAAAGCAAAGAGTTCCAGAAAAACAGCTATTTCTTCTTTCTTGACTATGCCAAAACCTTTGACTGTGTGGATCACAACAAACTGCAGAAAATTCTGAAAGAGATGGGAGTATAAGACCACTTGACCTGCCTCTTGAGAAACCTATATGCAGGTCAGGAAGCAACAGTTAGAACTGGACATGGAACAACAGACTGGTTCCAAACAGGAAAAGGAGTACGTCAAGGCTGTATATTGTCACCCTGCTTATTTAACTTCTAT
>SJYQ01000078.1:112486-213859 GCA_006410935.1 Redunca redunca
GTGACAATATACAGCCTTGACGTACTCCTTTTCCTATTTGAAACCAGTTTGTTGTTCCATGTCCAGTTCTAATTGTTGCTTCCTGACTTGCATACAGGTTTCTCAAGAGGCTGGTCAGGTGGTCTGGTATTCCCATTTCTTTCAGGATTTTCCAGTTTGTTGTGATCCAGACAGTCAAAGGCTTTGGCATAGTCAATAAAGCAGAAATAGATGTTTTTCTGGAACTCTCTTGCTTTTTCCATGATTCAGCAGATGTTGGCAATTTGATCTCTGGTTCCTCTGCCTTGAAAATAAAACCATCTTGAACCCCTGGAAGTTCATGGTTCATGTATTGCTGAAGCCCGGCTTGGAGAATTTTGAGTATTACTTTGCTAGTGTGTGCTGCTGCTGCTAAGCCGCGTCAGTCGTGTCCAACTAAGATGAGTGCAATTGTGTGGTAGTTTGAGCATTCTTTGGCCTCGCCTTTCTTTCAGGAGTAAAGATAGATTATGTAAAATGGAGTCTCCCTACTTTTCACCACCCTTCTTGGAGTCTGATTCATAGAGATTGGCATCTCAGGTCCCTTTTATGAAGTCACGTGCCAGCATATCTCACTTCCTCGGAAATGTGCCCTGACATCACATTGTGAGGGGGCAGCCTAAAGTCCAGGTGAGTTGAGCACTGAGAAAACAGAGCACAGGGACAGGACCTGGTTGGAAATGTTTTGGTGAATTAGTTGTATAATTCATATTCTTACCGTAGTTTCCCCTCTCCACCCCCATGCTTGCTTGTAACAGGCTATGTGCTCCACTGCCTGAGGGGGCATGGAGAAGGGTGGACAGCTGAGGCCTGTGGAAGACCGGAGACATCTCTGATTTGTACTTTTCCTGGATATTTTATCAACTGAGGAGCTTAGGGCTTGAGAGGAAGGGTCAGGACCAGGTGATGACTGAGATTCTGCCCCTTGGCTTGAGGAGAGGAGGGGGCTGTGGTGTTGAAGGAGCAGGGCCAGGGTTCTGCTTCAGGGCTGTGTACTTAGGAGGTGCTTGGGGTGCAAGCACGGGCCTGTCGCCAGGCCTTGGTCAAAGAAGTCATAGTCCTCGTGATTTAAGCCTTAGCTCCGAAAGATTCCTGTGACCTAAAAGCAGAATGGAAGGAAAGAGAAGGTACAAAAAAACCAGCTAATGTATTTTAAGATATTTTGAAAGCAGAGATGAGATTTCTCATATACTTGCCTTTGGAAACAGAGGTTGATGTCAGTGTACATGTGTATTCTTCTTTAAATGCAAACTGAAAGCTTGAGGCTTTGAGAGTGTAGTGAGTTTCTTACTAGAACAGTTTTTGATTGAGGCAAGGAAGAGGAAGCAGATTACAATCAGAGTATTACTTCTGAGGCAACTGACCAGTCTTTTAAAAGAGCAGTTTCATTACAAAGGCAGGGTGGAGGTGGGGCATGTTCTCCGGTGGCTCAGTGATAAAAAATCCACCTGCTAATACAGGAGACACGGGGCACACAGATTTGATCCCTGAGTCGGGAAGATCCCCTGGAGGAAGAGATGGCAACCCACTTCAGTATTCTTGCCTAGAGAATTCCGTGGACAGAGGAGCCTGGCGGGCTACAGTCCATGGGGCCACACAGAGTCAGATGGGACTGAGCAACTGAGGAGCTTCATTGTAAGGTAGGTAGTAGCCCTACAGCTGTGGCTGGAAAGAAACTTGGAGGGAGCCTTGCCTGCGAGGGTGGGAGCATATCTCTACCACCTCCTGGCTGCTAGTAAGTAGTTTACACATTTTGTTCCTTTTTTTGTCAGGTTATTTTTAAATTTTCTTGGGGTATGGCTGCTTTATAATGTTGTGTTATTTTCTGCTATATGGTAAAGTGAATCCAACATATGTATACATACATCCCCTCTTTGGGGAATTTCCTTCCCATTTAGGTCAGCACAGAGCACTGAGTAGAGTTCCTTGTGCTCTGCATCAGGTTCTCAATAGTTATCTATTTTATACATAGGAATGTATATAAGTCACTCCCACTCTCCCAATTCATCCCACCCCCTAATTTTAAGCTTTTAAGATCTAAGTTTCAAAATAAAAATCACTTAAAAGATCTTCACCACAGTGGGTAGGATTTTCCAACCTCCTGTTTCACTGAGAGGAGGTTTCCTTGGAAAGGAAGGATCAGGAAGCCTCATCCAGAAGGGTTCGGAGGTGGACCTCCTGTCCCTGAGGCTGATGTGGTGGTGATGGGGGCATTAAGGAAGGGGTCAGGCCTTACCTAGGCCTCGCAGAGCGGTGGCTTTCTAGATGAAGTCCCAGACAGGGGTCTTGGTAGAAAAATCGAATGACACATATCCACTGGAGAGCTGACTCTGGTCTTCACCTCGTTTATGAAAACCAAGGCCAACCAGCGTTAGAGAAGGAGGTGGCAACAACAAACAGGAAGGGGCAAGCTTGGCCTGAGCAGAAACATTCCTTCCTACCTCCTTAGCAGTCAGGGAGCAGAGGTCATGGAGCAGGGGTGTGTGAGAGAGCCGATCACCCCCTCCATTTCCAGTTACCATTCAGCCTGTGCTGGAGGGGGCTGAGTGGACTGCATATGATACTGAAGTTTTACAAATTAAGATTTCCATTGCTTAGGAGGCTGAAACTTTACAAGTGAACATGACTAAGAATAAAAGAACTGGAATGAAAGAACTAGAATGAGAACTAGAATACAAGAACTAGAACAAGATTGTTGGAATGACTGAAGACTTTCAGAGTTACGTTGAGATGTTGCTAAGTTTTTCTATTAACAAGTATGGATAGGGGACAAGGGAAGTGGGGGGTGTGACTTAAGACCATACAGTTCAGGAAAATAATCTGAAAAAAAGTGTATATTTATATATGCTGTTGTTTAGTCACTAAGTCATGTCTACTCTTTTGAGACCTCATGGTCTGTGGCCTGCCAGGCTCCTCTGTCCATGGGGTTCTCCAAGCAAGAATAATGGAGTGGGTTGCCATTTCCTTTGCCAGGGGATCTTCCCGACCGAGGAATTGAACCTGTACCTCCTGCATTGCAGGTGATCTCCTCATTGCAGGCAGATTCTTTACTGATTAAGCCACCAGGAAAGCCCTATCCATCTATCTAAAACTGAATCACTTTGCTGTATACCGGAAACTAACACAATACTGTAAATCAACTATACTTCAGTTTTAAAAAAAGACAGTATAGTTCACAGCAGCTTTTGGAAAAATAAAAATTATATTTTTGCTTATGCCCCAGTGAGTTGAGCTTACTTATTCAAAATGATTATGCTTATAAGCAGTCTAATTACTTTTTTTGTCATTGGGCTATTCACTTTAACTATTGATTAACTGTGGGTTTTTATATACCAAGGAAATTCACACTTGGGCATACATTAGACAAATATTTTTCTCCAGTTTGTTACCTGTGTTCTAATTTTTTATGTTTTTTCTGTAGCATTTTTTACATAATTAGTCATTCTCTTTTGTTGATTCTGGGGTTAGTGTCTACTAAGATATATTCCTCACTGTAAAATATAGTAAAAAAAAAAATTGTTCATGGTATTTTCTAGTGCTTTCTTTGATGTTTATACACACAATCTCAAGAAATGTGAACTAGCGTTTAAGAAAAAGTATCTGCTATTGCTTTAACAGCAATAAATCTTTTGTAACTTTCTCTTCCAGCACTTTTCCACTCCTGATAGGGTATTTTTTTCATTATCATTGAGGTCCTGACTTGCTATGGTCACTGATTTTTCTGGAACCATTACCATCATGCTAATAATTGCTCTTACTTCTCACTTTGCCACATGTGTACTGCTTCTACTCTACATTTGTACCCTTCTTACACATACCTTGACTCTCCATTCAAAAAGTACAGCTTGGTCAGAAAGCTCATGCTTTCCTTACCCCTCCTGCTACAGAGAGTTTGATGTCAGGAACCCAGTCAGGTCCTAAAATTCAAGATTAGCAACAGCCTATGTAGATTAGAATATAACACTTTGTCTCATGTTTCTTGGGCTTATACCTGGGTTATACTTTCAATGCCATTTGGAAGAGAAAGCAAAACCTTTCCATCTCACCTTCTAGAATTTCCATCGCCTGCTAGATAGGGATTATATTGTTGAAAGTTGGCAGGACTTATTGTAAGACGGAAGGAATTAGTATTAACATGAATAGAGCATATTATGTCTTTCATCAGAGGATTCCTTTTAGATTACGGCCAGCTTGATACACCTGTCTCTTGGGATTTCAGCGTAGGCTAAAGAATAAAGTTCTGAAGCCCTGTATAAGCCTCTCTAGGAAAAACTTACAGTCCTATTATGGTTAGTGTCTCCTAAAGCGTTTTTTTTTTTCCTCTTATGAATTCACTCTCTCAATCAACAAATTTTTATTGAGTGCTATGACTTAGTTTGGGATTCTATAACAAATTACCATCAACTGGGTATTTAAATAACAAACATTTATTTCTCACAGCTTTGGAGGCTAGTAGTCTGAGACCAGGGTACAAATGTGATGAGGTTCTAGTGAAAGCCTGCTCTGGTTCACCGACTGCTTCGTTCTTGTTATATCCTTGCCTGGCAGAAAGAGGGTGAGAGAGCTCTCTGGGGTCCCTTTATTAAGGGCACCAGTGTCATTCACAAGACCTTCCCCCTCATGACCTAATTCTGTCAGAACAGAAGAAAGTTTCTTCTCCCCTTCTAGGTTCTTTGGGCTGGTCTTAGAATTAAATGACATGAGACAGATTAACAGGAGAAAATCAAAGTTTAACAACATGTCCCAGATGAGGTCCAGAAAAACTAAGAAGTTTGCCAATGTAGCTGAAGCCCTCACCTTAAGTACAATCTTCAGCTAAAGACAAAAGAAGGTGTTGTGGGTAGTGGTCTAGGAACTCAAAGCAGAGGAAAGCAATACACATGGAGATGGAATAGCAACTGTTTGGTAAACAGGTATTTGCTGAGCCCTGCAGAGACAATAGGACCCAGAGAGGAATTTTGACATACAGACTTTGCTAGGTTCTTCCTGTCTACACACTTAGTTCACACTACAGTTCCCTATGGTGATAGCTCCTTCCCTACAACCAGTCCTCTATCTACAGGTGATGGCGTTAGGAAGAAGGTCAAAGTTTCCTCCTAAGTCTTTTGGGCTTTGATTGTTTTCAGCTCAAAATAATCCACAGGCCAAAGAGTTATTTTAGGGTAGCAAATTTTGCTCCCCTCTACTTCTGAAAGGTCTCACCTCCTAATACCATTACATCGGGCATTAGGGCTTTCCCATGTGAATTTGGCAGGGGAGACATTAATATTCAATCCATCGCAACTGACTACATAACCAGGCCTTGGGGATAAAGCAGTGCTGAACAAACCAAAATCCCTGCTTTCATGGAGTAAACATTCTCATGGAGAAGACAAATAAGTAAATCGATAGATACCATCATATCATGTAGTGATATGTGTTATGAAAATAAAATAAGGTAGAGTAAGAGGATGAAGCATGACCAGCAGGAAAGACTTCCTGGAAGAGACAGCTTAGAGCAGAGACCTGAGTCACCTGGGGGGACGAGCAATGTGAAGGTCTGAGGGCAGAGCACTGTAGGAATGGGGAACAGCAGGGATAAAGGCTTTGTGGCAGGAATATGCTTGGTGTGTGTAAGAAACAGCAAGCAGATCAGTGTAACTGTAGGAGCATGGGTGAGGGAAGAACAGAGACGCAGCTAGAGAAGATAATGAACACCCCATAAGCCACTGGATACTTTTGAGCAAAAGGGCAGAACCTAATTCACATTTTAAAAATCTCACCCTGGCTGCAGTGCGAAAAATTGACTATAGGAGAGAAGGAATGAAGCAAAGTGAAGGAGTCTGGGTTCTTCAGGGAAAAAGAACCAATAGAAGGAGTGAATGAATGAGTGAATTTATTTGTCTGTTTGTTTGGAACTGGGTCACATTGTTATAGAAGCTGAGAAGTCCCATGATCTGTAGTCACAAGCTCGAGATCCCAAGTCCGAGTCCAAAGCTGAGAGAAGAGCAAAGACTGAGGCTGAAAACAGGCTGAGAGAGCAGATTCTCTCCTGCTCAGGTGTTTTTCTTCTATTCGGGTCTCCAGTGAGTTGTATGAGGCCCACTCACAATGAGGAGGGAGAGCTGTTGTGCTCAGTCTACTGACTCGAATGCTAACCTCACCCAGAAGTAACCTCACAGTCACACCCAGAAAGTTGTGTAACCAAAGATGCAGACACCCCATCACCTAGTCAAGTGGACACAAGAAAATTGACTAACACACGGGGAAACCAGTTAAGAGGCAGTTGTGTATACTGCTGAGAGATGGTCTGATGGTGGTTTGGACCAGGAATGTGGCTCTGCACTTGGTGAGAGGTGGCTAGATGCACTTTGAAGGTCTGGCTTTCAGGTGGGAGAAGTTAAGAATAACACTGAGGCTTTGGGCTTGAGCATGTGAATGGTGGTGTGACTCTGCAGGTGGAGAACACTGGGGAGAAGTCAGTTTAGGGGCCTGCATACAGACTTCGGCTTTTGACCTGTTAGTATTGAGAGGCCTGCGAAACCTAAGGGGAGATTTCAGGCACAGACAGAGAGACCAGAAGATAAAGGGCAGAGCTAGAGGTAAAAACCGGGGAGTCTTTATTATACAAAGGTTATATAAAGTCAGGAGCTGGAGGAGACCTTCACGGAGAGGACTAGATTGAGAAGCCACCCGAAGCCTGAGCCCTGGGTCTGCCCAATGTGAGAGGTCAGGAGGGAAAGAGAACCTAGCCAAGGACATTGAGAAGAAATTGGGATATGGTTTCCGGAAGCCAAAGGAAAAGTAGGGGCTCAGTAAGGAGGGAGGGATCAGTGTTTGAAAGGCTGAAAGTGATTAAGTAAAACTTAATCACTGAGGGTTTTCCTGAGGGTTTCCTGAGGGTTTTCCATGGGATTTGACTGCTTCCTCTGTATTTTTTCCTATGTGATAGAATAGGATTGGCCCCTGGTGGCACCCAGAGCCCACCCTTCCCATCAGGGAGACTGCTAGGTGACTGATGAAAATGTTTTTTCCTTGCTTACTCACAGAACCCGAGTTTTATCCAGGGCAGTAATATATCTACCTCCTCTGAAGCTAGACATAATTATAGCCCAGTTCTAGTCAATTAAGGGCAAACAGAAGGCGTGGAATGGGGATTTGGGGGAAAGTTCTTTATAGTGGACTATCTAAGCTGGCTTGAGTGCCTATTTCCTTTAGTTCATCCCTTCTTGCCTGACACATAGATATAATGGCTGAAAATCTGGAAGTCATCCTGACAACAAGAGGACAGGGGGTACTCCCTAAGGAAGGTGGGTAGGGAAGCTGGAAGGAGCCTGGATGGCCCAGTGATATTACTGAATCTCCATGCTAGGCTTGGACTTTTTATTTCTATTTTTGTAGAAGTGTGTGTGTGTGTGTGTGTGTGTGTTAGTCACGCAGTCATGTCCAACTCTTTGCAGCCCCATGGAATATAGCCCACCAGGCTCTTCTGTCCATGGGGTTCTCCAGGCAGGAATACTGGAGTGGGTTGCCATTCCCTTCTCCAGAGGATCTTTGCAACCTGGGTATTGAACCCGGGTCTCCTGCATTGCAGGCAAACTCTTTACTAGCTGAGCCACCAGGGAAACCCATGTTTATATATATATATATATATATATATATATATAATCTTTTTTTTCTGTTATTTGACAACTGAACCTAATCCTAAGTGACACACTAGCTGTGCAGTCTTCACCTTGGGTCATCTTGCCAAAGCAGTCCTTCTTCTCACCCTGCACCGTGAAAATAAGAATGATGTGGGGCTGGGAGGCACGGGTGCTAGGACCATCTCTGCTAGTTTTATATATCATGGTGGGGTTTGGGCCAAATCTCTGGAGCTGTCTTTAAACTGCTTTTCTCATCTGTAAAAAGGGCCTACTCCTGTTCTTCTTTTATGACCTGATATTTTTTCTTCAGCATTAATATTTTCTTAGTGATCAGTGAGCTGCTTTGGCTATGCTGCTTGTAGTAAATGTGAATGCAGTACACCTCTGGGACCTGGATTAGGTCAAGGCTGCGGGAGAGAATTCATGGGCCACAATAAAAACCAACTCTTACAGAGCTTTAGCTAACACATAGAAAGCTTTTATTAATAAATAGAAAGTCTTTTGCGTGTGTGCATGCTCAGTTACTCAGTCATGTCCGACTCTTTGCCACCTGGTGGACTGTAGCCAAACTCCTCGGTCCATGGATTTCCCAGCAAGGATACTGGAGTGGGTTGCCATTTCTTTCACCAAGGGCTCTTCCCGCCCAGGGATCGAAGTCGTGTCTCCTGCATTGCTGGCGGATTCTTTACCACTGAGCCATCTAGGAAGCCCCCTTAGTCTTTTAGGGGCTTGAAAGCCAAGCCCAGGAAAGCAAGAAAGGCAACAGCAAAAATTTCAGGTTTAAGTGAAAACACTTGATGAGTTTAACGGTCTGGATTTGCATTACCAAGTCAAAACACCTGTGTTAGCGAGCTGGGTGATTTGCGCAAGCGCCAACGCGGTTTGCAGAAGACTTCCGTTGTACCCGCTAGAGATGCTGACTGAACCTCCGTGTACCCCGGGGTCGTGGGTCGACCTCGATGGAAACTGGCTTCCTGCTCTAGACTGATGCTTCTTCAGGTCAGTAGGACTGATTTTGGACCCTCTCTCTCAGAGGAAGAAGAGCGTATGGGTTGTGCCTGTGTGGGAGTGGGGGTGGGGCAAGGAGAACTGAGAATCCCACGAGCAGGCCGGCCGGGGAATCATGTTCCCACTCAAAGAGAGTGATTTTCAGAACGTCATCTTCAAGGCCTGGTAGTTAGACCTGAAACGTCAGCATACCTTGTGCTGGTTCTGAGCTGTGTCCGCCGGGGTCTGAGTTTTTCTCTTGTTGGAAACTCCTGAATAATTTGAGAGGTAGGGAGAGGAACCGCCTGGGGCTGAACTCCCCAAGTCCTTGTCAGTGCTTATATTTGCACAGCTCAGAGCAGATTACAGCGTTCATCACATTCCGTCTCCATAATTGCCCTGTGAGGCAAGTTGGACAGGTTCAGCGCTGTTATCTGATCAGTCCTGTTCTTCTTCAGTTTGTGGAGGAGGAGGCCTCCAGTAGAAGTTAGGTGAGGCTGAACCCTCCAGGCCTGCGGGGCTGGTATGTGAGGTGAGGGGAGCGGAGCAGCGCGGCAGGCCGGGCTCATGGGAAGCTGAGAGGGCCCTGGGCTTCCCTGGGCTTCACTTGGTTTCTCTTCACCACTTGCTCCAGACGTTCTGTTTGTAAAGCTGAGTTGTGGGACTTACTTGGCGGTCCAGTGGTAAGGACGCCATGCCTCCACGGCAGGGAGCACTGGTTCGGACCCTGGTGGGGGAACTAGATCCCACCTGACCCTGGTGTCGCCAAAATAAAGAAAAGGGCTCTATAAACAAGAGCTAATTGCTATAAATTACTTGGAAAGGGAATGATATTACAATAATATATTAATCAATTTGTTTTATTTGTTAATTTTTTTTTAAGATGATTTTTTACCTTGTCAGGGTAGGAGTGATGGCCTCCTGGGACTTTCTGTATCTGGCAAAGGGAAGCCACCTGGTTCTGCTTTTAGTCCCAGGGAGGATCCGCCTCTGTGTGTTTAATGGCAGCGATCTGGGATGACTTTTTGTGTTACTCGGCCTAGTTTACATTTGGGGGGGGAGAAAAAAAAAGAGGACCCAGGAGGCAATGTCTTAGCAGATAGGCAAACTTGTAAGGCTAATAGAAGAATTTCAGACGTGATGTCAACTACATCTAAATTAAAAAAACAAAAGATGGCATGGCAAGTAGGTGGGATGGATAACATATCCAGAGTCAGAGAGCTCTGGCCAGTCTCTTCATGCCATGGCACCTTGGAACCTGCTCCATCTATGCTTGAAGTCTGCACTGGCTGCTGCTGCCTCTTCTGGGTAAGATAACAGGAAAGGGGCCTGGAGCCAACCAGAGAGACAGAGGGATCTTCATCCCCATCCCAGGGATGAAGAGTGACGGGGTAATGGTTCAGAATGCCTTCAACACAGCATTGTCCTGCTCGTTCCTCTCCTCCTGTGCTAGCCCCACCTCCTAAGTGAGAATTCTTTCATTCATTGAACTTAGAATGAAACATTTATCAGAGTGCCTGTTATGTATTTACTGAGGTATAATAAGCGAGACATGCAAGATCCTTGCTCTTAGAAGAGTTAAAAACAGAATGAACCTTGTGAGGAGGTGGATGAATGTAATGAAAAGGCACTGATTAGAGGTCGGCTATGTAGGGAGGTCACGTGAGCTGAGCCCTGGGAGATGGAGGCACAGCTAGCCACGGAAAGGGCTGGAGGAAGAACCTTCCCGATTGAGGGAACAGAAAGGAAAGTTACTCTGGGATGGGAAAGAACTCTGTCCATGGAGGGACAGAAAGGCTGCCAGGTGGCTGCAGGGCAAGAGAAATGAGCAGGAAGAAATGTGAATGACTCCGCCAGGCAGGCAGGAGCCGGTGAAGGCTGGACCCTCCGGTCTGGGTTGTGAAAACCCACTGAGTGATTCCTTGCAGGAGAGTGGCTCAGCAGAATTTATATGAACAAGGGCTGCAGAGACAGACGTGGGAGAAGGTATTGCATGTTGGAGCTGGAAGGGAGAGAGTGGAGAGTGACTGTGGAGACAGAGAGATTTCCCCCAGCCTCTGCTATGGGACTGTGCCTGGGGAAGCAGGTATTGCCTTTATCCCACCCTGCTCCCCAACGTGTCATCTTGTTCCTGAGTCTGTCCCACTACTTGCTAATTTTTTCTTTTAAGAAAGTTTCTGCTGTTCTCGTGAAACTTCTGCTAGTCATGAGAAACAGTTGTCACCGTGAAGGATTTTAGTGATTTTATAGATTTAAGATAGATATACGAATTGGACTCCTAAGATCAACTCCTAAGAATATCTAACTATCTGAAGACCTGTCTTGCCAGTTTTCCCAATGTACAGAGTGTCTAATTTCTGCTCTCCATCCTGAGCTCCTTCAGGAGGTGCTGGAGGTCAGCATCTGCAGCAGGACATGGTTTGATCCTTGTAGAAGTAGATGGCAGATGTCCACCACAAGTGCCAGTTTGTGGTCGACAATGCTATCTTGTTCACACAGTTTGGGAGATTATTGACGCTAGGGAAGAGATCTGTTCATCTGTTAATTACCTATTCTTCATTTCTATTTCTTTGATCTGTGAAAGAACTACCAAGTTAGGCAAGTTGTTGTGTGATTAAGACTTGAAAGGTGTGCTTGAGCAGGAGAGGAGTAGAGCATGGGGGTGACTCATTAGGAGTTACTCAAAACAGAGCTTTGCTACAGTGTTGAGCAAAGGGGCATCCTACTGAGAGCAGCTTCTCGCAAAGAGTCACTTACAGTTTTAGGAGCTGTTGTATCTGGCGGCAGGTAGCCACATTCCTGTCTGTCTATAGACCACCTCCCAACACCCACTGTCATCCATATACTCATATAGCCTCTCCTCTGTGGCTGCCACTTCTGTCCAGTTGCTCCAAAGACTATCTAGGCACTGGGAGTGCTGGGGACTTATGATTAGACACATGCCACTTGGCAAAAATGTCCTAGAAATTAGGCCAGAGGACATTCAAAGGTTATTACCAGTGCAGGATAGAACAGACATTTCACTGTTGGTGCTACGGGGCTGTCCTGCCTCTGGTTCTTCGAGTGGCTCTAGTTCAGTTCAGTCGTGTCCAACTCTTAGCAACCCCATGAACTACAGCAAGCCAGGCTTCCCTGTCCATCACCAACTCCCGGAGCCTACTCAAACGCATGTCCATTGTGTCAGTGATGCCATCCAACCATCTCATCCTCTATCATCCCCTTCTCCTCCCGCCTTCAACCTTTCCCAGCATTAGGGACTTTTCCAATGAGTCAGTTCTTCGCATCAGGTGGCCAAAGTATTGGAGTTTCAGCTTCAGCATCAGTCCTTCCAGTGGATATTCAGGACTGATTTCCTTTAGGATGGACAGGTTGGATCTCCTTGCTGTCCAAGGGCCTCTCAACAGTCTTCTCCAACACCACAGTTCAAAAGCATCAATTCTTCAGCGCTCAGCTTTCTTCACAGTCCAACTCTCACATCCATACATGACCACCGGAAAAACCATAGCCTTGACTAGATGGACCTTTGTTGGCAAAGTAATGTCTCTGCTTTTTAATATGCTGTCTAGGTTGGTCATAGCTTTTCTTCCAAGGAGCAAGCATCTTTTAATTTCATGGCTGCAGTCACCATCTGCAGTGATTTTGGAGCCCCGAAAAATAGTCTGCCACTGTTTCCTTTGTTTCCTATCTATTTGCCATGAAGCGATGGTACCAGATTCCATGATCTTAGTTTTCTGAATTTTGAGTTTTAAGTCAAATTTTTCATTCTCCTCTTGAACTTTCATCAAGAGGATCTTTAATAGTTATTCACTTTCTGCCATAAGGGTGGTGTCATCTGCATATCTGAGGTTATTGTTATTTCTCCCAGCAATCTTGATTCCAGCTTGTGCTTCATCCAGCCCAACATTTAACTCTGCATAGAAGTTAAATAAGCAGGGTGACAATATACAGCCTTGACGTACTCCTTTCCTGATTTGGAATCAGTTTGTTGTTCCATGTTCAGTTCTAACTGTTGCTTCTCGACCTACACACAGATCTCTCAGGAGGCAGGTCAGGTGGTCTGGTATTCCCATCTCTTTCAGAATTTTCCAGTTTATTGTGATCCACACAGTCAAAGGCTTTGGCATAGTCAATAAAGCAAACGTAGATGTTTTTCTGGAACTCTCTTGCTTTTTCCATGATCCAGTGGATGTTGGCAATTTGATCTCTGGTTCCTCTGCCTTTTCTAAAACCAGCTTGAACATCTGGAATTTCATGGTTCACATACTACTGAAGCCTGGCTTGGAGAATTTTGAGTATTACTTTGCTAGCATGTGAGATGAGTGTGATTGTGTGGTAGTTTGAACATTCTTTGGCATTGCCTTTCTTTGGGATTGGAATGAAAACTGACCTTTTCCAGTCCTGTGGCTGCTGCTGAGTTTTCCAAACTTGCTGACATATTGAGTGCAGCACTTTCACAGCATCATCTTTCAGGATTTGAAATAGCTCAACTGGAATTCCATCACCTCCACTAGCTTTGTTTGTAGTGATGCTTTCTAAGGCCCGCTTGACTTCACATTCCAGGATGTCTTGCTCTATGTGAGTGATCACACCATCGCAATTATCCGGGTCGTGAAGTTCTTTTTTGTATAGTTCTTCTGTGTATTCTTGCCACCTCTTCTTAATATCTTCTGCTTCTGTTAGGTCCATACCATTTCTGTCCTTTATTGTGCTCATCTTGCACAAAATATTCCCTTGTTATCTCCCATTTTCTTGCAGAGATCTCAATTCTTTCCCATTCTATTGTTTTCCTCTATTTCTTTGCATTGATCACTGAGGAAGGCTTTCTTATCTCTCCTTGCTATTCTTTGGAACTCTGCATTCAAGTGGGTATATCTTTCCTTTTCTCCTTTGCCTTTAGCTTCTCTTCTCAGTTATTTGTAAGTCCTCGTCAGACAACCATTTTGCCTTTTTATATTTCTTTTTCTTGGAGATGGTCTTGATCACTGCCTCCTGTACAGTGTCATGAACCTCCATCCGTAGTTCTTCAGGCACTCTGCCTATCAGATCGAATTCCTTGAATCTATTTGTCACTTCCACTGTATAATTGTAAGATATTTGATTTAGTTCATACCTGAATGGTCTAGTGGTTTTCCCTACTTTCTTTAATTTAAGTCTGAATTTGGCAATAAAGGAGTTCATGATCTGAGCCACAGTCAGCTCCCAGTCTTGTTTTTGCTGGCTGTATAGAGCTTGTCCATCTTTGGCTGCAAAGAATATAATCAATCTGATTTCGGTGTTGACCATCTGGTGATGTTCATGTTCTTCTCTTGTGTTGTTGGAAGAGGGTGTTTGCTATGACCAGTGCATTCTCTCGGCAAAACTCTTAGTCTTTCCCCTGCTTCATTTTGTACTCCAAGGCCAAATTTGCCTGGTACTCCAGGTAGCTCGTGAATTCCTACTTTTGCATTCCAGTCCCCTATAATGAAAAAGACATCTTTTGGGGGTGTTAGTTGTAGAAGGTCTTGTAGGTCTTCATAGAACCGTTCACTTTCAGCTTCTTCAGTGTTACTGGTTGGGGCATAGTCTTGGATTACTGTGGTATTGATGGTTTGCCTTGGAAACGAACAGCGATCGTTCTGTCGTTTTTGAGATTGCATCCAAGTACTGTATTTGGGACTCTTATTGACTTTGATGGTTGCTCCATTTCTACTGCTGTGGGCAAGAATCCCTTGAGCGGCTCTAACAAGCCCCATTCTCTCCAGCTACCAACCAACATCCGGAGTCAGCATCTATCTTGCTTCCCTTACTTATTCCTGTCCTGCTCTCAATCTGATCTAGTGTGATTCTAACCCTAGACTCTATGGATATAGTATCCTTCATAATGACCATCATGGATGGTATTTCCAGCTTTCATCCCTCAGCTTTTCCTAATGACCTCAGACTAGGTTTGTTCTTCCCTGTCTTCACCACTGCCAAACCGCAGGCAGCCCCAGTTGCTTCAGAGTCAAAGTGTTAGTTGCTCAGGCGTGTCCAACTCTTTGGGACCCCATGGACTGTATATAGCCTACCAGGCTCCTCTGTCCATGGAATTCTCCAGGCAAGAGTACTGGAGTGGGTTGCCATTCGCTTCTCTAGGGGATCTTGCCAACCCAGGGATCGAAACTGGGTCTCCTGCATTGCAAGTGGATTCTTTACTGTCTGAGCCACCAGGTGAGGAAGGCTTGGGCCTCTTTGGACACATCTTCTGCTCAGTCAAGTTATCCCATCTGAGGAATCCAACCATCAGATCTGAGATAGCTTTTGCCTTTTCTCCCAGGAGTATGAATATATCCCTGTGCAAATTGGACTCACAGTTGGTCCTGATATTCCGGAATTTCCAAGGCATGCATGAAAATTAGATCTAAGTTGGGACCTACATGTCACATGTACAAAAGAATGTGTGAGTACCTGTGGATTGTGAAAACAACCTCCTTTCTTCATAATCATTTCCTCCAAACCACTAATTGCTTTATGCTTTCTTGATCTTGAAGAAAGAACATTACTCAAACAGCCACTGAAACAGATGAGTAGATGGTGCCACACATCTGAATCACCAGCGCTGCTTCTAAATCCTGATTGGCAAGGTTTCTGTTCTCCCTCTGGCTCTCTGGACATCCTTGTCTCAGAAGCCCTGAAATGGGAGCAGACTCTGCATGGAGAGGTGGCTTTCTCAGCATCTGCCCTCCCTGTGGGTGCCATCTACTAAATGACATCAGTGAGCTTCTTCCCTGCTCTCTGAAAGAGTCTCACTACTAACATGATTAAAAAGAAGCAGATTTCAGCGGAAACAAGCATGACTGTGTTGCTCTTTAGGAGGCTAGGAGCCAAGCCACCCAATTGCTGATCAATCATTTCTGTGTATATATGGAGAGAGGAAGGAAAGTATGACTCAAAGAGGTTAATTCTTTCCTAAAGCATATGAGGGGCTTCCCAGGTGGCTCAGTGGTAAAGAATCCACCTGCCAAGCAGGAGATGCAAGAGATGCAGGTTCAATCCCTGCATTAGGAAGATCCCCTGAAGGAGGAAGTGACAACCCACTCCAGTATTCTTGCCTGGAGAATCCCATGGACAGAGGAGCCTGGCAGGGTATAGTGCAGGGGGTCACAAAAGAGTCGGACATGACTTAGCGACTAAACAACAGCAAAAAAAGATAGAAGAGGAAGCAGGATTCCAGGCTGGTGGGGTTTTGGTTTGGGTTTTTGGTTTTCTGAGAAGGGTTGAAGAATGCTTAAGTTTATGCTCATGTATATAATTGAAGGAGATGTGAGGGAATCAATTGAAAGGCACATGGATAAAAATTTTTTGAAATCAGAATCCATTCTAGAAACATAAATGTTCTTTTCCCACGAGAAGGTGGATGTAATAAGTGTTTCGGTGTATTGCCTGTATATGGTGGACAGACTTTCTAATATCTGTTAGCAGTCATTTTATTCTCATGGGGGTCACTGAAGTAACTGTGCATAGCAGCGTGGCATGGAGAGGCAATGTGGACAGGGCACTAGGCTGAGAGCAAGGAGAACAGGGTTCTGTGTCATGTGAGAACAGAAGGCCAGCATTGTTCTCTGTGTGATGAAGACCCAGATGCTGGTCAGGCCCTGAGCAGTGAGTTAATGAGTGCAATTAGGGCTGGAATCCCTTAAAGACCAGCTACACTCCCAGTAGACATGAGCACTGGTCATGGATTTGGTGCACAGGGAACTAAACCTGGTCTGCTGTATGTAACCCCTTGCCTCTTACACGACATGTCTTCTTAGAGACATCCACCCTATCCCTGCACAAAGCAAGCTCTTGGCCCCTCATTCTGTAGCATGGTGGGAGCTATGAAATGCTTAGTGGACCACCCATGCCCACCCTCACCAACTGTATTCATGTCTACTGAGACCCTTGGGCTCCCATCTGAGATGTGTCAGTTTCCCTCCCTAGAGCTGGAGTGAAAACCTCAAGGCAGATTGTTAAGGGGTCTGGAGTGACTGCTGAATAGAAGACATTGTATTGTGAAAATTGCAGAGGAGATTTGGTATCAATGTGAAGAGAAATCAGTGTTTACAAATGATAGTCAGTGGTGATGGTAAAACAATACCTATAGCGTCATGTGGGCTTACCAGGAAGCCCAGTGGTAAAGAACCTACCTGCCAAGCAGGAGACGCAGGTTTGATCCCTGGGTCAGGAAGATCCCCTGGAGAAGGAAATGGCAACCCACTCCAGTATTCTTGCCTGGGAAATCCCATGGACAGGGGAGCCTGGGGTCACAAAGAGTCAGACACAACTTGGCAAGTGAACCACCACTACCACAGCATCATGTATGGAATTAAGTATTAATCCCAATGAAATTGGATCCCCCTTAAATTATAGTCTGCTTCCAGAGCACAGAGGACTGAACAGGGCTTCTTTGGTCCTGATACTGTGAAGAAGGGAGGTAGGATTTTGATTAAGTGTGGATGTAAAATTAAAGAGCTGTGGGTTTTGAATTCCTTGAACAGCTCTTCAATTTCAGCTCAACTTGAAGAGACACTCTATGAATAGTTCACAGCAGTTTGGCAAGAGCTGCTGCTCTCTGAATCATGTTTCTAAAGCAGTTCCTTGTGCAGAAAAGAATAAAAGCTGAGTTTCTGTGACAGTAGCTGGGCTTCCCAGTTTCAACCAAACCCACATGTCTAACTCATAAGTCATCCCCCTCCTGGATACATGTAACCCAGAAATGACCTGGAGCCAGGAAGGCTGGAAATTACCATTTCTTCAGTGTCTGACTCTGAGGCCTTAACCAGCCACAGGCTGGACAGTGGCCTGAGTCTGGACCAGAACTGGCCTAGCCTTTGGGAGTGGGCCATGTGTGACACGCTCCCCACAGACCAGTTACCCTGTTTCTAAACAGCTGGGGACAGGAAAACAAGAGCAACACATTCCTTGGAGTTCGAACTGGTTTGGAGTAGTGACATTGCTATATAACTAGCTGTAGGACTAACCAGGTGAACTAACTAAAGTAACCAACTAAGAGATAGAGCAGATCACTCCAACTCCAGGAACTGAGGCTGGCATTTGTAAAATGAAAGTCTTAGAGTCAGTAATGAGTAGCAAAAGATAAACTAAGATCTACTAAGATTTATGACAAGAAACATGAACTTTGTGTCAGTTAGGATGGTTTAAGAGGAAGAGTATAGATCTGGTTTGTCCAGAACTCCCTAAGGCATTTCCCAAATGATTCAGTTAAGTCAACCTTGGAGTTATAAATAAAGATTCTCAACTAGTATAGCAGCGTTTTTGGATTTCCTTACTAATGGATAATACGGACACTTTATAGAAACCTCCAGTGTTGTTTTTCCCTTTACATTTACACCTCTTTCTCTTTACCATACATTTTTGGTATGGAATGAAAAAGTTCATGGGAATGAATTTGTTCTTTGGTTAGAAGAAAAATGCTTTGGGTAGCACCTGTCATTCCCTAACAAGATGGTTTCCTGAAATATCATTGTACTTGATTCGCTGTCAACATGTGCACTTAAATGTGCTCCATAAATGTGTAGGCTCAACACAAGTACAGTTTTTTAACTTCTTTTTCACTCTCAACAGCATCTAGTTCAGTACTCTAAGTATAGTCAGCATTCAACAAAAATTTAATTATTAACTGAATTGAGGCTGCCAGGAGAAAAGGGACATTGATTCTTGTTTGGACATGCTCCTCTGATTAAATGCTACTTCTGCCTTTCTGGCTAATCAGTCAGTAAACCAACCACATTTGACCTAAAAGAAGATCGGTGGCTGAAAATGAGATCCAGCTTGATCACATTAGAAGGGTTCTCATGTATAGTCCCTGAGAGAGCGTAATGGCCGAGTACCACCTACATTTCCCCACAGAACTTGTTCTCAGAGTCTCAGCCTTTCAAAAGCAGTGCCAGCACAGTCGTTTTAATTTGCAGTTATAACTCCAAAGGTAATTGTTACATCAGTCAGGGTCCTCCAGAGAGACAAAACCAATAGGAGATATACACACACACACACACACACACACACATATATATATGAATTTATGTCCGGGACTGGCTCACTGACTGTGGGGGTTTCTGGGAAGTTCAAAATATGCAGGGCAGACCAGCCAACCCAGGGAAGAGTTGATGTTGCAGATCAAGTCTAGAAGCAAATTCCTTTCTCTTCAGTCTTTTCTCTTAAGGTCTTCAGCTGATTGGATGAGGCCCACCCACACTCTGGAGAGTATTCTACTTTGCTCAAAGTCTATTAATGTAAATATTAATCACATCTCAAAAAATACCTTCACAATAGCATATGGTGTTTGACCATACATCTGGGCACCAAAGCCCAGCTAAGTTAATATATAAAATTAGTCATCACACATATCAAAGCAGAAAAAAAGGATTTTGACCCAATAGAGTTATCTTCTAAAAGTTCCCTAAGTTATTTCACCACTTAAAATATTTTGCAGATAGCAAATACTTCTTATACTGCTGGTTTTTCTAATTTCAGAGAGAAAAACATTTTTCAGGTCTTTCACTTGGCCCCTTCCATTGAATCCTCCTTCTAATGGAGTTCATTCCCTGTATAACTTTTAGAGTATATCTCTATACTCAGGATGAAGTGAAGTGAAAATGGCTCAGCTGTGACCAGCTTTTTGTGATCCTGTGGACTGCAGCCCACCAGGCTCCTCTGTCCATAGAATTCTCCAGGCATGAATATTGGAGTGAGTTGCCATTCCCTTCTCCAGGGGATCTTCAAAACCGAGGGATTGAACCCAGGTCTGCCACACTGCAGGCAGATTCTTTATCATCTGAGCCACCAGAAGCCATTATGGCTTCAGTGTGGGAAGGGAAGAGTGTGCAGACTATTACCAGGCTTCATGCTTGCCTTTCTAAGTTGCACAAATACAACAGGAAGTAAACATTTAATAAAGTAACTTAGCTTATTGGTGGCACTTGCATAACATAATTCTCTGTGGCACACACGTCCTCTTGGTAAAATGGTTAGAAATTCGATGTCCCCTGGAGCTGAGTCTGTGGGTGCATGAGCTAAAAAGATTTATAAACTCATCATCCACCCCTACCTCCCCAGCACTGATTCAACTAAATAAATGTATTGTCCCAGTAAAACTTGCTGCCTGAGAAGATGAAACCACCTTGACGGCAGTTTCTCTTAACTTTCTCTTGCAAATTTACATCTCACTTTCAAATATGTGTTAATTAAACTTCAGGGACGCCCCCCCCCTTTTTTTATTGTGTTAAAATACAGTAAGGTAGAATTTACCATCTTAACCATTTTGAAGTGTACGATTCAGTGATAGTGTTTTCATGCTGTGCAGCTACCACCACCACCCATCCCTATAACTTTTCCTCTTGCAGAAATCTGAAACTCTGTACCCTTGAAACAATGTCTCACCCCCTCCCAGCCCCTGGCAACTGCCATTATGCTTTCTGTCTTTGTGGTTTTGACCACTCTTAAGTAGATCAGAGAAGTAGACTCCTACCGTATTTGTCTTTCTGTGACTAGAATTAGCTCCAGATTTCTAACTAGATTTCATAGCTACAACCGTTGCTGACGGCACTTTGTCTGGTGATGGAGTGGGTGACATGGCAGCTCATGTCACCAAGGCTAAGGCAAACCTCCTTCTTGGTGATGCTGGGATTTGTCATGCCACTCTGGCACTGGCTTCTAGAGCCAGCAAATTGTTACACAAGCCCAAACATTCATCTGAGTCTTTATCCTTCAGGCACTGCTAAGAAACCCCTGCCAATAGGAAGTGAATTTGAGGAACTGGTGTTGCCAGCAAGCATACCTCCTGGAGTTAATGAGCGGTTGACCATGGCTCTGTCAGTGACCAGTGAGGGTTCCCTGATTGATTTTAGTGGCAGGGAAGGGACAGACGGGCTTATCAACAGAGACCAGGGACTTTGGGAGATGTCCAGCTTCCAGACCCCAAAAGGCACCTTTTGTTCTCTCATCCTGAGTTCCAGACCCTGTCAATGGAATAGAGACATCGGTTTCACCCCTTCTAGAGCTGGGAAGGTTCTGCCCTGTTCCAACTCAAAAGCCTCCCATCATCTCTCTTTTTATTTATGTTTTTCTTTGTTCCAAGGGAAAAGCCCAGTTCGCTGTCTCCATCCAGGACACGTAGGTTAAGAAAGCCTGCCTTTTACATGGTGCCACGCATGTCCGGGATTGCTTTCCGAAGTACTGAGGGAAGCAAACAGAACCTAAGTTTCTCAGTCATCCTCATCACATTCTTCAGATTCTGGTGTGTCATTGGGTCCTAGAATGGTTCAGAGTGAGAATTCCAGGGAAAATGGAATTAGTAAAGAATAGAGCCCGAGGCATACACCACTTAATAGAGCTTCAGAGCAACCTCAGATTCTGCCAGCAGGAGAAGATCGTTAGTATAAGACTTACACCCTAGCTTTTTAAGTAAGTCTTCACACATTCTTTATACATTCTGAAATTCAGTGTTTGGTTCCATTTAGATGACTTCTGCCCACTAACCGTCAGTTTGAAATGTGACTCCAGGGCAAATCCTTGGTGCTTCTTTCCCTATGGTTTGTTCTTCTAGTTCTTCAGAGAAATGACAGTAGCTTGAATCTTTTAAAAATATTACTGAAATTAAGAAAGTTCAGTCTCTTCTTTTCTGTACTTAGCAAATAAGAAACGCACGACTATAGTACTGTCTCTCCACAAAGGTGTATCTCATGGGAATCATAATAAGAAAGATGCTTCAGGAGCCTGGAGTCAGAGCAGGGGCCCTTGGTGGGATGAGGCACATGTCTGCTAGCATCAGTCCGTGCCAGCCGAATGCGTCTGTCCACAGCAGGAATGAATTTGGGCACCAGGCAGGGCTCTGAACTGGTATGCCCCCTCTTCCTCTGCAGGGACAGGCTGTGTGCCAGCCACATGGAGTTTTAAGATACATTTAAAATCATTTTGTTTTGCAGATATGTTGGGAATTGTGAACTGTCTCTCGAATAGAGACAATTTCACAGAGACACAGCAAGTGGGATTAATAGTTGCTGTACAAGTACTTCTCACTGGTCCCAGATCAGTTCGTTTCCTAAGTGCCACTTGATACTGACGAGAGAGGCAGCATTTCCATAGGCTGGGAGGAGATGACGAAGGGGTATCGTGTACAGGTGGGTCTAAACCATAGGAAGAAGACAAAGCTGAAGTGGGAAAAATTGACACGGGAAACAGAATTAGAAGAGGTAAGAGAGAGACAGGAAAGGGAAGAAAAAACGTTTTTTAAGAGGACCCGTTTTGTTGGAGGTATAAATTGCTTCCAGAAACCGCTTCAACGATCAGAGGTTTCCCTCGGCAGCTGGATGCATGAGTATCTGAGCTGAGGAATGGGCCGTTCCTAATCCTCGATTGATCTAACAATAATGCCCTTGGGAAGTTGCTACCTTTCTGTGTCTTTCTCATCCAAAATCACTAGACAACTAATATTTGCAAAGTAGAATGAAAATAAAGACTGAGCATGGCTAGCTGTGATGGGAGTCAGCCGGAACTCCCAGTTGTTTTGTTCTCAGCTCTAATCTTCTTTCTCCTTTTCCTCTGTGCTTAGGTACTAACATTCATCTATTTTCTTTCCTTAGTGAGACTCAGATGAGAGACACCTCCCAAACAACCAATTAATAACACACTAAACACACCTCCATTGCTCAGAGTGTAGTATGCCAGAAAGATCAACTGTAAATTTCTTCGGGTCTAAGCATTTTTGTCAAGGGATTAGGAGAGAAAATAACATTTTTCAGCACTATGTGTTAGATGATATACACATGGTACTTACTGTGTCTTGTCCAAACTTGCTACAGAGATACTACTATTCTCATTTTACAGATAAAGAAACATTGCAGAGAGCTTAATTGTCTATATTCTTACTGCTAGTGGGGGCTTCTCTGGTGACTCACTGGTAAAGAATCCACCTGCCAAGCAGGAGATGGGGGTTCAGTTCCTGGGTCAGGAAGATACCCTGGAGGAGGGTATGGCAACCCACTCCAGTGTTCTTGCCTGGAGAATTCCATGGACAGAGGAGCCTGTGTCCATGGAGTCAGAAAGAGTCAGACACAGACATGACTGAGTGACTAGACAGCAAAACACAGCAGTTACTGCTAATGAACATTGGAATGATGATTCAAATCCATGTTTCTCTTATTTGAACCTTCCTCTGTTAATTCCTAACACCAATTCCCAGTGTGGGGGAATATTCTTTGAAAAAATCAATTCATAGATCTCCTTAGAAAGACATAGTAACTTCTGGTAAACTTGCTGTTTTTTTCTTTTCTTCCTTTGGTATATTTATTCTGTATATGATCTGACTGCGACCAGACAAGGAAAGAAAAATACAGTTCATTTTTTTTCAACTAAAATAAAGATTTGAAATGTATTTACAGGTTATTTCCAGGGTAATTTTCCTTTTATTTTAAATAGTAAAATTTCTGAGACTCAGAATCAACATCCAGTCCATATGTCATAAATTTTCAAATGGTGAAGGAGACACACTACTACCCTTGTAGGCAGTGAATGATGCATGTGAGGCTTTATAAAGAAAGGAAGGATTCATATCAAGTTTTGGAATCTTGGCTGTGGGCTGTGGTTTGGGGTGATGGGAACTGAAGGGAAAGGCAGATGTTTACTACTGTGAGCATCAGGCACCTTGCGCTGCTTGCGTGTCTCCCGATATGTTTGTAGCCCTGAGCTTTATGGAAAAAGCAAGAGGAAGTAATACAGTCCATCTCGTTGCCATCACAGAACAAGTCAAACTTGCTCTGAAGATACACATATGATTAACAGAGTGGACTCATAAGTTATGTGAACTAGGGCCCAAATTTCCTTAACCTTCCTGTGCTTAAGTTTCCTCCTGTGTAAAATTAGGTTAATAATGGTAACAAGACAACAATATAAACAGCAATAGAACAGAATAGAGAATGTCACCCATGTCTGCTTGCCTAATTTATGACAAAGATGACTCTGCAGGGCAGTGGAGAAAGGATGGTCACTTCAATACAGGGGACTTAGTTAACTGGATAGAAGTATTGGGAAAAATTTTTCCCATAAGGTAAGGATAGATATCTACCTTACACCATTATATACCATACCTTATCTAAGGTAAGGTAGATATCTGCCTACACCATTGACTCAAAGTCAATTCTAAATGGATTAGAGAGTTAAGTATGAAATGTTAAGCAATAACACTTTTAGAATACACTTTTAGAATAGAGAATCCAGAAACATGTCACCCATGTCTGCTTGGTTATAGAACATCTTCCTATATAGAACATCTTCCATCTTGGTTATAGAACATTATAGAACATCTTCCTTACCTCAAAATAAGCAAAAATTTCTTAAGCAGAACAGGAAGGCTGTTGCAAACAAGGGAAAAATGATTCATTATAGTCCTAATGAATAGGACTGTCAGATTGAGAACAAGAAAGCCACTATTAAGAGAGTGAACAGGAAGTCCACAGAATAGAAGAAATATTTTACGATAATATATGGCTTGAAGTGAAAGTCGCTCAGTTGTGTCCTGCTCTTTACAACCCCATGAAGTAAAAGTCCATGGAATTCTCCAGGCCAGAATACTGGAGTGGGTAGCCTTTACCTTCTTCAGGGGATCTTCCCAACCGAAGGATCAAACGCAGATCTCTCGCATTGCAGGAGGATTCTTTACTAGCTGAGCTACAAGAGAAGCCCAAGAATACTGGAGTGGGTAGCCTATCCCTTCTCCAGCAGATCTTCCTGACCCAGGAATCAAACCAGGGTCTCCTGCATTGCAGGCAGATTCTTTACCAACTGAGCTGTGAGGGCTTACTCAGATATAAAATGTAGAGTGTCCAGGAGTCAATTTTAAAAGGCAGGTTGTTATGACTATTAAATAATACAGTTTTAGAACAGGATTTGACATATACTATGCATTCCCTTCATATATGCTATTATTATTATTACTAATCAAAACAGGTCCAGGATTCTCCCATTTTGAATTTCTGTTCTATAGCCAGCCTGCATGTCAGGTTTTGGTTTGGAAAGCACACTAACCATAACAATAGGTGCTAGAAAGTTTAAATCCATGGAATAAGATTCAAAATACATGATGCAACAACATGGAGAGTAGCATTCATTCTCCCAATATTTCAGTATTTATTCGTGTTTTCTGCTGCTGTGTGCTGATAGGAAAGTCAGGAGTGATGTGACAATCTAAATGCGTGAGGGCCTCATGCCTCCTCCACCGTCCCGGCCAGCCATCACACCGTCTCACAGCCGCCTCACGCTGGAATACCTCCCCTGCATCCCGGAGTCATCCTTGAGCCAGTCGGTCTGAAGTTGCAGAGGGACCAGGGTCTCCTCGTCCACTCTGTATCTTACCCTCTGGAAGGAGGGCCTCGGTGCCCCTACCCCCATCAAAGGGCTCAAGGACAAATTCTCTCCAGTCTTACGGTCCCCCTACGTTGTACCCCAGTTACCAGCGCCCTCCACCGCAAGCCCTGCCTCACCCTAACTGACTTCCATGTTCATGTGTAAAGCCCTCCAGAATCCTGGCCTCCTGAGTTCATGACCACTCTTTGCTCTGCAGCTACCCACCCTCATGGCCTTGTCTTTGATTGTGTCATAACACGGTCTCTCTGGAGTAATACAGTCAGGCAGTACAACCCTTAAAAAGATGCTTCCTGGAGTATAGTTGATTGACAGCGTTGCGTTAGCTTCAGGCATACAGCAAAGTGAGTCAATTGCACGTGTACACAAATCCACTCTCTCTAAAATTCTTTTCCCATGTAGGCCATTCCAGAGTATTGAATAGAGTTCCCTGTGCTATTCGGCAGGTTCTTAGTAGTTACCTGTTTTATGTATAGTAGTGTGTACATTGTCAATCCCAGTCTCCCAGGTTATCCCTCCCCTCCCCCAGGCATTTCACTCTTTAATCACAAAATTGTGTTCTTCCATTTGTTCTTTGACATCAACAGAGCCACTGGACACCGAATCCCTTTACTTCCCAGTTATCACTGCTGTTTTCAGCTGAGTTATGCTCCTCCAAAATTCATATGTTGAAGTCCTAATCGCCAGTATCTTAGAATGTAACTGTGTTTGGAGACAGGGCCTTAAAACAGATACATTATGGTAAAGTAAGGTCATCTGGGTGGACTCTAGCACCACGTGACTGGTGACCTTATAAGCAGAGGGGCCTGGGATGCACATTTGTGTGTGCCTAGAGGGAAGACCAGAAGGTGATGGCATCTCACTCCAGTACTCTTCCTGGGAAATCCCATGGACGGAGGAGCCTGGTGGGCTGCAGTCCATGGTGTCACTAAGAGTCAGACACAACTGAGTGACTTCACTTTCACTTTTCACTTTCATGCATTGGAGAAGGAAATGGTAACCCACTCCAGTGTTCTTGCCTAGAGAATCCCAGGGACGGGGGAGCCTGGTGGGCTGCTGTCTATGGGGTCACACAGAGTCAGACACGACTGAAGTGACTTAGCAGCAGCAGCAGCAGCAGCAGAGAGAAGACTGGATGAGGACGCGGGGAGAAGGCGGCCGGCTGCAAGCCAAAGAGACAGACCTCAGAAGAAAACAAATCTGCTGACACTTTGATCACGGACTTCTAGCTTCCAGAACTGTGAGAAAATACTTTCTGCTGTTTACACCACCCAGACTGTGGTATTGTTATGGCAGCACTAGCAAACAAATCTGGCTACCTTCCATATCTGCCTCTATCTGATTTGTATTCCCGAGCCGTCCACCACTCTCTGTCTGTGCTCCCGCTCCACTGTCCTTCCAGTCATTGGTCTAGCCAAGTCGAAACCCTGAATGAGCTTAACAGTCTGTCTCCGCCCTGCCTGCACCTAGCCACCTTAATGTGGTTGGAGAAGGACCACAACACCATGCTAACTGGGTGAAACTTTATAGTCGTGATCTCAAATCTCAGCCTGGCCTACTATTAACCCTAGTTGGGCCCTTTTCCATAGACATGCAAGCTTTCCACCTCTCCTCTCTTGACAAATTACTTTTGCATCCTTTTACTCAGAGAAAAGGAGCCATCAGACAACCAATTCACTGTGCTTCCTAGCACCAGCTCAACACCATGCTCTGGCTGCACTAATCTTTTCCTCCCTCCCTCCTGTCATAATGGAACTTTCATCTTGGCTGGTCCTTTCACTTGTACAAGATCGGATGCTCTCCCTCAGCCCCAGGAACTTCATTTTTTCAGTGATCTCGTCTCACATTTTAAAACCTCTCCCTCCTTGTAACTCCTTTCCAACATCATTTAAATATAATCAAGTCTGTTCCATTAAAAACAAAGTGTTAGTCGCTCAATCGTGTCTGACTCTTTGTGACCCCATGGACTGTAGCCCCACTAGGCTCCTCTATCCATGGATTTCCCAGGCAAGAATACTAGAGTAGGTTGCAGGCGCTTCTCCAGGGAATATTCCTGACCCAGGGATCAAACTGAGGTCTTCTGCATTGCAGGCAGGTTCTTTACCATCTGAGTAAATGTTAATAACAAATATAAAAACCAGCCTTCATCTCATGAAGGAGGATTCATTGCAAAAATTCTTCATCCTTATCAGCCTGCTTTACAGCAAGACTTAGTCCCTCCTCCCACTAAGTGGCACATGTCTCTCCCTATACCTTGAATCTTGACTGATTTTGTCACTCACTTTGGGCAGTAGGATGTGGCAGAATGGTGTGCCAACTCATAACTTGACCTCAAGAGATCTTGCACACTTTTGCTCTCTCTTAGAACCCTGCTACACTAAGTGAGCTAGCATGCTGAATGATGAGAGAACCGTGGCCCAGTCACCTCCATCACCCTGGTCTAAAAAAAACAAATTTTAAAACCATAAGCCCATCCTAGATAAGCCAGCTGCCAGATCCGCAGAAGCATGCAACTCACCCTTAGACACAGGAGTGATAAATAAATGCATCTTTTTATTATTGGAGTATAGTTGATTTACAGTGTTATGTTAGTTTCTGGTGTACAGCAATGTGATTCAGTTTATATATATATGTTGTTGTTGCTGTTCAGTCGCTAAGTCATGTCCCATTCTTTGTGACCCCATGAACTGCAGCACGGCAGTCTACAGGCTTCCCGGCTCCCCTGTCCATCACTATCTCCCTGAATTTCCTCAAACTCATATCCACTGAGTCTTGAGTCAGTGATGCCATCCAACCATTTCATCCTCTGTTGCCCCCTTCTCCTCCTGCCCTCAATTTTTCCCAACATCAGGGTCTTTTCCAAGGAGTCAGCTCTTCAGATCAGGTGGCCAAAGTATTTGAGCTTCAGCTCCAGCATCAGTCCTTCCAATGAATATTCAGGTTGATTTCCTTTAGGATTGACTGGTTTGATCTCCTTGCTGTCCAAGGGACTTGCAAGAGTCTTCTCTAGCACCACAGTTCGAAAGTGTCACTTCTTTGGCACTCAGCCTTCTTTATGGTACATCTTTCACATCCATACATGACTACTGGAAAAACCATAGCTTTGACCATATGGACTTTTGTTGGCAACGTGATGTCTCTGCTTTTTAAAACACTGTCTAGGTTTGACATAGCTGTTCTTCCAAGGAGCAAGTGTCTTTTAATTTCGTGGCTGCAGTCATGATTTTGGAGCCCAAAATATTATATGTGTGTGTGTGTATACATATATATATATATATATACACATGTTATTTTTTATAGTCTCTCCCATTATGGTTTATTATAGAATATTGAATATAATTCCCTGTGCTATATAATAGGATTTTGTTGTTTATTTATCTTATATATAGTACTTTGTATCTGCTAATCCCAAACTCCTAATTTATCACCCCCCACCTTTTCCCCTTTGGTAACCAAGTTTGTTTTCTATGCCTGTGAGTCTGGTTCTGTTTGGAAAATAAGTTTGTGTCATATTTTAGATTCCACATATGAGTGATATTGTGTGGTATTTGTTTTTCTCTTTCTGACTTACTTCACTTCGTATGGTAATTTCTAGGACCATCCCTTTTGCTGCAGATGTCATTATTTCATTCTTTTTTATGACCGAGTAATATTTCATTGCATATGTATACCACATATTCTTTATTCTTCTGTCGATGGACATTTAGGTTGCTTCCATGTCTTGGCTGTTTTAAATAGTGCAGGTGTGAGTGTTGGGGTGTATGCACTTTACAAATTAGATTTTTTGTCTTTTGGATATATGCCCAGGAATGGGATTGTTAGATCATATGGCAGCTCTATTTTTAGCTTTTTAAGGACACTCCAAACTGTTTTCCATAATGGCTGCACTAAGTTACTTTCCTGCTAATGATGTAGGAGAGTTCCCTTTTCTCCACACCTTCTCAGCATTTGTTATTTATAGACTTTTTAATGATGGCCATTGTGACTGGTATGAGGTGATACCTCATTGATTTTCTTTATTTGCATTTCTCGAACAATTAATGTTGAGCACCTTTTCATGTACCTGTTGTCCATCTGTACATCTTCTTTGAAGAAATGTCTATTTAGGTTTCTGCTCATTTTTTGATTGAGTTGTTTCTTTTTATTGTTGAGTTGTATGAGCTGTTTGTATCAATATATTTTGAAAATTAAACCCTCATTGGTCACATCATTTGCAAATATTTTTTCCCAGTCGGTTGTCTTTTCATTTTATTTATGGTTTCCTACGCTGTGCCAGAGTTTGTAAGTTTGCCTAAGTTCCGTTTGTTTATTTTTGTTTTTGTTTGTATTACCTTGGGAGACTGATCTAAGAAAACATTGGTACAGTTTATGTCAGAGAATACTTTGCTTAAGTTCTCTTCTAGAAGTTTTATGGTGTCATGTCTTCCATTTAAGTCTTTAAGCCATTTTGAGTGTACTTTTGTATGTGATGTGAGAGTGTGTTCTAATTTTGTTGATTTACGTGCAGATATCCAGCTTTCCCAACACCACTTGCTAAAAGAGACTTTTTCTCCATTGCATGTTCTTACCTCCTTTGTCAAAAACTAATTGATCGTAGGTGTGTGGGTTTATTTCTGGGATGTTTCTTATTTTAAGACACTGAGTTTTAGGGTTGTTTGTTAAACAGCAATGACCAACTGATCCACCCTATACCTTTCAGCTATTGTCTAACTTTTTCTTCTTAATTCCCACTGTATTGCTCAAAAGACCACACTATATTTCTTATCTTCACATCCTTACTTCCAATTCTCTCCTTCAGGCATCTCAGTCTTGCTCCAGTGCTAACGTTCATTCTTCTAGGAGTGTTTTTGCCAAGATCTCCAAAACTATCCTGTTAAATTCACTGGATTTACTTTGGTGTAAGTCTTGCCAGACTTCTCAGTGGCATTTATCACCATTGATTCTCTTGCTTTGGCTTTTAAAAAAAAATATTATTTATTCCCTGATGGCTCAGATGGTAAAGCATCTGCCTACAATGCGGGAGAGCTGGGTTAAATCCCTGGGTTGGGAAGATCTCCTGGAGAAGGAAATGGCAACCCACTCCAGTATTCTTCCCTGGAATATCCCATGAATGGAGGACCCTATTAGGCTACAGTCCATGGGGTCACAAAGAATCGGACACGACTGAGCGACTTCACTTCACTTCATTTAGTTTTTTGGCTGTGGTGGTTACTACACATGGGCTTTTGCTCGTAGCAGCGAGCGGGGACTGCTCTCTAGTTGGGGTATTGCAGTGGCTTCTCTTTTTGCTAAGCACAGGCTCGAGGCATGCAAGCTTTAACAGTTGCAGTGTGTGGACTGATTCAATAGATGGGGCTCTTGGCTCAGACGGACAGCGTCTGTCTACAATGTGGGAGACCTGGGTTCGATCCCTGGGTCAGAAAGTTCCCTGGAGAAGGAACCAGCAACCCACCCCAGTACTCTTGCCTAGAAAATCCCATGGACGGAGGAGCCTGCTGTCCACGGGGTTGCAAAGAGTTGGATACAACTGAGCGACTTCACTTTTTCAGGCTCTAGAGCACAGGCTCAGAAGTTGGGGCCCACAGGCTTAGTTGCCTTGGAGCATGTGGGATCCTTCCAGACCAGGGATCAAGCTGCCATCCCTTGTATGGCAAGGCAGCTTCCTCACCATTAGGCACCTAGGGAATCCCTCTCCTTTGGGGTTTTTGGGCTTAGATACCAGAGTTCTCTCCCTGTGGAGATCCTGGGCAGCCTTCTTTTAATTTCCAACCCTCTTACATTGCTATTACTTGGGAAACATAGCCTCTACTCTTCCCAGCTGATAATCCTTCCTGGGAAATTTCATGCACTTGTTTTCTTTCATAAAACTACTATTTCTTTTATAATTTGACTTCTGTTCAAAAAGGAAAAAGGTGCATTATTTAATTACCACATGAGAATTACTGTGCTATTTTGTTGACCAAATTTAGCCACTTTATAGGTGGTTAAGAAGCAGCACATATTATATAAGAAAACATTCGAAAAATAAAACTTTCTTGGTTTGTTGAAGTTAGGTACATCTTTAGCCTTGTAGATTGTCTCTATTATATGTATATTCACAGATGTTTTCTTTCAGCACATTGAAAATGTGACAAACTCTCCTGACCTACATTGTTTTTATTGAGAAGTTGGTCATTAATTATATTGTTGTTCCCTTATGTGTAATGTCACATTTTTCTTTGTTGCTTTCAAGATTTTCCTTTCATTTTTGGCTTTTAGTTATTTGACTCTCTTGTGGCTGGGTGGGTTTTTTGTTTTTTGCTTTTTTTCCCCAGTATTCATCCTGCTTGGAATCCATTAGCTTCTTGCATCTGTGAGTTAATTTTTTTTTTTCACTTGAGATTACCACTACATCTTCAAATATAGAATATTTTCATCACCCTTAAAACTACTTCATTCCTTTTGCAGTCATCATCCCCTTCCCATTAAACACCCCATAGCATGTAGTTCAGAGCTTTAAATTTTGTCCCTTTCATCCTCAGAAGCTACCAAAGCTAAAGACACTCTGAAACTCTTAAGTGCTGCATGACAAAACCAGCTCCAATATTGCACTGCCATCTCTAATTTCCCGTTTCCCTGTTGATTTTAGCTTTGTGTCTTAGTCACTCAGTTGTGTCCAGCTCTCCGATCCCGTGGACTGTAGCCCTCCAGCTTCCTCTGTCCATGAAATCCTCCAGGCAAGAATACTGGAGTGGGTTGCCATTCCCTTCTCCAGATTTTGGCTTTGTTATTCCTCAATATCTCATTGGCAGTTTAATGCTTTTAAGAAATTTATTCTACTTTTTTCAACAAGTTCATTGTTTCCAGCAAGGAGGTTTGTCCAGCTAATGTAGTCTTGCCTATTAGTAGGAACAGAAATCTAATTTTAAATAGTTTTAATTTTTTAAAATAAGAGTATATATTTACTAAAGAACTCTTCCAAAAAGGTATACGTTCTTTCTAAAATGATGAGAATCAAAAAATCCTCCCTCTTAAAGGCTGTACAATGTTTTAATTAGAAAAAAAGCAAGATTTTTCCATTGTGGAAGAGGAAACTAATGAAAGCTTACAGAAAGTAACCAGATACCTACTCAAGGCTTTTAACATGTTCGTAACTATTTTATATTTGATGTTTCAGGAAATCAAATGACACTATCCAATATGCTATAGTAAGGCTTTTCTCAAAACAAAATAATAGAAAGTTCATTCATTTCAGAAGCTCATTTAATCTTTATATAAAGCAAATGACTTGAGAAAGGACAGGATTTGTACTGGGAAAAGAGGTTTAAGAGAGATACTCATTAATTTGAAACTAACCGTTCTAGGAAAGATTAGATGAAAAATATACCATGGGAAAGCTTTCCACCTCTTTGTGCCAAAATTCCACTTAAAAATTACTTGCCAGAGCCAATTTTGATAATGGAAACATAAATATTATCTATAGTGTTAAGTTTAAAAGCATCATTATTTTAAGATATTTTAAACTGTTTGTCTTTATCAAACAAACCAGATAAATCAGTTGCAAATATTTTTAGCAGAGCTGAATTAGGAAACTTGTTTCCTGGTTTTGGCTTCTATTCCAGGTTGCTTCTGCCACAGTGATGGATGTTTATTTCAGTGAATTGTAATGTCTACACTAACAAAAAAGAATGTACATGGGCTTTTGATTAGCTTTTGGCCACGCTGGCCTGTGAAAGGAAGTGACCAGTTTCGTTCTTGTCCCTGGGGCATGAGCCTTGGCTATCGTCTCCATTGCAATGACACAAGTTCCCCTGTCAGTAAGCTAATTATTTCTTTCCTAGGTGGGTAGAGTTGAAAATGGCAGACATCTAAATTCCCAAAACACAGCTCTCTTTTCTACTAACGTCTACTCTATGAGAAAGAGTTGTTTTTTTTGTGGTTTTGGGGAGGCTATATTTCTGAAAATATTCTTATTTAATGTTCTTATGTTTTTAGTCTTTAAGTGGCTCCAAGAAAGGTGGTACTGTAACCTCTGATGTAAGCAGTCCCTCTCTCTTCCTGCCACTTCCTCTTTACACTGGCATTTCTGTGACTTCTCCAGCCCAAACTAATATAGGAGACAAGTTCATGAACCAGGTTACAGTTAGTTATCATATTTCTTGAACTGTAGTTTCTTGAACCCTATGAACTGTAGTTTGTAGCCTGCCAGGTTCCTCTGTCCATGGGATTCTCCAGGCAAGAATACTGTAGTGGCTTGCCATTCCCTTCTCCAGGGGATCTTCCTGACCCAGGAACTGAACCCAGCTCTCCTGCATTGCAGGCAGATTCTTTACTGTCTGAGCCACCACTGACATGGAATAAACTGTATCTACTTGAAGTCTGCAATTTGTTAAGTTTTGAAATATGTATATACCCATTTATTTTCTGCATTCTATTTCATTAGTTTCTACTCTGCTCATTATTATTTTGTCTGCTTACTTAAGGTTTAATTTGTTATTCCTTTCTAATTTCTTTTTTTTTAATTTTTAATTGGAGGATAATTGCTTTACTATGTTGTGTGGGTTTCTGTGGTACAACAACATGAGTCAGCCATAAGTATACATATATCCCCTTCCTCTCGAGCCTCCCTCCCAGCCCAGGCCCCATCCCACCCCTCTGCTTAAGTCATTGATTTGGGACTTCTCTGGTAGTTATTGCTGTTGTTCAGTTGCCCAGTCATGTCCGACTCTTTGTGACCCCATGGACTGCAGCACACCAGGCCACCATCTCCCGAAGTTTGTGCAAGTTCATGTCCATTGCATCAGTGATGCCATCCAGCCACTTCATCCTCTGATACCCTCTTATTCAGTGTTAAAAAATTTCCTCCTCATACTGCTTTCGTAGCATCCCACAAAATTTGATCCATTGTATACTTAATTTTCATTCAGGTCAAAATACTTTCTAATTTTCCTCTTTAGTTTCTTTATTGACCTGAGGATCTAGAAGTATTTTATAGAGTTTGAAAATAATTGAGGCTTTTCCAAATATATTTTTGCTATTGGCTTATAATTGAATTTCATTGTAAGGAGAACATAGTTTATATGAATTGAATTCTTTAACATTTATCGGCACTGATTTCATGGTCTAGGATCTGTACTTTACCCAACACTGGGTGAATCTGGAGGTTTTCCAGTTGGCTGGTGTGGCGGGTATTGCTCCTGGCCCAGTGTTAGCACCTGAGACTGTTACCTCTAACCCTCTCAGGTGGTTCAGTTCCTAGCTTTGGGCAGTTTCCACACATACATTCACTCATCAGTACTCAGCTGAATACTCACGGGGAGCCCTCCACAGACCTCCCAAGTTCGCATCCTATGAACTTCTTTCCAGCTCTCTGCCCTCATCCTCAGAATTCTAGCCACCTTCGTCTTTCTAGGCTCTCAGCTCTTAGTCCTCGCCCATCCCGGGGGATCTGCCAGGTTCTGGCGTGGTTCCCTGTCTCTGTACTGTGACCTGGAAATGCTGCCAAAACAGTAGACTGGGGCAATTGCAGGACTCACCTCATTTTCTTTCCACCTATCAGGGATCACTGTCCTTGCCTGATGGGTTTACTTGTTTCACAAACTGTCATTGCCTAAATGTGGTCTGTTTTTCGTTGTTTCCAGAGTGAGAATAAATCTGGTCCATATTAGTCCATCTTAGTTGGAAGGAAAACTGTCCGTCTCTCTCTTTGCTCTTCTAAGAAGCTTCAACAGTAGGTATGTCAAAGCTTCTTCATACGTGGAAAGAGCCCCATCTGTCTTCACAGCCTCTCTCTTCTCTCCCTTGTCAGCCAGGCCAGAGGCTACAGCCTCCCATAGACAGCCAAGGCAAGTCTGAGAGTAGCAGTTTTTATTTGTCAACTTTTATAGTGGTGACACACAATCCCAAATCTGAGCTGCTGGTATCCACATTTATTTCTTGCCCGCATGACTTGAAGGCTATCATTGGCTCCTGCTCTGCTGGACTCAGCAAGCTTAGCTTCTTTTCAGCTAGGCTTTCCTGGACTCATTTCAGCTCTGTGTAGCTTCTTCTTCTGGCACCAGAGTTGAAGAAGGCATGCTAGTTTCTTGGTGAAGGTCCAGAGGGAGAGGCACAGGTCAAAGCACACAACCACATTTAAAGCTTCTGCTCAGTCGTGGCATACCTGATGTGTGGGCCCATTCCACTGGCCAAAGCAAATCAGTAAGCAAGCCCAGAGTCAAATGTATGGGAAAGCACACCCTACCTACAGCAAGCATGATAAAGATAGAGAAAGAAAAACTAATTATAAACAATTACTATCTTCCATAGCATTGGTGACTTGCACTTTCTTCCTGCATTTTTCTACTACGTGCTCTGCCGGCACAGAAGACCTTTTTTGTAGTACTTAGCACATCATATATTTTACAGATTAATTTCAGTTCGACATTTATATGACTCTTTTGTCTGTCCTCTTCCAGAAAATAGGCTTCATAAATACAGAGACAGTGCCTGGCATATAGTAGTAGTAGCAGATAGTAACTGATATATGGATGAATGAGTGGGTGAGTGAGTCAGTGAATGAACGTCTCTCTCTGCTTATTTTCCCAAGGTACTAAGGAATGTGCTAGATGGCATTTGGTTAGAAACTATTTAGGATGCACTAGCCCAGGACCAGGGCTTTCCAGGTGGCGCTAGTGGTAAAGAACCTGCCTGCCAGTGCAGGAGACATAAGAGACGTAGGTTCAATCCCTGGATTGGGAAGATCCCCTGGAGAAGGAAATGGCAACCTACTCCAGTATTCTTGGCTGGAGAATCCCATGGACAGAGGAACCTGGCGGGCTACAGTCCACAGGGTCACAAAGAGTCAGACACAACTGAAGTGGCTGAGCATTTGAGCATGAGCCTTGGACCAAGAGATGCTACATGATTCAGTCATACTTGCCAGAAAGCTCAGCCCTGGCTCTTGACAAGGAGATTTGCTTTCCCTTGCTGTTGTTCTCTGTACATATTCTTGTGGATGTGGGGAGCTAGGGTTTGGAGCAGCACTCAAGCATTCCTGGATTCTTGGCATAATCCCAAATGAATAACCTCCATAACTACACCCAGTTGTTGTTGTTTTTGTCATTTAATGTAATTCTTTATTGAAAGAATTTTCTCTGTGCCTATAATACAGCATAGCAGTGCATGCTAAAAGATGAAGAATTTAAATCATTAACTTTATCTTTTAAAATATGATCATTTTAATAGAGATCCCATTAAGAAACAAAGTCATTAATATTAAATAAAACAGAATAATTTCTGATTCTATCTGAAGAAAAAATTCTTGGAGTTATTTTCAAATATAGAGATTCCTGGTACTTCTCTAAAATGTTTAATTAACTTATTGATTGATTGACTGGGAGATAGGTACAATTACCATTCTTATTATTCTAACAGTCACAGGAATGTAGAAATCTGTTATCGGCTTGCTTCTTTTACCCCATTATTGTAATATAATTACAATAAAACTTGAAATATGTGTTTACACCTCAGGAACAGGATACCCTAGAATGAGGGAAATATAATAATATAACTTATATCAACATTATTACCTATTCTGATTTTAGTGAGCACTAAGATTTATAACCAGGTCTTTCTTTCTCAGGGCCTTCTCTTCACCACCATGCATGTCTCTTTTTGCAGATAACCTCCCACTTTCTTTCTCTGTTTTAAAAAAATGCAAATTTATTTAATTTAATTGGAGGCTAATTACTTTACAATATTGTATTGTTTTTGCCATACATCAACATGAATCCTCCATGGGCTACACCCAGTTTTAACGCTTGGCTTACTGAGTGGCAGGCTGCAGGAAACAGAATATCAGGTGAGAAGATCAAAGCTGGGTGAGGTTTCTGGTGGCATTTAGAACTTGACGTTGCATCCCTCTGAGCCACGAGGGCTGGGTTAGCTTCCCACAGAGCTCTAGCACAGCCTTTGGATTATTTGTACCAGGTATTTGGGGTTAGGACTGGATTGGTCTCTCTCCCAGGTTATCCTGTCTTAAGCTGCATTCAAGAATGATCTCTGAAGATTCATGCTGTGTCCTTGGACACAGTAACCTCTGGGATCCGCATAGAGTATCACTTGTCATAATAGTCTCAGGATTGGTATGGTACATTGTTGGCCATGGTAATCTCTGGAGACTCATAAAGCATTTTCTTGGGCTCCTCAAATCACCATGACCACTTGTTTTCAAGTTAAGTTTGTCCAGTTGGGTGCAAACTTAGTGGTGGCTTCAGTGATATTAGTAATGATCTATTTCTTCAGCTGGGTGGTAGATACACAGGTTTTTACATAATTATTTTATTTAAAAACTACTTATATGTAACATATATGTTCCTTTGAATATATCAAATATCTCACAAGATAAGAAAATGAAAAAATAAGAAAAAAATAACATTAAAACTAAAGTGAGATTCCATTTTCAGTCATCAGATGACCACAAAGATTAAGTAACTGCTAAGACTCAAGTAACTGCTAGTGGAGGTGATGGAATTCCTATTGAGCTCTTTCAAATCCTGAAAGATGATGCTGTCAAGTGCTGCACTCAATATGCCAGCAAATATGGAAAACTCAGCAGTGGCCACAGGACTGGAAAAGGTCAGTTTTCATTCCAATCCCAAAGAAAGGCAATGCCAAACTACTGCACAATTGCACTCATCTCACATGCTAGTAAAGTAATGCTCAAAATTTTCCAAGCCAGGCTTTAGCAATATGTAAACTGTGAACTTCCTGATGTTCAAGCTGGTTTTAAAAAAGGCAGAGGAACCAGAGATCAAATTGCCAACATCCGCTGGATCATGGAAAAAGCAAGAGAGTTCCAGAAAAATATCTGTTTCTGCTTTATTGACTATGCCAAAGCCTTTGACTGTCTGGATCACAATAAACTGTGGAAAATTCTGAGAGAGATGGGAATACCAGACCACCTGACCTGCCTCTTGAGAAACCTGTATGCAGGTCAGGAAGCAACAGTTAGAACTTGTACACTCGTGGTGAATTCATGTTAATGTTTGGCAAAAGCAATACAGTAATGTAAAGTAAACTAAAGTTAAAATAAAANTGAAAGAGGAGAGTGAAAAAGTTGGCTTAAAGCTCAACATTCAGAAAATGAAGATCATGGCATCCAGTCCCATCACTTCATGGGAAATAGATGGGGAAACAGTGGAAACAGGTCAGACTTTATTTTATTGGGCTCCAAAATCACTGCAGATGGTGATTGCAGCCATGAAATTAAAAGACGCTTACTCCTTGGAAGAAAAGTTATGACCAACCTAGATAGCATATTCAAAAGCAGAGAGATTACTTTGCCAACTAAGGTCCGTCTAGTCAAGGCTATGGTTTTTCCTGTGGTCATGTATGGATGTGAGAGTTGGACTGTGAAGAAGGCTGAGTGCTGAAGAATTGATGCGTTTGAACTGTGGTGTTGGAGAAGACTCTTGAGAGTCCCTTGGACTGCAAGGAGATCCAACCAGTCCATTCTGAAGGAGATCAGCCCTGGGATTTCTTTGGAAGGAATGATGCTAAAGCTGAAACTCCAGTACTTTGGCCCCCTCATGCGAAGGGTTGACTCATTGGAAAAGACTGATGCTGGGAGGGATTGGGGGCAGGAGGAGAAGGGGACAACAGAGGATGAGATTGCTAGATGGCATCACTGACTCGATGGATGTGAGCTTGAGTGAACCCCGGGAGTTGGTGATGGACAGCGAGGCCTGGCATGCTGCAATTCATGGGGTCACAAAGAATCAGACACGACTGAGCTACTGAACTGAACTGAAGACTCAATAATGGTGAAAAAGAGAAAAAGCAGATAAACTGATAAGTGGGGGGAATATAAATTGTCACAGTCTTTAAGGAAAGTCCTTTGATATACCTATCAAAAGTACATCCTGTTTGTTCTTAAAATTTCACCTTATGAATATATTGTATCAATATACCTACACAAAGACTAATGTGTATGAGACCGTTCAGTGAAGCTTTAGTCATATTAACAAAAGACTGGCCACATTGAAAGGCCCAGCAAAGACGGACTGAATACGTGAAATGAACTGCTGTGAAGCTCTTAAGTCTAACACTGCTTTTCACCTACTGACACAGAATGAACTCCATAATGCTGGGTGAAGAAGTAAGAAAAAGAGAGGAGGAGGGAGGGAAGGGGGGGGGAGACGGAAGAAAGAGAGAGCCCGAAGAGGGAAAATGCCAAAGGGAAGTGAAGGGTGCTGTCAAGAAGCAGTGACTGGTTGAGTAGAGCTGAATTGAAGATCAGGTATTAGGACCTGGAAGGAGGCAAATGAGCAATTTAAGTAGGAGTGAGGACCTGGAATACCGGGCTGAAAGGTTTGTTCTGTGTCTTGGAGAAGATGGACAGCCTGTGAAGCATTTTAGAGAGGGGAGTGGTTGGGTCATATTACTGTCACTCAGCCGCAGTGGGGATAGAGATCAGAGGTGAGGGATCTGATGGAGGTTTGGAAGCGATGACATACCTCGGGCTGGAGAGATCAGTGAGAAACACGATGGACCAGATGCACTGAGCAGCTGGACATGGGGAGTAAGGAAGAGGAGAGAATCTGGGATGTTCTCAGGGGCCAGACCAGGTCACCAGCTGAGTGGTTACGCCATTCAGAGAAATGGGACCCAGAGGGCCTGCTGGTTTGTGGTGAAGGCAGAGGGTGGCACAGAGCAAATGCGATAGGCTTGGCCTTCCATGTTCACTATGGGAAAAGCTCAAGGAACACTTAAAAATGTGAATAGGCGCAATTTTAATCAATTTCACTGTATCGATATTTTTCTAACAACCAAGTATGTAATACACTTCAAAGAAAGTCTGCACAAATTCCAATATTTATTTCTTGGAACACCAGAGATGAGACGATTACATAAGAACAAGGATTGTTGAGGTTTTGTTTTTGATTTTTTTTTTTTCCCCATCAGGGACATGTTATGTTTTGTTTTGAAGAGTTGAAATCAAGCCTGAGCAGTGATTTATTCATAACAGAATCAACTTGAGAAAAATCCCAAATTGCAGAAACTGGCAAAACCACAGCACTCTTCATTAAGATGCAAGAGAGGGATAACAGCCAAGTGATGAATTTAAGGTAACACCAGCTAATATACAAAGGAGAAGTTAACTGGAGAATTCCAGTAGTACTTAAAATAATTTCAAGAAACTGTGAGTGCAGAGTTAAAGGGCAAATTTGAAGGATAGTAAAAATAAAATTGTAAGCCTCAGTTAATTTCAGAGGGAACTAGGAAAGGAAGTCTCTATTTTGCTGTCTTTGCAATCCACAAGTCCTGATTTATTATTTAGAATTCCTACTGTGTAATTCTTGTTTTTCTTAGCTTCCCATGCCTTCTATTGATGTGGTAGTTACCTTAGGTCTATTTTATTCCACAGGAACAAAATACTGTTTAGAACCAGGGTTGTGTTACCATGTTTGCACCTCCCCGCTCCTCTAGGTACCCAGAACACCCATTGCAGGCTGGAGGGCATGCTCAGAATTAAGAGGGTAGGATGCTAAAAGACCCATGGAAATAGGAGAAGCTCTATAGCAGCTCAAAATGAATGAGGTCATACTGGCTATCCTGAAATAACAACACAGCATTCTGAAAGGCTCCACAAGGTCAGGTTAGGAGTTTCTTAGGATGAAAGCCACAGGGGATGTCCAGTTCAGCTGGAGCAGTGGGAGTCAGTGTTATCTAAAGAATGGGCTGGCTGGGGAGGAGATCATTGTCCTGGCAGAAATGCTCACCCCAAGAATGCCCAGTCACCAAGAGTGTTTGTCTAAAGGGTGTACAGAATAGAGCAGACACAGGATTAGAAGCCTCTTAGGATCCTTGGCAAGTTTAAGAGTCCATATTTTCTCAGCTTGGGTATAGCAGTACTTAAAATTTTCTAACTTTCACAGTTTGATGTGACTTTTAATGAATTAGAATGATTTTTCACACTAATTTGTAAAAAATGATATGAAATAATGAATGCTTTTAGAAATCAAGTCAGTCCTGTATATACATATAAATCAGAAATGCCATTCATATGTGTGAAATATGATATTTGGGGCTCTTGTTTTAACCATCAGACACGTATTCAAAACATGTTTTAGTGGTATCTCTTCTCACTAAAAGACATTTTAAGGAGGAAAATCTTTTGGACACTTTAACAGCGTTAATCCATCTTTGCTCTGCTGTTCATGAGAGATATTGAATTATAGCCTAGTAGAGAAAAAGGGCATAAATCATTGAACATCTAAAATTTCAAATCAAATAGTAGACTCTTTCCTGAGACTGGCATAATTCAGATGTCCACTCGCTGGTTCTCCGCCAGGGTAGCTCCTCAGAATCACCCATGGGTGCCCAGCCTCATCCCAGACCTGCTTAGCATGCATTTCTCTGACAGTTAAGGAAGCTAAGCGTCACTTCGGAGGTGTATTGGCCATCTTGTTTGATTTGCCAGCCCCTACCATTTTCCTACATTTTCACTTTTATTCTTTATTTATAGGATCTTTTGGTTTCTTAGCGACATGAAACATGCAAACACACATTCTCTCATTCTTTCGTATGTTTAGAATGAACATTGAAATCAAAATCACCAAATGTTTACTTGTCATTTTAGAAATTAAGCATGCTCATTAAGATACCTGATGAAATCAATTCTTACAGTTAGTGAAACTGAGATTTCAACTAAATGAAAATGATAGAAACGATAGTCTAAGATATTTTAACATTTCAGTGGAGGTTTGTCATTGTTACAGTTCTTGAATGTCATTGCTACTTGATAAAAGGTTTCTCAACGTCTTAATTTAAAATGGAGACTTCTTTTGATACACATTTTGGTTTCAGCACATTGTGTACATAGTATGTCCTTTTTTAACTTGAAAATGGAGAAACAAAATGTCATATATCTCCCTCATCTCTATTGTCTTTTTAAAAATAAAAGTAAAATTGATTTACAATATTGTGTTAGTTTCAGGTGTATAGCAGTGATTCAGTTTTGTTTTTTTTTGTTTTTTCAGATTATATTCCATTATAGTTTTTTACAGGATATTTGGGTATAATTCCCTGTGCTAAACATTAAATCCTTATTGTTTATCTATTTTATGTATTGTAATTTGTATCTGTTAATCCCAGACTCCTAATCTGTCTGTCCCTCCTCCCTCTCCTGTTTGGTAACCATAAGTTTGTTTTCTATCTTGGTGAGTCTATATATTGATTCACTTGTATTATTTTTTATATTCTACATATAAGTGACTTCATACAGTATTTGTCTTTCTCTGTCTGACTTATTTCACTAAGCATAATATTCTCCAGATGTATCCATGTTGCTGCAAGTGGCAATATTTCATCCTTTTCATGGCTTAATAATATTCCTCTCTGTGTGTGTATCACATCTTCCTTATCCATTCATCTGTTCATGGGGACTTGGGTTATTTCCATATTAGCATTGTAACTAGATTAAAATGAAAACATGAATCATCTTCTCTTTTCCACAGTTAATTCTCAGGTTGTTCAGTTCAGCCTCTTTGATTCTTTAACCAGACAACATTCCCTCTCACTTCTTCCTTCATTTTGCTAATCATGGTTGGGGGAGAGGGGAGGAATATTCTGAATCTCAAAGTGCATGAGAGAGTAGTAGTTTTTACTTGTTGACATGACTTTTCTCTTATTCTTTTAAACTGGTGTGATTTTCCCCAACTTTTTCTATTCCTCTCTTTCAAGGAGTTAATTATTTCTGTATGACTTTTATAAAGTGAGTTATAATATTTCTTAATGTATTGAGTTCTTCGTATGTGCCAGGAACTGGGGACACAGAGATAAACAAGGCACATCTTTTCTCCTAAGCTCAGAGAACAGAGAAATGGTGCTGTGATCAACAGAATAATGGGCGTGGCCATATCTATTCTCTGATCCCTAGAACCTGCCATGCAAAAGGGCTTTGTAGATGTGATTAAGATTAAGGACCTTGAGATGGGGAGATTAGTCTGGATTATCCAGGGAGTGTGTGTGGGCTGGGGAGGGGGGGGGTTATCAGATTACATTAGTCCTTGAAAGCAGTGAGCCTTTCCCAGCTGTATGCAGAGCACCAGAGAGAGATGGTAGTATGAGAAGAAGCCAGTCAACTGTTACTGGCTTTGAAGACAGAGAAAGGGACCATGCACTGAAGGATGAATGTAGGACTGTCTAGAAATTGGGAAAGGTACAATCCGTGGGGTCACAAAGAGTCAGACATGACTGAGCGACTAATACTTTCACAAGGAAACAGATTCTTCCCTTGATGCTCCAGAAGAAACGCGGCCCCACTGACATCTAGATTTTAACCCAGTGGGACCTGCATCAGACTTCTGACCTCCAGAACTGAAACTACATTTGTGTTGCTTAAGCTGCCAAACTTGTGGTAAATTCGTTAAAGCAGCTGCTGCTGCTACTAAGTCACTTCAGTCGTGTCTGACTCTGTGCGACCCCATGGACTGCAGCCTACCAGGCTCCTCCGCCCATGGAATTTTCCAGGCAAGAGTACCGGAGCGGGGTGCCATCGCCTTATCCGTTACAGCAGCGAAACAGAACTAATGCAGGTGCTCTCCACTGGGTGTAAGGCAGCTCAGACTGTGCTCAGGGTAGACTGGAGGCATCGGCAGGTGCTGTAGGTCCTCAGAGTTGAGCGTGGCCCGAGTGAGAGCAATGAGGAAGTACCACCCAGGAGGAGGCCTGCAAGTTGTCCTCAGAGTATTAGGATGTGGCCAGTCACACGAAGGAAGAGGAAGGCATTTCAGACAAGGAGCTGAACACCCAAGTTAATGCTCCAGCACGTTTGCATGTCAATTTCCTGTATAGGAATAGTGGGAGGAGCTGGAAAAATAAACACAAGTAACTTCTGCTCTTGGCAAAGTGGCAGGCTAGATACTCCGAAGGGTCTTTCTACTTTCCAACAACCATCTTGGTGACTAATATGAGCCTTTCAGTGCATTGCTGGGCCTCCAGGAAGTAAGAAAATACCCAAAGTCTTCCATCCCACAACAGTACCAAAAATGAACTAGTGGCCTCCTGTAGCTCAGACCCTGTCTCACACTGAGATGACTAAAAAAAAGACGAATTAAAAACAGTCACCTGGAAGTGACCAGCGTGCTAATAGACTCGTAAGGAATTACTAGGTGTGAAAATGGGAATCCAGAGAGGTGTTCCCAGAACCCAGAGCAGATTTTGTACCCGGTGAGTTTCCTGCCCAAGATAGGTGGCCGAGAGGCTAAACAGCATAAACAAGGGGAAGAGTGCTAGTCGTGAATGAAAAGATGGGTCAGTCTGCATTAAAACTGAGAACTTCTGTCCATCAAAAAAAAAAAAAAAGAAGAGTAAAGTATAATAAAGGCAAGTCACAAAGATATTAGCAACGCAAATAATGAGCAAAGAATTCAATTTCAGGATATGTCAGGGGTTCCAGAAATTCAATAAGCAGAGACAGACAATCCAATGGAAATATCTCCCCCAATTATAAAGACATTTCACAGAAGCAACAGTACAGATGGTAAATAAATATGGTAAGCTGTTACCAGAGACAGGCATATTAAAACAAGATACCATTTTACATCCAGTATTAGCAAAACGAATAAGTAGAACAATATTGTGGTTTTACACATAAAATTACATAAAAAGCCAATGATCAACTGAAATGGTAAGCACAAAATTCAGGATGCGATATTCCTGCAGAAAGCAGGTGATTGGGTTGATGAGGGGGCACACAGGAAGTCTGGACAGAATTGCTTACGTTTGGCTTATTCTTTGTGTGATGTGATCACTGGTGTCTATCTTGGTGTCATGTTTTTTAATTGACAAGTGTGTCGCGTATATTATTTCGTAGCATCATATGCTGCATAATGGAGACTGAAGCTACACAGCACTGGTTTTGCTCAAGTGGCCGTGCTCCCAGCTCTTCTTCCCTGGGTGCTCTTCCGTGTACCCTCAAACTCAAATCGGGGCCACGGGCCTGAAAGAAGAGCAAAGTGTGTTGTGAGGTAAGACATGCAAAGGCTTTTTGATTTCAGCTCAGAACTGGGGGTCTTCCCAGATCAGATGTTGTAAAATGAGGGAGCTGATCCTCCACTCCTCTGCTGGGTCATGTTTCAGTATGGAGGCTCATTTTTCATCATCTGCTCTGTCTTTAAAATGCCCTGCTCAAGTTCACGTGGGCTTCAAGCAGTCCTTGGCTGCTGAGTGCCTTCCCATTCCACCCTGCTAAAATTGAAAGTTGCTTTTACACATTTTAAAGGAAGAGTAGAAAAATTTCCTTTATCTTAATTACAGTTGTTAAATATATAGCTTAAGCATACAACAAAGGCTTTTCTTCCAAATATGTTGGAGTGGGAAACAACAGTTGTTAATAAATTGAAGTCATTTTAATTCAGATTGATTTCTTAATCATTTTCAGGGCAAATAAAGCAAAAATCTAACTACCTACTCCACCCCTGGGGTCACTCATCTTCCAGAACCACTCCATCTTGCTGGGTTACCCCCAAACAGGGTGTCTTTCTTACCTTACCACCATCTCTGCACAAACATACTCTCATCCCTTCTAATGCCCAAACCCAAGTTCTTCCCCACCAGCTACATTTTGCAGCAGGCAGGGGTTTGATGGGTTCAGGGGACTGAGGCAGGTGCTAAGGAACGGGGGAAGCCAGTGGGAATAGGGTGGTCTGGGGTGGGAGTTTCATGTGACATAAGACATGCAAAGGAATTAATGGCAATCAGAACCACATTGCAGGTTTTGAAGTCGGTAGAACATGTGTACTGAGGTTACATAGCTTGGGGTCAGGGTGACAGTTGACTTCCTAAACTTCTGAGAGTCTCAGCATCTTCATCTGTAAAAATAGTTACTAGTACCTACATCCTAGCATGGTTGTAGGATTTGACTATGTTTACAAACTGTCAGTGCTCAGTATACACTCAAATGCAGTGTTTTATTTGCATTGGATGAATATTGAAATTACAGAGGTTCTAGGCTTGTTGACAGAGACGTAGATTTGACTCAGTATGGGGTGATTTACATGCTCATCCTTGAATGCAGATTTCTTCACACTCCTTTTCACTGTTGAATCTATTTCCCGAGCCTTTACAGCCACTGAACCAAAAGCGAGCGCAGGAATTGACCTGTTTGTCATAATACCATCGAACCACATATTCACTACAGTTCCCTGGTTGTAGAGGTTCCAGACATCTAGGATCTACAGTGAGAAAAAAATAGCCAGTTATTATAGGTTTTTCTTTCGCTGAAAAGTAAAAGCTTTATGAAGCTTATTCTCTATGCACACTAACACACCAACTAAGAAAGTGTGATTCTAAGTTAAGAAAGCATTCCCAAATACCCAAAATATTTCCTCTACCGCCTGAAATTTCACCATTAAACAAACATTCCCTTGAAAACACTGAAGTTTTTGGTCTTCATGAAATCCCATTAACTGCTTATTTCCCTGAAAGCATAATACTGTGAGCCTTCTTTAGCTTATATTCTTGTGAGTAAGTTTGAAATCATTTATTAGTTTTGATAGTTCTTGTGTGGAGATTTTAGGGTTCTCTGTGCAGAGTATCATGTCATCTGCCGAGAGTGACAGTTTTATTTCTTCCCTTCCAATTGGATATGCTTTATTTCTTTTTCTTGCCTGACTGCTGAGACTGGGACTCCCGGTAGTACGTTAAATATGTTAATAGAAGCTATGAGAGTAGGCATCCTAGTTTGTTCCTGAATTTAGTGGAAAGGCTCTCAGATTTTCACCACTGAGTATGTGAGTTTGCATAAATGGCCATTTTCTCCTTTTTTCCCCCAGTTGTGTTTGTAGTTCTTCTCTGATCATTTCATCTTATTTTTGCTTCTCTCATTGTGGTTTGATGACTTTCTTTTGTAGTATGCCTGGATTCCTTTATCTCAACATTTCTTTTAGGGTAGATTTCAGTTCAGTCGCTCAGTCATGTCTGACTCTTTGCAACCCCATGAATCGCAGCACACCAGGCCTCCCTGTCCATCACCATCTCCCAGAGTTCACCCAAACTCATGTGCATCGAGTCAGTGATGCCATCCAGCCATCTCATCCTCTGTCATCCCCTTCTCCTCCTGCCCCCAATCCCTCCCAGCAACAGGGTCTTTTCCAATGAGTCAACTCTTTGCATGAGGTGGCCAAAGTATTGGAGTTTCAGCCTCAGCATCAGTCCTTCCAAAGAAATCCCGGGACTGGTCTCCTTTAGGATGGACTGGTTGGATCTCCTTGCAGTCCAAGGGACTCGCAAGAGTCTTCTCCAACACCACAGTTCAAAAGCATCAATTTTTCAGCACTCAGCTTTCTTCACAGTCCAACTCTCACAGCCATACGTGAACACTTGACTAGATGGACCTTTGTTGGCAAAGTAATATCTCTGCTTTTTAGTATGCTATCTAGCATAACTTTCCTTCCAAGGAGTAAGCGTCTTTTAATTTCATGGCTGCAATCACAATCTGCAGTGATTTTGGAGCCCCAAAAGATAAAGTCTGACACTGTTCCCACTGTTTCCCCATCTATTTCCCATGGAGTGATGGGACCAGATGCCATGATCTTAGTTTTCTGAATGTTGAACTTTAAGCCAACTTTTTCACTCTCCTCTTTCACTTTCAGTGTTGCTTAATTCTTTTAGTTTTTGCTTGTCTGAGAAATTCTGTATCTCTCCTTCTATTCTAAGTGATAATACTGCTGCGTAGAGTATCCTAGGTTGTGGGTTTTCCCTTTCAGCCCTCTAAATACATCATGTCACTCCCTCTGGCCTGCAAACTTTCTGCAGAGAAATCAGCTGATAGCCTTATGGGGATTCCCTTGTATATGACTCTTTTTTTTTCCCTCTTGCTACCTTTTAGATTTCTCTTTAACTTTTGCTATTTTAATTATAGTATGTCTTGGTGTGGGTCTGTTGGGTTCACCTTGTTTGGGACCCCCTGTGCTTCCTGTACCTGGCTCTGTTTCTTTCTTCAGATTTGTGAAGTTTTCAGCAGTAATCTCAGCAAATGCATTTTTGATCCTCTTCTGTCTCTCTCTTCCTTCTGGAGTCCCTTTTGATGCAAATGTAGGTATGTTTGATGTTACCCCCAGAGGTCTCATATGTTGCATTTGTTTCTTGCTTTTGTCTTTCTATCTATTGTTCTGATTGGGCAATTTCCATTATTCTGTCTTCCAGATCACTTACGTGTTCTTCTGTGCCATTTATTCTGTTCTTCATTCCTTCTAGAGTATTATTTATCTCAGATATTGAATTATCTGTTTTACTGTATTGTCTTTATGTCTTCTAGTTCCTTATTAAAATGACTTGTATTCAGATCATTTCTCTGCCCTAATTAGCATTTTTATTACCAATGATTTGAATTCTTTATGTCATAAGTTGCTTATTTATGTTTCATTGTTTTTTTTTTTCCCCCAGGGGTTTGCTCTTTTGTTCTTTCAATGGAGAGTAGTTCCTCTGCCTTTTCATTTTACCTAACTTTCCCTGTCTCTGTCAATCTAGATGAGACGGTTACCTGTTTTGGCTTTGAAGAGGTTTTCCTATGTGGGAGTGTCCCTGTGTGATCTCCATGTGCCCAGGGCCTTTTGTGGGAGAGCTGGGTTTGGTGTGGATGCAGCCCCGTCTTTCGTCAGGGTGTGCTGGCAGCTGCCGCTTTGGTAAGGGAGTGGGGCTGGAGATGGAGAAGCTGGAGCTGGAGCCGGCTGTGAGGCACAGTACTTCTCTGCTCAGTGGCTGTTACTGTCCTGTCAGGGGCAGGGCCTGCTCCCAACTTGCTGGAGGAGAAGCCCTGAGGGTCAGGCCTGAGCTGACTCTTCGCCCTTTACAGTGTGTGTTTTTCCTCCTCCCTCCTCGGGGATTTTTGCTTCAAAGGAAGAGATTACTGAAGTGAGTGGGGCTCGTGTACTCTGACCATTCAAGCGTCTGTAGTTTGGCTCAAAGGCATGCCACAATCTCATCTTTCCTGCTGCTGTGGCCGCCCGAGATCTAGTGCTCGGCTGTGGCATGGAGTGAGTGGGGCTGGAGTGCTCCCGAGATCGAGCGCTCGGCTGCGGCGTGGAGTGAGTGGGGCTGGAGTGCTCCCGAGATCGAGCGCTCGGCTGCGGCGTGGAGTGAGTGGGGCTGGAGTGCTCCCTCCTCTTGGGCTGGGGCATGCAGCAAGGTAGTCCTGGGAATTCTAGCAGCTGTGCTGCAGTCAGAATCTGGGCTGCTTCTGGGGGGCTGCTTGAATATGCGCCAACAATGGCTGCTCTCTTTACATCACAATTTTCTTTTAAAAAGATCAGCTTTTACAGAACAATAAAAAACATAACCTTCTAATGTCAGTTGACAAGTTTGGGAAATACTTCCACTTCTCCAAAAAATATAAAAAATTAAGCTAAGTAGAGCCACAATAATAAAGTCATTTGTTAAATCCCCCTTTTTATTTCATGGTTGTCCTTAGTCCCTTGGTTAGTATTTCTTACTGACAAAGTAATGCCAAGGTGGGAAAATTCCCCAAAAAGGCCAAATAGATGCTTGCTGCCTGACACTTGTGTTTTCTGCAATAGTTTACATGCCATAAACTTCATTTCTCAATAGCAAAACAAGCCCTTTCTCTATCTGCCATAATCATTTCCCCAGATTTGAAGTATATCTCAGCTAATTTATTTTCTAAAACTGACCATTAACTTTGCCTCTTTGGCCAAATGGAAATGAGCAGTGGATTCTATCTCCCTCCACTCTTAAAAAACAATAACTAAATAATATCTGTTCCAAGCCAATCTAAGCTGCTTTGGGGCAAGATTATCTCTCTTGCACGTCTAGTCAAGGCTATGGTTTTTCCTGTGGTCATGTATGGATGTGAGAGTTGGACTGTGAAGAAGGCTGAGCGCCGAAGAATTGATGCGTTTGAACTGTGGTGTTGGAGAAGACTCTTGAGAGTCCCTTGGACTGCAAGGAGATCCAACCAATCCATTCTGAAGGAGACCAATCCTGGGATTTCTTTGGAAGGAATGATGCTAAAGCTGAAACTCCAGTACTTTGGACACCTGATGCGAAGATTTGACTCATTGGAAAATACTCTGATGCTGGGAGGGATTGGGGGCAGGAGGAGAAGGGGACGAACCGGGATGAGATGGCTGGATGGCATCACAGACACGATGGACGCGAGTCTGAGTGAACTCCGGGAGATGGTGGTGGACAGGGAGGCCTGGCGTGCTGCGATTCATGGGGTCGCAAAGAGTCGGACACGACTGAGCGACTGAACTAACTAACTACGTTCTTTAGAAACTACGTATGTAGTGATTAATTTTTTTGGACGTTAACACCATGGATAATATGTTGGTGAATTGGAACCTAGATTGTAGCTTCTTTCTCTTTCTTCCATCCAGGGGTCAAAGCTTCAAATGTCTACCGTTGCGAAGGTTCCAAGTAAGACAATAGGGGGTGGTAGGAGCTATGGTGAACATGAGACCAGCATCTTCTCTAAAGGCATTCACATTTTAACAATAACAATAAACACTATAAGACCTTTAAAATTTTTGATCACATTTGTTCCACAACCAGCCTGTTCTCCAATTCTATATATAATAAAATGAAAAGCTTCTTCTGTCCTCCCTGTTTAGAATCAGAACATGCTCCCTCTGCCTCTGGAGATTTCAGAGACCATCCTCTCTGTGCCTTATTATGGATACAGCAGCTGATGGGCAGAACTCTCTCACCTTTGTGCACAGAATGTTCTGGCTCTAAGTTCAAAGTGGCACTTGGAGCTCTGGTTTCCAGGCCCTTTGTCGGATCCTCAGGAGGCCTGAGCAGTGGCCCCGGGATGGTGGCAGCCTCCGGTGAAGGAGTGGTGGCCGGGCTGGCAGCCCAGGTCCTCTCTGAAGGCTCGTTCTCTCTGTCCTGGGCCCCGGAGACATGTACCTGCACAAAGAATCCAGAGTTTTGAACCTGGTGATATCAAGTCAAGAAGGCTAGTTTGCTTTGGGGAAGATTTAAAGTCCAGCACTGCTGCTTCTCCCGTTTTTCAATGTTAGTTATTTCAGGAAGTGATGCCTCTCCTGTATGTCAGGCATCCCCGAATACCTGAGTTATGGATTTTCTGACCACCTCATGCAGGTGTAAGTGTGTGTATGCACACGCACGCGCACACACACATGTCCCGCTGCTAGGCACAAATGCTTTTCTTCTGGGCCTTTCAGAGAGATCTCTGCCTGCAGGGCATGAAGCATATGAGTTTGAGAGGAGTTTCATCTTCATCCTTTTCTTAGTCAGTTGTATGAAGAGGGAAAATAATCACTATTTCTTTAACTTTTTTTTAATGACCTTTTCCTCTCTGTTTTCTAACACTAGAGAGCTTAACAATATATTCCAAAATCTCTACCACAAACTCAACCAACGTTGAGATTGGGAATTGGAGTGACAGAGGGCAATACTACAGCTAAAATAAAAACAAGAGCAATCAGTTCTCATCTCATCCTATTATCTGGACCCCAGCAAATGCCAAATGCTGCAGGATGCTTAGCTTCTATGAAGTTCTGGGAAATGTATGCTAGCTAAAGAATGAAAGATTATAATTTCAAAAGCAAGTTTTCTGAACTAAGAGTTCTAAGTTTCATCTAAATTTATGATATGCAATGAAACAAGAAAGAAAATATGTTTTAGTTTAAAAAAAAAAAAAACAGTCACGCCAGTTATTCCTGACTACAGTTGCCAGCAGCTAGAACAATCTTCTATGGGTCCAATTAAGTTATTTTTCTTTTTCTCTTGGACCCCAGCTACATGGAATTGAATGGATCATTTATTTCAGTCCTAGCACAGTGTGGTCATTTATCCTTGCAAGGCCCTGTCTTGTTTGTGTTTATTTGTTTATTTAAATAAGCAAACCTGTGAACTAGGTAGTCGTTTTTGCTTCTTTCTCACCTGTGGTTCCTGTCATCTTGTGGCCAGAGCCAGCTGTCATCATTAGCTGCTCTCTGCCACCTAAGATGTTCCACTGCTTTCGAGTCTGTGTACACATACGATACTTTGGCCACCTGATGTGAACATCCAGCTCATTGGAAAGGACCCTGATGCTGAGAAAGACTGAAGGCAGAAGGAGAAGAGGGCAACAGAGGATGAAATTGGTTGGATGGTACCACCGATTCAATGGACATGAACTTTGGCAAACTCTGGGAGATGGTGAGAGACAGGGAAGCCTGGCATACTGCTGTCCATGGGGGTCACAAAGAGTTGGACATGACTTGGCGACTGAACAACAACACACACACACACACACACACACACTTAAACACAGTGGGGAAGGGCTAGTTAACTTTATTACTCATGTATGTATATTTTTATGGCAGTTAAGTGATTATCAGAGCAAATATTTCCATTAGGACTGATCTGGTCATCAGTGTATGTAAAGGGCACTCAATTCAAATGCAGTAGTGGCATTTCACTAACCACAGACACATCTTTTCGTACAAAAAGAGGTAACACTGTGGGTCACTTGACGTTCCTCTTTCTTTCCGAATGATCTTGTATATACCAATGACAATTTGAATATGAACTTTGTTATAGTCGTAGAACTAGAGAATTTTAAGATGAGGGGAAACCTTTATCAGTACTTCATTTTCTACAGGGGAATCTAAAGCACCGAATAATTAATAATTAATGATCTAAAACTTCCCCAAAATTATTAGAAAGCTAGTGGCAAAATTAGAAATGCCTTTTTCAGGAAAGAAATACTGAGGCTTGTGGGTTCTGTTTTTGTTTTTTTTTTAACTTGCATATATTTCATGTTAAGCCAAACTAAGTTAAAATCTTTGACTGAGGAGTAGTTTATCGAACATAAAGAAGACAACAGACTTTAGGGCTACACTTGAGATAAACTATCTGTCGCATGGGAATGTTCCTTTGAAGAAGTTCACTAGGCAGCTCAGTTCCCTTAATGGAATAACTCAGCCCAAATAGCCATCTTGTTCAAGTCTTACGGCCTCATAAGTTATTCTTTGCCTCTTGGAAGTCTAGGAGTGTATGCTTCTTTCTCAGTTACATCATCATCTGGGAATTTTGACTACTAGAGCATTATACCTCAGGCTCTAGAACAAGTGAAATTTTTTTTTCATAAATGAGAATAATTTTATATTTTGGCTCCAGGGGATTTCAGTTTATTTAAATATATAATTGTTTGCCATTTTTATAATTTTCTTATTACAAAAGCAAATGTGTTCATTGAAGGGAATTTGCAAAATCTGGACAAGCAACAGGAAGAAACTAGAAATCACAAGTGATTCCACCTCCCAGAAATAATTGTTGTTGACAGGCAGATGGTTTATCCCCCACCCCATCTTTTTTTTTTTTATATGCATGTGTATTTTTTAACAAAATATATACTGTATGTTTGGTTTTCTGTTTTTTTTTTTTTTTTTTTTTAATATATTATGCTTCCATATATTTTACCGTGGCTCCATAACACCATTTTGGATACAGAATATACATAACTACAGTGGTAATTTTTAGTATTTAATTTGCTTTGTTTTTGTTTTTCTGTTATAAGCTACATGGCTCATTCTGATCAAAGAACACACATATTTGAGCCTTCTGAGACAAAGTTCCCTCCAAAACAGTTTTACCAATTTGTATTCTCACTAGTAAGTATCTTTCCTTAAACTATCACCATTTTTGAGACATTCTGATTGGAAAAAGAGATAAAGCTTGATAGGTCCTTCAACTGATCTACATAGCCCTGCCGGCCTGTACACAACTGTTGGCCCTGCCTCCCACTACCCCCAGTACATCTGGCTCTGACCTTCCACTCCCTCCTCCTCATTCTGCCTCAAGCTCTCAAAGTCAGCCTACCTGCCCCAGCAGGAAATGTTTGTCCCCAGCAGCAAAAGCCAGCCAGCACAAAGTCGCCCCATCCAGAAGGTGCATGGTACCTTCCAGGGCTCCACACCTGGCCCTGATCATGCAGAAGTTAACCTTTAATCCTATCCTCGCAATCATTTCTTATTTCACATGTATAAATATCACTTCCCTGATAAGCCAAACCACATTTCTCTCTCTCTCTCTTTTTTTCCTTCCTTCCTGCCTTTGCTTCTTTATTTAAAATCTTTATAGCATGGAAGAGTAAATATTTGCCACTGGGTAAGTTCAGAATGGGTAAGAGAGAGAGACAAAAAGATGGGAGAGAGATGGGATTGGGGGACAGTTTAGATTCATTATTCAACTCCTCTAGGCTTTACTATTTATTTCACTTTTGGCTGCGTGGTGTGTGAAATCTTATTTCCCAGACTAAGGATTGAACCTATGGCGCCTGTACTGGAAGCAGAGCAGGGTCCTGACCACTGGACAACCCGGAAATTCCCTCCTGTGGGCTTTAATGTCATCATTTTAAAATAGGAAAGATGAGACCCTAACATAAAGCTCCAATACTTTGGCCACCTGGTGTGAAGAGCCGACTCATTGAAAAAGACCCTAAAGCTGGGAAAGATTGAGGGCAGGAGGAGAAAGGGGCGACAGACGATGAGATGGATAGCTGGTTTCATCCACTCAGTGGACATGAGTTTGAGCAGACTCCGGGAGATAGTGAAGGACAGGGAAGCCTGGCATGCTGCAGTTCATGGGGTCGCCAAGAGTCAGATACAAGTGAGCAAGTAAACAACAGCAATGCCTTCCAACCCTGAAAGTGAGATGTGAGCAGCCCAAAACTTTACTGGTAGAATACACACCAAACCCATGATAATGGCTGCTCCTGGAGAGAAGAGGAGAGAGAGACTCTAAAGGAAGATAGCGAGGACTTGATCTGAAGCAAGAGTGAGGAACAAAGGGAAACACCAGTTATATCTGGGTGGTGGGCTTGCCAATGTTTGCCGTATGCCTTCTCTGTTATTATTTCCTTTTTTAAAAAAGTCTTAACCCTAAACACAACAAGCTGCCTCTCAGCTCTGCACATTTCTGCTCCTGCCACACACTGGCCTGCTGTGGAGGAGACGAATGTTCCCAGCACCAAGCTGGGCACACACAGTAAAACACAGTGGAGGATCTGGGTCCTGTGAGGGCTGACACCTGGACGCTGGGCCTGCTCCGTGCAGCTGGACAGGCAGATGTGTTCGATCAGTCCAGATGTGCCTCAGTGCACATCTTTAAGGGGAGAAAACAGACTGAACTGCATCCAAGAACGTGAGCGGGTGACCTAAAGGGTTACTAACTAGGCGCCACACAATTCCAGAGCGTCCTTTGGTTTCTGACTTCCAGACATTTTCCTTGGAATTCATTACCCTGAACCTTGCTTGTATTATAGACAAGCTCTTTGAACCTGAGCTCCTGTCTCCCCTGGACAGATGCCGATGATCAAGTACGTTGGTTCATGTGCTCAGACTTAGGTTTTCCCAGCAGCGCAGAGCCGCGTTGCTCCCAGGGAGCTGTGGGGCTCCTACACATGCCAGCTGGCTCTACTGCCCATGCCTTCAAGGTATCTGGCTTCTAGGTTCTGACCTTGACTGGCCCTTCCTAGAAAACAGTGCTTCTTAGCCAGGTCTCTCAACACTCCAGCATTTAAACTGAATACTCTGTCTGCATTTAAGGTTGTTGAGGACTGTGAGGAGCACCTTGAGTTTGGGCTGTGCCTCCCTGGATTGCCTGCAGCTTTCCTAGAGGGACACTGCAGGGTTTTATTCTGTTTAAGGCTTCTCATACATTAGTATAATGTCCTTCATTTTGATATTGCCCAGGAAAAGTTGTTGACTGTTTCTGATGACATATTTTACAAAAGAGTATTCTGGTAACAATGCCTTATTGTACAAATGAGGAAGCTTTAAGAAATAGGTGATTCGTGCAACGTAAGGCTGCTGTCAGATCTCATTTCTAAGATATCATTCATTGTGAAATACACTGTAAAATTTAAGTCTAGAAAAAGACCACAACTTCCTAAGTAGATGCATATCAATCTCTGCAATAACAAAGTAGGAAAAGTATAAGCTTTGGAGACAAGGATTTAACTTCAGAATTGAAATGTGAGTCAGTCAAGTTTGCTGACTTCCAGATCTGGGGTATTATTTTCTAGATCGGTTTGCAATATGCTATTTTTTTCTTCTCTGTAGGAGAGAAACATCTTACATACTAAGGCTTATAAGTCTATGATAAGCAATATATGAGGTTTCCACAGACTCATAACCTGGCAATTCTAATAATTAGATTTTTTTCAGTTTGAGTTTTTTTGACTACCACAATGCTGCTGCTGCTGCTAAGTCGCTTCAGTCGTGTCTGACTCTGTGCGACCTCATAGATGGCAGCCCACCAGGCTCCCCTGTCCCTGGGATTCTCCAGGCAAGAACACTGCAGTGGGTTGCCATGTCCTTCTCCAATGCATGAAAGTGAAGTCGCTCAGTTGTATCCAACTCTTCGAGACCCCATGGACTGCAGCCTACCAGGCTCATCCATCCATGGGATTTTCTAGGCAAGAGTACTGGAGTGGGTTGTCATTGCAGGAATATTAATTTTACTTTATAAACAAATAAATTATAGTATTGACCAATATAGCCATATCTGTATATGTGGCTTCATCGAGGCCACTTATAAAAATTAGGTCTGATTTCAGGAAATCAACTTAATTTTCATGTCAGTGGAGAAACTAAACTAATATTAGGCTTAGTCTCAAGTGTTTTGAAAGTTAAGAAGTTATTCTGTTTTGAAAGTATTGCTTATGGCCTCTGAGTATGCCTGAATAGGCTACTTCATTCAATAGTGAGTATAGTATGATTGAGCAACCTATAAAATTTTACTTGAATAAGACATAAGGAGAAAATATAGATGTACTCAAATATTTATGTCTTTTTCCTAATCTGTTATGGATGCTCAGTACCAAGTTAAGATATAGGCCATCACAGACAGGTTTTTAAGAAAATTCAGCCAAAATGGAATCATATGTATGAGAAATATTAACAATTCAATGGTGTTATTTTTAAAAGGGCAAAAAAAAAAAAAAAGACTATCAGCAAGTAATGGATAAACTGAAGAGAATATAGAAAAGAGAGATGTGATAAGAGTTTTGAGACCATACTATTAAATACTGATCAGAAATGATGAGGCCCTGATCTAGGCAGTAGAAATGTTAGTGAGGAGAAAAGAGTTGAGCGCGTAGGTCAAGGGATGATAAGAACAGACCAGAGATGACAGTACCGATGAGTGTGAAAGGCACAGTGAGAGCAGAGCTCCAGGCGTGTCTCAGGTTTCTTGCCCGATGCCTGGCTGGTTGGAGGGACCATATTCTATGAAGGAAATCTGCCAGAGCAGCATGGTGAACTCATCTCACCTTGAGTGCCTGCAGGACACCCAGAAGATGATGTACACAGGCAATCAAAATGTGTATCTGGGACCCAGGGCAAGGCCTCGGGTAGGGAGGCAGATTTGAGAACTGTTAGCACACATGGCTTTGAAACTTAGAGACTATGGAATAAGAGAACAAGGCCAAGAACAGATCTCAGAAAAATTGAGTTTAATACTAAGGGGTAAACAGAGAAAGAAAAACCCCAAAAGCTATTGAGAGAGAATACTCAGAAGGAGGACCGGGAGAGAGAGGACTTGCAAAATCAAAAATCGGCAGTGACAGGGGGACATATGCAAAAGATAAATCAGGTTAAGAACAGGATGATAAGGATCTAGCGATGAGAGGGTTGTTGGTGACTTTTGCAGCAGAGCTTCAGTGACACAGTCGAGGCAGCAACCTTACTTTGGAGGGCTTCCCAGAGGAATGGAAGTGAGGAAACGGAGCAAAAGCCGGGGGAGACGGGGAGGAGGAGAGTGAGGGTGAGGGTGGGGGTGGGGATGTGAGTAGCAGAGATTGGCCTGTGGAATAACTTTATNAGAGTGAGGGTGAGGGTGGGGTTGGGGATGTGAGTAGCAGAGATTGGCCTGTGGAATAACTTTATTCTATAAAGATAGAGATAGGATAGAAGCACAGCTGACATAGGAACTATGGATTAGGGAAGGCTTTGGATGGGAGAGTCTGAAGCCTGTTTCCTGCTTCTGGGGAAGGAGTTGGAAGTGTTGCCAGGGAAGGACACCACAGGGAAGGAAGGTCCTGGTTTCAGAAGAGGCAGAAGGGGATAGATAGGCCCCAGAGCACAGTAGGGGACAAGCGGGTGTCACATCAGAGCTGAGGCTAGAGTCCACAGTCAGGTCTGAGAATGAAAGGACACGTCCAGTTCCAATACCAAGGCAGAAGCCGCCTGGGGCTGCGGTTCTCAGAAAAGCTGTCCGTGGAACCCTGGTTTCAGAGTGGCCCTCTTTATTTTTTAATTAATTTTTACTGGCGTATAGCTGCTTTACTGGAGAAGGAAATGGCAGCCCACTCCAGTGTTCTTGCCTGGAGAATCCCAGGGACAGTGGAGCCTGGTGGGCTGCCGTCTATGGGGTCGCACAGAGTCGGACACGATTGAAGCGACTTAGCAGCAGCAGCTGCTGCTTTACAGAGTTAGTTTCTACTGTACAGTAAAGTGAATCATCCATAAGACATATATCCACTCCCTTTTGGATTTCCTTCCCATTCAGGTCACGACAGTGCATTTAGTAGTTCCCTGTGCTATATAGTATTTATCATTAGTTACTTATTTTTATAAATAGTATAAATAGAATATATCTATCAATCCCAATCTCCCAATTCCTCCCATCCACCCTTCCCCCGCAGGTACCCATACGTTTGTTCTCTAAGTCCGGGTTTCTATTTCAGCTTTGCACGTAGGGTCATCTATACCATTTTTTTAGATTCCACATATATGCGCCTATGTATTTATTTTTCTTTTCCCAACTTAGCTCTGAGTGACAGTCTCTAGGTCCATCCACGTTTCCACAGATGACCCAATTTCGTTCCCCTTTGTAGAAGTGGCCCTCTTTAGAATGGATCTTGAGATGGAGTTAGAACAAGTAAAGGAGAGTAAGAGATCAAAGAGGCAGACTGAAAATAGAGATGAAGACCTTTGAGCAGCGTACGTGATCATGATGGAAGGGGAGAACTGAGGCCAGTGGCATAGGGACGAGCGATAGGGTCTCATTAACAGGATGCACAGAGAGGGTGGGCAGCTAGCGGGGTCAGCCTGCTGTATTAGCTTTTTGTAATTGACTTCAGTACAGAGCATCCATTACTTCCACAGAAATGAGGAAGCTGTATGCTCAGCTTAAGGCTGGCCCTGGAATATGAATCAGGACCACATCATATAAAAGGAGAGGACTTGGGGCTCCCCCTCCGCCTCCACTCCCTGTCCACCCCATGCAGGAGCTACTCAGAGGGACTCTTCCCACACCAGCTTGACTGACTTCCCTGGGTTGCTATGGAATCAATCATTCTTCATAGGAATCCCACAGCCTTATTTCTACAGAGAGGGAAAAAAAAACCTTTGCTGCCAGTTACCTAAGTTGTTTGCAATCTGGGAACAATTTTTCATCTTACAAAAAAGGAGTTTTGTGGAAAGCATAGACAGGACTTCTTTCCTTTCAAGGGGAAAAAAAATCTGAAATCTTGTTACAAGAAACTGGCTCCATCAAATTGGCCCTATGCACTGACATTATTTATTAATACATTTAGAATAACAAAAAGTGACTTCATGCAGGAAATTCATATACTTATTTGCCTAGTGGGCCATTACTGGTTATGGCCACTTGGTCTGATTAAATGATGTTTACTTGATTTGATTGCCCTTCTCCAGTTTATATCCAGGAAATCTTTCTCCAGCTGGCCACACTCTGAAACAAGGAAAGAACATGAAGTGCCAACATTGTTAGTCCCATAAAAGATAAGGATTTCCTATGTATACAGTCTTTTGAATTGCTGTGTAATTGATGACTTTCCTGAAGAAAATCTTCAGATTTCTTTTTTAGCCTAATTGTTGGTATAGCCTTCATTTGGTCCTTACATATTTATTGAGCATCTACTGTGTACAAGATGAAGCACAAGTCTAGGTCCCAAGAGACACAAAGTTTAATTAGATACAAATGTCCTCAAGGAATTCAAATCCATCAGGAATGTTAGGGTACCTACAAAAATAACTATTAACGATGTAAAATGTGATAGATTTCAGAAGAAAGTATAAGCTTTCCTGAGATTTCAGGAGAGAGGCAGAATAGAACAGATGATGTACATGTCTCGTTTCCTAAGACTGGCCCCAAAGGGCAACAGACCAGGAACTGCCAAAGCTTTATGAACTTAGCAATACCTTGGAAATCCTTCTGCTTTCTATATTTCACAGCACATCTGTTTGTAGGTATTTAGTAAACATCATGTTCATTACACAATTAGATAAAATAGTTCAAATGCAAGTCTTTCTTGACTTGATTCAACCCATTGGCTTACACCACTCAGAAAAGAGTAAATAACTGATAACAGATTTTCCCCTAAAAAATAGATTTTTGCTAGAAAGGAGAGGAAGGAATACTGAGCTTGGTACCTTAAGGAGTGATAAAAGGAAGACAACAGAGAAGGAAATTAGAAACACGAAAAGGGAAATAGGACTTCTGACATTATTTATTTTGCAGTATTGCCTAGGGTAGGCTTGGGAACAAACTGAAGATTGGAAGGTTTTGACAGATTCATTTTACTTTGGAGGTTTCAATACTATACTTTTAGGTAAAGCGTGTGCATGCATGGGTATATAAATATGTTTTTGTATTTATGAGTGTTCCCTGGTGGCTCAGACGGTAAAGAATCTGCCTGCAATGCGGGAGACCTGGGTTTGATCCCTGGGTTGGGAAGATCCCCTGGAGAAGGGAATGGCAACCCACTCTAGAACTGTTGCCTGGAGAATCCCCATGGACAGAGGAGCCTGCTAGGCTACAGTCCCTGGGGTTGCAAAGAGTCAGACATGACTGAGCAACTAAGAACATACATTATATATACACATGACAGATCTAAGTGTGAACAGAAATGCATATATGTTTGTTCAGACTAAATATCTATTAGGATCATTCATTTTTAAAAATTCAGTCTGTTTTCAGTGCTTCTGCAAAGAGAGCCAGGGTGAGAAGGTGTAGATTCAAGAGAGACTATCCAAGTTCAAGGTCATTACAAACTCCCATTAGGAGTTCATTACAAGCTCCCGCTCTCAGTAAGAAGCCCCATAGGGAGATCCAACTGATGCCCACCATGTAACTCTTGGTGCTGTAAATCTAAACTATTTTGGATGTACTCTTCTCATGCCTTCCCCTCCCCAGCTTCTAGAATGCTTCCTCCGCCATAATCTATTAACGTCACTTGTCTCTCAGGGCATCTAACTTCCTGGGTCACAACACCAGTCACAGGGTCTTCTTGCTGTCCCTCATTCTGTGCCATTGCCTTGAATGTCCCTCTGCCACCTCCACTTTGGTACAGATTAAGTCCATTATTTTCCTTCAGAGAACCCTACCCTGCCTGCTATAGTCTCCATCTCAATGGATGTTTCAGTCCACCCCTTCTCCAAGCTAGGATCCAATCATCATCCCCAAGCCCTCTCCCTAACCTCCATTCACTCTCCAGTTCCTGTTCTTTCTACCCAGAAATGGCTTTCCAATCCATGCTTCCTTTTAGTCTGGTGGCCCCTATCTTAGTTTAAGGCTTCATTATCTCTCGCCTGGACCATTACTCCTCACATCCCGACCTCCAATCTCCTCTCTCCCTCCTCCTTCTATTTATCTTTCACCCTGCAACCAAATGTGACTGTATGACCCTTGTTTATAAAACTGCTTTCTTCTGTTTCCCTGGCCTATGGGGGAAGTTCACGCTCCTTAGTTTGACACATTTATAATTAGCCCTCAAATTATTTGACCAGTTTTAAATCTCATCCTTCTGCAGGTACACCTTTGGCTCCAGTTAGACTGAACTTGTCCTAATTTCTTAAAATGCCATTTCCTATGATTCCCCCTTTGCCCTCACATATTCCTTCTTCTTGGAAATACCCTCCCCCCCTGCTCTTGCCTTGAAGAACTCTTACCTAGTCTTAAAACTTAGCTCAACACCAGCTCCTCTGTAAAGCCTTACATTACTCTGCCCTGAAATTAATCTGCAGCATCTCTTGAGCTTCCTCCATAGCTCTGCTAAAGTTCTTAACACTCCCTGTACTCATCCATTCTCTGAGAGACCATGGACTTCTATTGGGCAGGAACTGTACCTTAAGACCCACCCTTGAGCACCGCAGTAAATGATCAATACATCTCACTGGAACTCATTGATTTTGAGGAGAGGTCTGTTTAGACACGACTTGCTGGATGTAACCTGAGTTTGTTCTTGTATAGGTAGTTTTTAGAAAGGAACATGGACTGATTAGGGCCAGGACAAAGAGATAAATCACAGGAGAAGGAGAAGATAGACTGTGTACATTATTGTCTATAATTTGCTTTCAAATGCTTAGTAAAGACCAGGGTTGGTAAACCCCTATGGGCTGAATGTGAATCTTCACCTGTTTGGGGAAATAATTTTTATCTGAACATAGCCATGTTTGTTCATTGAGGTACTGGCTATGGCTCCGTTTGCATTTCTAAGGCAGAGTTGAGTCGCTGCAACAGAGATGAAGCGGTCTGCAAAATCCCAAATCTTTCCTATATCAGTTCAGTTCAGTCACTCCGTCGTGTCCGACTCTTTGCAATCCCATGAACTGCAGCATGCCAGGCCTCCCTGTCCATCACCAACTCTCAGAGTCTACCCAAACTCATGTCCATATAGCCCTTCACTATATAAGCCCAAAAGGGTTTATTGACCCCCTGATCTAGACCATGTGGTGTAAGTGTGTGTTAATTTCAGTCTACAATCCAGGGGCAGTCTGTTGTGCTAATCAGAATTACCCATATTGAAGTTGGTTAGTATTTAGTCAAATAGATTACAGACTTTTCTGTCCTTTTTTGGGATATAATATAAAAATCTTGTGAGTCCTGTAATTTGTCCCCATAGGAATGGCATCAGGGTCTTTCCTAGCATCAGGGTCTTTTTCAATAAGTTGGCTGATTCTGGGAAAGATTGAGGGCAGGAGGAGAAGGGAACAACAAATAATGAGATGGTTGGATGGCATCACTGACTCAATGGACATGAATTTGAGCAAACTCCAGGAGATAGTGGAGGGCAGGGAAACCTAGTGTGCCACAGGCCGTGGGGTGGCAAAGAGTCGGACATGACTTAATGACTAAACAGCAACAACAGGAATAGCATCCTAGGCCTGACTCCTCAATGGTCCTGCATTCACCTATTGGTCTGGGGGTTTCTCAAGTCTTCAGTTCCTAGTCACTTAGTGGAACTCTAATACTTGAACATTGTTGCGCTGGCTCAAAATAAATCTTGCATGTCTTTGAAGACTTCATAAAAGGACACCACAGGGGGAGTTCATTGAGCTTATAAAATATGGACACTGCTGTGTACTTGCTTGCCAGACCATATCTGTGCATGTGATAGATATTGGTTCACACCAGCTTTAGTTGTGACTTGGTGGGAAAGAGACTACGTCACTCACTCACCGGCAATTATGAGAGGCTCTCCAGTTCTCACCTGTAAGAAACTAAGACTTGCTTGTGACCTGATTGGCTGAGGTCAGTGCTCAGAGGCTTGCTCTAAGGACATCCCCTTTGTCTCAATACATTTAGGAGGTAGTTCTCCTGTACACACATGATTGGGGAGCTCTGAAATGAAGCATCCGCCGTGTGCCATATGCATGCATAGTCTCCCTCCCTGTCCCTGCCCTGGGTGCAGGCGGGGGAAGCTAAGTGAGCAAGATGGTGGGCGAGAGGGAGGGAGGGTGCAGACGGAGCATGTGTGCACTTGCCAGAAACTTGAAAGGGTGCAAAGTGTGCAGTGGATACACGATGGACAGGGAGATTTGCAGCCCGGTACAGAAACATGATTCGGATAGTGTCGTATTGATCTGTTCTAGTGGACGTGATTACTTTTGACCCTGCCAGGGGTATAATATAAAAACATTATTTGTAGCATTTAATAAATAATTATAAAACATGGAAATGTTTATCAGTCTCATATTCATGCTCATAAACCCCAGAGCTATTTCAGAACTAGAAATCTAGAAGCAAAAGGCTAATATTTAGAGCCAAGGACCTGAAACTATCCCTACCTCAGTTGATTCTGGACAGCTCAGGACACGATGGTCTTCGATGCAGAGCAGACAGAATATATCATTTTAGGCTCACAAATTGAGCAAGATGGCTACTTACAGACTCAGAAATTTCTTTCTGAGGCTCTGGAGTGGATTCACGGCGTTCTTCCCCCGATATCCCAAATCCAGGTTGAAGCGGTGATGAACCCAAAATATGAAAGAGGTAGGCTTCGAAATCCTCACAACTTTTTGTAAATAGTTTTTGCTTCAGGGTATCTTTTAAAAAAGAGAAATAGAAAAGGGTTTGGAGGAGCAATGACATATTACTCAAATCTGTTTACTATAAAGATCTTCTGCACTCTCCACTTGCCCAGCACTTGAAGTCAACCACTAGGGGAGCCAAGTTTTTAAAGCATTTTTACATCATCTGTAAGAGGCCCTCTAAAATAATTTAATAATATACAATGGCCCCAACTGAAGCTGAAGCTCTAATACTTTGACTACCTGATATGAAGAACTGGGTCTTTGGGGAAAAACCCTGATGCTGGGAAAGATTGAAGGCAGGAGGAGAAGCAGACGACAGGGGATGAGAAGGCTGGATGGTATCACTGACTCAATGGACATGAGTTTGAGCAAACTCCAGGATATGGTGGAGGACAGGGACTCCTGGTATGCTGCAGTCCACAGGGTGGCAAAGAGTCAGACATGACTTAGTGACTGAACAACAACAAATGGTCCAAATAGGCAAACAGATGACTTAAATTCATTTATCCAGAGGGAACTGCTCTGTGGAAGGGGCAAGTCTCACCCATAATAAGTTTACCAGGCAGTTAGCTCTGATTTTGGAGATTGCAAAAGACAAACCAGTCCAAAAATATACCCCTCACATTAGTAACTTCTTTGGTTAAGATGACAAAGCTCTTCAGTTATTAAAATATAACTTGTCTCTGAAATGCTTAATATTTCTGGCCATTTCTAACACCTTAACTGCCCAGTGATACTGAATGCACCAGATAAACCCTCCAGTCATCCAGTGCTAAGGAAGCCAGACCCCAGGTTAGGGAGGTCTGAAGCATGAGGGAAAGTGGGATGGTGCTGAGTGTGGTCTGCGCTCCTTAGGGCCAGGAGCAGAACGAGTCCAGGAGGGCCCAGGCCAAGCCACGTCAGGCCCTGCTTCCTGATGAGTGGAGAAGGAAGGATTGGGTCAAACTGAAGCCTGCAAATACAGTAAGTATAAATTGTATTTATTTCATAAGCTTTCTGGGTGTGGGCTCTGCCAGAATGTGTTATGAGTTTCCAGTGACCTGGAATGTTTCATTGTAAAGTGATGCTGATCACACTTGAATAACAGGTGAGTCAGTGTCTTAGCATGCCTCACTAGGAAATATCGGTTCTTGTGAAAGGGTAAAGCAGCATAGGAAAATCCATCAGATCAGCCCTGAGTGTGTGAGGTGTATTCAAAATGTTCTTTCAGATAAACTCCTGACATCAACTTGTTTACTCTTCATTATCTGTTTTCATAAAAACAGAGAAAAGGGAATAGAGGAGAATAATTCTAGTTGCTATGTCTCTCATCTCTTTAGATTACTATAACTTTTTCCCACTCATCTTGGACTTATTAATTCATTTTGATTCCATGGTTATTTTCTGCCTTGCTGAGGGCTTTTTCCATCTCTTATCCAAGTTAGGTAACTTTTAGAACATAAGCTAATCTGAGCAATGGCCTCAAATCCTATCCTTTCTTTTCAGCCCTTCAGTTGTAGATACCCCAGGTAAACAACTCCATGGCCAACTCAGCACTTACTACAAGTGAATAAAGATAAGGACTGTCCTCTCTGAGCTGAATGATACTAAACCTCTTTTCCTTCAGAGTTTGTGTGACAATTGAATGCTGGTGTAAACCTCAGTAGCCTTCTGATTTCCATTTTTGGTCAGGATCATCCAGCGATGTGGTTCTTGGAAAGGCAATATAAATTCTTTTCCCCTGGAACTGTCTTACCTTCAAGAGTAATGAAGTCATCAAATAGATAAACGTGCTCACTATCTGGGTCAGTGGCAATCAGATTCATTTCTTGGTGGAAAATGTGGAAGTTGGGGTCATTTCTCTTCACTACCCCGATCACAAATATCTCCACGTTGATGTCCCTGGCATTCTTCACCACCTCAGTGAGATTCTTCTCATCTCGGGTGTCTGTCTGCCCATCGGTGATGACCAAGGCCACCTTCTTCACGCCGGGCTTGGCGGCTTCGAGCATGCGGTTGGCGGCATGGAGCGCTGTGGCCGTGTACGTGCCTTCCCCCAGATACTGCATGCCGTCCACAGCCCGCTTGAGGTCATCCTTGCTGGAGAACTGGGTCAGGTGCGCCACCTCCTCCACCTGGTGGCTGTAGTTGATGATGCCTATGCGGGTTGTGGCCAGGTCCAGGGCGACACGGTCCGTCAGGGTCTTCACAAAATTCTTGATGATTTGGAAGTTCTGGAGCCCCACGCTTTCTGAGCTGTCAATCACAAACAGCAGCTCCAGCGGAGTCTCTTTGCATTTACGCCCACAGCCTGAAACATGGATGTGGACACAGAAACACAGCAGGAATGAAAATGAAAACATCCCAGGGAGAGGCGAGGGGGCGGGGATGAACGAGAGACCTGATTGTAGCCTTCCTTTTCTGTATCCTTGAACACAGCTGACAGTTGTCTCCCTTCTAGCTTCTATGCCTGACTCTTTTCAAAACGATACATTGGGGGGAAAAAAAAAAACAACCTCCCACACAAAAAATCAAAATGCTGTAGAGGATAACATATTAAACAGCTAGCCAATTTCTCAGATTAAAATATAAAAGTCTTTTTAAAAGATTCAGCATCCCTTTGCATGCCTTCCTGATTCCATCCCCCTCCTTGTCTGTAAGAGATAACCACCATCCTAAATTTGCTCTTTATCATCCCACCATGTGTATTTAATCTGAATCTGAACGCTAATATTTCAGTCTTCAACCATATCCTTATGTGAAAATGAACACTTGCTCATTGGTGTGGCCAGTGAGTAAAGTAATGGGATGAAACTTTTTAATTGTTGGGGAAAGATTTGGATCTTTAACTGGGCATAAGCATAGTAGCCCCCCGCTACTCTGGCTTATGTCCCCAGTCATCCACAGTGACCCTACGGTGGCTCCCATCTTATCACGGAGGCCTGGAGAACATTTACCCTGTGAAACTGTTCAAGGGGAGTGATCTAGGAACACTGGTCAATACTTCTATTTATGGTTTATCATCTGAAGCAGTTGCCAGAGTCCCTAAGCAATAAAAAGTATCAGGGCTCCATTGGTGTATTCGTACCTTATGTTGCCCAACAACGCTCCCACAATAAATCATCAGGAAACTGGCTGCTATTTTTATAGGGTGTCTAGCACTCAGAAGCAACGTCTAAATTAGCCTGTCACCAGAGAGAGTCCCATGCTGCTTCTTAAGGTCCAGAAGTCTTTTGGGGGACAAGACAGTTCTGGGGTTCCCTATGTGGAAAGATAATGATATTCCTTCCTCTGTCCATTTTAAACACAGAAGGTTCTCTTATCTTCGTAATCCATTAATTGTTTGCTTTTTGGCTAATCTTTTTGCTTTACTTCCTTGTTCTAGTAACTCTAACTCTGTTTTAAGCCTGTTTTGCCACAGGGGCTTCCCAGGGGTCTCAGCGGTAAAGAATCCACCTGCCAAAGCAGGAGGCGCAAGAGATGCGGGTTCGATCCCTGGGTGGGGAAGATCCCCTGGAGTAGGAAATGGCAACCCACTCCAGGATCCTTGCCTTGAAAAGCCCATGAATAGAGGAGCCTGGCAGGCTACGGTCCAAGGGTCACAAAAGAGTCAGACACAACTGAGCACACACACATTTCACCACGGAAGCATTTAGACCGAATTGCGACCCGAGGTGACCTCTGAACTCTGTCCTCTTGCTTTTGAAGTGGCAGGCACTCTAGATCTCAAAACTCAATTTAGAAAGACCTTTTGCTTCAGGAAAAACAGAGACATTATTGTCACCAGCTGGGCTGGACTCAGACACCAGTGAGGCCCCTGTAGTCATGTTTCCTTGGTGGTTCTTTCCTTCCCAGGCTCAGGTAAATGTCACCGAATACAAATGAGCTCGGTGCTAACAAAAGGCCTGGCTGCACAGACCCTGGTGTCTTCATGCTTCTTAACCACTCTGGGAAAATGATTTTCTTCCCTTAAATCAGGATTCCCACAGCCCCTCACACTGCTTCCCTTTGGTTTCCCACCAACTTTGCAAATGAAGTTGAAACTTTCCCATGAGCTCTACAGTATACATCTTCTGATTAAATGCAAATATCTTGAACATAGTGGGACTGGCACTTTAAAGTGATGGTTGCTTTCTTGATCGTCAGATCTTACCACATATTTCAAAAATAAGCTTGATGATTTCTTCTTTCTGGAGGGAAAGAGGAAAATGTATTAATTGTGTGACCATGATATTCTTTCCCTACATAAAAGGGACTGTCTTACTACAGTCACCATTGGGCTGTTTGATTAATCCTGCTGCTGCAAATAAGATACATAGTACAGAGGTTAAAAGTTGGCTATGATATATTATAATTGAAATGTGTCTGAGCTGTAAGATGTAATAGCTGAGACTTGAAGTTCAAATTGCAGCTTTGGTGTTTGCCAGCTGTGTGACCTTGGGCATGAAGTGACCTGTCAGTGGTCTGTGTCTCAGGGCTGTGGATTAAAGAGGGAACACAGCTCTTAGCACAGGGTGTGGCCCCCAAAGGACGTACTCCCTACAGTTCTGCATCCATGGATACAGAGGGCTGATAGGACTGTGCCGTTGTATGTGAGGGACGTGAGCATCCACGGATTTCAGTACCTCGTGGGTGGAGGGGCGTGTGCTGGAACCAATCCCCTGCAGATACCCAGGACGACAGTGCCGTGGGCAACCTATGCCTTAGTTACATGATTTAAACCACATGTGCTAGCCAACCAGGACAAGCACCTGGTTTGAAAGAGAATCCATTCTATATTGTATTCTCGCCCCTCTTTCCGTACCAGCCCCCAAATGTGCCAGTCTCCTCCCTAGCTTCCTCGTACTCTCACTTGGGTTTCTCCATGAAATGTCCCTGGGCTCCTAGATGCTCCTTCCGGGCCGTGCTCCTCACTAGCTCCATCAGAGGGGCCTGAGATGAGCTGAACACTGGGAGTCAATCTGTCAGTGGCCTGTGCCGCATGGCATGTTTACAGATGACTGGGATGGGAACCAGAGAAGTCAGGATTCTACATCTGCCAAAGACGTGACACTGACAGGGGTGATTAACAGAGGAGAGAAGCAGAAGCCCAGAAAATCTCAACGGGGAAAAGCAGCGGGCCTTTTCTAAGAAGATAAAATGTAACAGCTGCAAAAGTAAAGTTTTAAAGAAAAAGACCTATAATGACAGAACAAGGGTGCAGGAGACAGCCAGTGGCATGGCTTAACAGAAGCATATATGGAGGATATTCATGGCATTTTAATTTAGATTTTTTTAAACTGTAAATTGAGTAAAAGCCAGTGATTTCAAGTGGCTATTCAAAAATTACTCCCAGTACGAGATACTTTATATGAAATAAAGGAATCAACAGTTATCTTTTTTTTTTTTTCAGGCTTTGTCATGCTTTTTCCACATTTAGAGAGACACTTAATAAATCTGAAACTAGAGTATGTCTAAAAGGGAAACTTTCTATATTAATATATTTATATTATATATCCTGGCAGGGGAAATGTTACATATTTTATATAGTTATTTTTAATTTTTACAATTGGAGAAAGTACTGTAAGCTTTATGATTATAGTTTTTCACTTAACATTATATATCAAATTACTTTCCCATATTACCAAGTATTCTGAAAAACTTGATTTCTGGAGTCAGAGGCATGGCCATTTTATGGTTCTTGATGCAGACTGCCTAACTATCCTCCAGAAAAGTTGTGGTAGCTGATACCTCTAACAAGAGTAGTATATAAGAAAACCTGTTTTGTTTTAGAGACACAGTACTGGTTATTATTACTATATAATCTTTGCCATTTGATAGAGAAAAATATCTCAGTTTTAAATTACACTTAATCCATTGGTTGTGAGGCTAAATTTTAAATGTGTGCTTCCAGTTGTCTTGTGCGTGGTCTGTGTGTATCCTTGGTCCAGTTTTCCTATTAGAATCTTTGTCTTTTATTGACTTGTAAGAGCAATTTACATATCAAGGTTGCATTTAGTTCCTTTCACTGTGCTATTATGGCATAACCAGGTCTAATATGCTTTAAGTAGTCATATTTAGATATAATCAACATTTTCCGTGTAATCTTTGCTTTAAAGTCACTGGAATGAATGGTTTCACTCTTTCTGCTAAAATTGCTGAGTAACCTTGGTTTCTCAGTGCCACTGATGCAGGCATCAAATTTATATCCTTCAAAGGACTCATGTTAACATGAGTCTAGTAGCACGTAGGCAAAGAAACAAATACTTTTTATAAGTGCTCTGCTGTAGGATGGATCAGAGCCAAGGAACCACGTTGATCTGCCGGATACCAGGGGTGGGAGGCTGGAGTTGGTGCTGTGGTCCAGGGAAGTGGGTAGAATCTGACCAGGGTGGAGTGGGGTGAAGAGAGGAAGAGGAAGAACCTTCCAGGCAGGGGACAAAGCACACAAAGCGCAGTGTATTACAGTACTTGAGTAAACTTATGACTCAGGGCATGTGACAGGAAGAACGGCAGAAAGTGCGGAACGCAGACAGGCTCTAGGCACCTCTGTGTCTCGTGGAAGAGCGTGGCCTCAGCCTGAGCGGTGAGGACAGACGTGGTCCATGGCAGAGAAGAGAACTGGTTGCACCTTTATTTGAGAAAACTGACTCGGGCAGCCAGTGGAGCAGCCTGAGATTCCTAAATAGTACGGGCAAAGAAAATTAACACCAGAAAACCGTGGTGGGAGTGATGGATGGGAAGGGATGGCCTGGAGGGATATTGCAGAAGGAGATGAAGGGGCTGGTGAGTAACTGGAAGAGAGGATTAGGGGAAGGAGGGGTCTAGGAGATAAACGATAGCAGTGCCACTCTTGGAGGGAGGGAGGGGAAGGACAGGGGCAGGGTGGAGCTAATGAAGAGTAAACTGGGCTCAGCTTGATTCTGGCAGAGTTCGAGGCACCTATGGGACACCCAGCTGGCAAGGCAGTAGGAGGTAAGGTCTGATGCTTGGGAGAGGGGCTCAAGCTGGAGGCAGAGTTTAGGAAGGCCAGTGTACAGTTGGCTGTTGAAAGAGGGGTGGCAGACGAGATGGTGTGGAGCAGAGCTTGAGTGTAACCTGGGAGACCCCTCCATGCCCACTTTTGGCAAGCATAGTTTTTCTATGTTTATAATCTAAAATGCTTTCTCATCCTCCATACAACTTTACTGTAATATTAAATCCACCTTTTTGAACTGTGCATCCGTGCACCTTTAATAGCTGTCCCTTCTTGAGAGTTTGAGGACACGGAAGAAACGATTGTGGGCAGATGCTGAGAAACGCTGGCATTTCAGGCATAGTTGGAGATAGTCTTTTTGAAGTAGCTTGGGTGAGAATGATTAAAAACTTGAACTCCCATCAATAGTATTTGTCTCTTGAAAGGGGAGTTTGCCAAGGAGTTCAGCCTGGTGCTCTATGACAACCCAGAGGGGTGGGGTTGGGTGTGAGAGATGGGAGGGAAGTTCAAGAGGGAGGGGACGGATGTATACCCAGTAATGATTCATGCTGATATACAGCAGAAACCAACACAACATTGTGAAGCAATTATCTTCCAATTAAAAATAATTTTTTTTTTTAAAGGAGGAGTCTGTTAGTCTGGACTGACTCTGCCCCTGAGAGTGTGTGAGGATAGGAGAGAGTATGGGTGGGGAGAAAAAGGAGGCCTTTCGAGAACAGCCTTCATGAGGGAGCAGGCTGGTTCTGGCTTCCAACAAGCCAGCTCCAGCTCTAAGGGCTCTGCCCTTGTTAGCGAGGTGACTCGGGGCGTGTTGCTCAAGCTTTCTGCAAGACTTGGCCGGTCTTTATCTGAAAGGGAGACACTCCTCCCTGCCTCGTGGGCTGTGCATTAACGTGTGTCCTGAGCAAGAGAGGGCTGCAGTCTCTAGCCTGTCCCCTTCTCCCTGCCACCCCCCTGTCTTCACCAGTCCTATGCCGCACCGGGTCTTAGCCAGCACCTGCGAGGTGAACCCAAGCTCTGTCAAATACCCACCAAATGCCTGCCCCTTGGCTACCTCATGCATACCGGCCAGTACTGTCCACTTCCAAACTTGAGGCCATTTGGGGACAATTCTGAGATCTGTGTATCCAGAGTGTGGAGCAGGGGCAGGGCGCTGTGTACTCAGGGTGGTCGCTCCTCGCCTGGAGGAAAGGGTGTACCGGGAGAAGGACTAGAAGTCCAGGAGTCCAGAGTTGGGGCCATACTCTGCCTGGGTCCCCCAAGCACCCTGCAGTACTGGGTCAGGGTGGTACTGATATGAAGGAGCCTGTCACATACTAGAGTCTCATTTAATGCTGACTTTGGCTTTCTACATGCTAGACAAAGGGAAGAGTGAAGGAAAAGAGAATTTGCATCAAATCACACCTCATTTTGTCTGCTCTGGACCCACACATCACTTCTGTCACAGCCTTAATCAAACTATAGGTGAACATCCTCTGCCTGCCTTTCTCTCCCATTAGACTGTGAGCTCCTTGAATCCAGAGATGCCGGCTCTTGTTCTCAACTCTTACCCCCGTGCCTGTCTCAGACCCTGACCCAGGGCATGTGCCCAGTAATTGTTGGTGAAATGAATGAGCAAGTGCATGGATGAAGAAGACAGTTCCCCTCTCCATGGAGTGATGGGAGGGAGGGTATAAACCTACAGGGAACATTCCTCTGGGCATTTAACATACACCCTCCTCTGCTACATGTAGGGAGAAATTGCTGCATATGTAGCTGCGTTATCCTCCATAGGTATCTGGGAGGGTCTGACCTATGGTGTGGAACAGCAAAGAGAACGAGGCAGATGGGCCATGAAGACCACGCACCGTTCTGTGTATCACAGGCCAGCTCTCGCCTTCACACATGAGCTCTCACCTCTGGGCTTCCTGACACTGCACATATAAGGTCAACATCCCCAGACCGTGACCCATCAAAAAGGGAACAAGAGAAGTTCCCTGTTTTCTCCTCAACTCCAGGAAAGGTAGATACTACAAAGGAAGAATTAGACTTTGGTATAGAAATTCTAGAACCTTCCCATCTTGTGGGGCTTTCAGGGGTCAGCTTTGTGTTTGCAGTGGAACAAACCAGAGAGAACAAAAGGGGAAAGTCTGCACATCATCACGACTGTTTGTTGAATAAATGAATCAGTACGTGAAAGTAATCCCAATTTTGCGATTGTTGTTCTTCTTAGAGCACTTAAAGGAACTAGTTCAGAAAAAAAGGGGGGGGGGGCTATTCTGAAAAAGAGTGCCTTGTTCGTTTGGTTTCTTTTAAATGGCTCACCTCTTTGTTAACATTTCTACCAGGGGTCAGGGTGGATATTTACATGTCTACAGTGAGGCTGGATAAGGGCTGCCGGGGTAAAGTCCCCCTCACATTCAGATTCAGTCACCCCCTGCATTGAAGCCAGCAGTAATTCTGTGTCAAAGGGAGTCCTACTTCTAATGTGAAAACACAAATGTAATCATTTTGTGAGCACAAACCCCTCAGCGACCCTCTAGGATGGATACTCACTGTAAGTCCTTGGTCTCCTTTTGGTCCTGGTAACCCCTACTTAGTGAAAGAAGAGTAACAGTCAATGAAGCTTGCAACCAGTTAATGTGCACAGTGACAGTAAGATGTTAAAAATCACTTCTTGCCTGTTCTCCTTGGGGTCCGGGATCTCCAATTTCCCCTTTATCACCTTTCTTTCCCACATCGCCCCGTTCTCCATGCTCTCCCTTTACAATACAATGAAAAGATAAGTTTAGATTGTGAAAGTTAAAGCCAAATAAGGAAAACTCTGAAGTTTCATTTCTTTGCAACTGAGGTACCTCTTGAAGACTCTTGGTTCTTATTCGTATGAATATACTATATGAAAAAATAGGGGGCATTTTATCTACATCCTCTCAGGTCCCATAGGGGCTTCCCCCATGGCTCAGATGGTAAAGAATCCTCCTGCAGTGCAGAAGCCGCAGGAGACACGGGTTCAGTCCCTGGGTGGGGAAGATCCCCTGGAGGAGGGCATGGCAACCCACTCCAGTATTGTTGCCTGGAAAATCGCATGGACAGAGGAGCCTGGTGGGCTACCGTCCGAAGGGTCGCAAGGAATCAGTCATGACTGAAGCAACTGAGCACGCACGTGCACAGGCACCATTATCTAATTCATGATGAACTAGAGACCCCAAGGTGAGGAGACCATGAGATGCCATCGATCAGCTCACTGACTTTGGGAACTCCAGCTACTATACAGGTTAACACCTGAATTATCTGGTATCTTCCACGTGGGTAGGTTGTAAGGATTTATTCCTTATCAGCTGGCTTTTGAGTTTGAAGTAAACATGTTTGTAATTAGGAAAAGAAATGCATAAGGATTCACTCTGAAGCGGTGTTTTTTCTCCAAGCGTTGAAAGGAGAGGAGTGACGAGTTCTTGAGAGCCCTTCCAGGGTTCAGGTTAAGCCGCTGAGATCCTAAAGCTGAGCATTTTCCTGAAATACTTACCTTCTGGCCAGGGAGGCCATGGCCTGTCATGCCCTTTGGCCCTGGGAAGCCCTGAGGTCCTTGCTCCCCCTGCACAAAATACGCAAGATGGATGGTCCTGTTAGTTTCCCAAAATAACTCAGAATATACTTTTTAGTCAGATATACATTTGTACTTTCAAAACTGCATTATGGAGACCACCCTGGTGGTCCAGGGTTAAGACTTTGCCCTCCAGTGCAGGGGGTGTGGGTTTGATCCCTGGTCAGGGAGGGTAAGATCCCACATGTCTCAAGGTCAAAAAACCAAAACATAAAACTAAAGCAATATTGTAACAAATTCAGTAAAGACTTTAAAAATAGTCTACATCAAAAATAATTTTTTTAATCTGCTTTATAGCATTATCTACATTTTGGGGGAAATACACATGTAAGTAAGATGAGCTCAATGGGATCAATGTAGTAAAAATTTAACTACTTTTTTGGGATATAAGTAAAGGGGTTGACTTATGGCATTTGTCTGTTTCTGTGGTGTAAATACTCCCTCCCACCTTTGCCAATTTCAAACTATGAACTTGACATCACAAGTAATAAGCAACTGTTATTCTAGTGGTGATATTATTGGTGATTTTATAATCTTTATAATTTATATATTTTTGATACGTTGAAATTGTGTATTATCTTCATAATGGAATACAAGGGGGTTTAATAGCATCTCTCCCCAATTAATGCCAAGGGGTGTTTATATAATTCACCACACACTATTTGTTCCATCCCTGATCATTTGTAGTAACATAAATCTATTCATCTAAATTGAATACCTCCTAAATTTGGAATTGAATTTAGAGAAAATCATCTTTTCCTTTCAACACTTGTTGTTAGCTTCCCCCATCATATCTTCCCATTATCTGCTGTTCCTGTACCCCTATCTTCAAAACCACACAGGTTTACAAGATTTTCATGATGCTGCATGAGAACCAGGAGTTATCACTGACAAGTCTACAAAGTCATAGCACTGATGCTGCTTGGACACTGCAGCAACCCCTGCCTCACCCTAGATCATTGTAAGCAGTAAGTCTATGGCAAAGGTTTGAAAGACCACAGGCTCCCAGAATTTGGTTTGCTTACCATCAGCATCTGTCTCAAAGATATCCTGACCATGATTGGCAGAATCACTGGTATGCCAAATAAAAACCTCAGACCAACTAAACGAGAATCAAGAGTGGGGGTAGGGTTAAAATATGCATTTTTGCCATAGGAAGGCTTGAGAGCCCTGGCTCCAGAAGGCAGGATGGGCTTTAGGAGGTCATTCCCGGAAGGGGCCACAAAGGGTTGCTTGGAGACCATTTTCCCTAACTTTGAATTATCAGCATTTCAGAGCCCCTTGTCCTAGCTCATTGACTTTCAAGCTTTTTAAACACTGAAACACCCCTCCCCCCTTTTTTCTTTTCTTTTTTGGATGTGGTTACTAACTCTACAATGCCGTGTTGATTTCTGCCAGACAACAAGGCAAGTCAGCCAGAGTTATATGTATCTCCCCTCCCTCGTGAGCCTCCCTGCCACCCTCCCACCCTGTGCCTCTCGGTCGTCGCGGAGCGCCGGCCGGGCCCCCTGTGCTCTACAGCAGCTTCCCCGCCACCTATTTTCCGCACGATAGAGTGTATATGTCCACGCTACTCTCTCGGCTTCTCCCACCTTCTTCTTTCCCTGCTGTGTCCAAGTTTGTTCTCTGTGTCTGTGTCTCCATTCCTTCCCTACAAATAAGGTCAGCAGTACTGATTTTCTCTGTTCCACATATAGGCATCGATGTATATTTGTTCTTTTCTCTTTCTGACTTTTCACTTTGTATAACAAGCTCTAGGTTCATCCACCTCACCACAGCTGACTCAGACTCACAGAACCCTTTCTTTTTACAAGTATCATAATGAAATATTTCAGATACAGCATTTTATATGAAGAAACACAAACTCTGATTATACCACCATATTAAAAAATGAAATCGTGCAGATACCACCAAAACCCCCAAGGTACCCAATCCCATTCTCTGAAGGAGAGAGGAAATATGTCTCTGAATTGATATGCATCACTCATATCTCTGCTTTTATACTTTAACTACACACGTGTATGCTCTAAAACTGTGCATAATATTGTTCTTAATATTTAAACTTCAAATAATTATACATTTATGCATATAATTTATATTTTAAATAAATATTTATTGGAGTATAGTTCCTTGACAATGTTGTGTTAGCTATACACATTCTAATTTGTATTTTAAATATCCACACTATTTGAAATTTATCTTGGTACAGAAATGTAGTTCTAGTTAATTTCGTCTGCTCTACAGTATTCCATTAAATAACTAGACCGCATTATCCTCTTGATAGACGTTTATGTTATTTCCAGTATTTCCCTATTACAATAATGCTTCAACAAGTAGTCTTTTACACAACTTTGCACACTTCCCTAGGACAGAATTCCTTCATTGAGACCAATCTTATACAGAAGAGTAAAAATAAAATGAACGTAAGTGGAGAATCTCTTGTTGGTAAGTGAAGTATTCAATTCTCCCTGCTCCCACCCTAGCCCCTTGCAGCAGGCTGGCTTGGCTGAACTGTGAGGCCCTTTCATCTCTTTCATGTAGAATTTCTAAATGGATGGCAGGTAGAGGGTCATAGATTTTCAACTCTAGAGGACTGATAGCAAGTTCCTTACTGTGGTCAAATTGCAGAGAATTCATTCGCTAAATGTTTCTTTTACCCTGTTAACCTTTGAGTCAAGCACAAGACTCTAGCATGGAGGGCTTGCAGGGAGTATTTATGCACAGATGTCTCAGGTCTATCCAAGGAGACTCACCCGGTAAGGAGTGCCCCTTCTCTTTGTTGCTTAGTTGGTTAGAGGAAACAGGAGGGGATCATTCTTTGTTCAATTTACAGAATAGTCACCAGGAAACCTGGTGGTGTTAGGAGCCCTGGAACCTTGGATATGGATTGGAGCCTATTGAGTAAGCCCCAAACAGTAAACCAACACTCTGATTCCAAGCTGGAGATCCAAGCAGGACAAGGGAGAGGAGGAAAATCTCTCCTTTCTGTAAAGACTGCACTGCCAACACAGGTATGATGAAGAGGAATCAGTGCAGTTCAGTCAGTCGCTCAGTCGTGTCTGACCCTTTGCCACTCCATAGCCTGCAGCATGCCAGCAGGCTTTCCTGTCCATCACCAACTCCGGAGTTGACTCAAACTCATGTGCATTGAGTCGGTGATGCCATCCAACCATCTCATCCTCTGTCATCCCCTTCTCCTCCCGCCTTCAATCTTTTCCAGCATCAGGGTCTTTTCTAATAAGTCAGTTAACTATCAGGTGGCCAAAGTATTGGAGTTTCAGCTTCAGCATCAGTCCTTCTAATGATCATTCAAGACAGATTTCCTTTAGGATGGACTGGTTGGATCTTCTTGCTGTCCATGGGACTTTGAAGAGTCTTCTCCAACACCGCAGTTCAAAAGCATCAATTCTTTGGTGCTCACTTTTCTTTATCGTCCATACATGACTACTGGAAAAACCATAGCTTTGACTAGACAGACCTTTGTTGGCAAAGTAATGTCTCTGCTTTTTAATATGCCGTCTAGATTGGTCACAACTTTCCTTCCAAGGAGTAAGTATCTTTTAATTTCATGGCTGCAGTCACCATCTGCAGTGATTTTGGGGCCCCAAAAATAAAGTCTGTCACCATTTCCATTGTTTCCCCATCTGTTTGCCATGAAGTGATGGGACCAGATGCCATGATCTTAGTATTCTGAATGTTGATTTTTAAGCTAATTTTTTCATTCTCCTCTTTCACTTTCGTCAAGAGGCTCTTTAGTTATTCTTCACTTTCTGCCATAAGGTGGTTTCATCTGCATATTTGAGGTTATTGATATTTCTCCCGGCAATCTTGATTCCAGCTTGTGCTTCATCATCCAGCCCAGTGTTTCTCATGATGCACTCTGCATATACGTTAAATAAGCAGGGTGACAATATGCAGCCTTGATGTACTCCTTTCCCAATTGTGGATGAAGAGGTATAGGCAGGATTATATGGATCACACAGCCCAACATCATTACACAAACTGGAAAATATGCTCTACTGAGAGTGGGCTATAGCATCTTCCTTACTGTGAAGGACGGAAGGTCTGTCTGCATACAGGCTAGTCTGTTATGCAGACTAAGTGACCAGCCCTTAGAGTGAGGTGAAGGACAGTGGGAAGATTCCTGCCTGGATGCTGCCACTCTGTTCTCATCAAAAAGAAAATTACAAGCAAAAAAGACTATCCTTTGAAGAAAGATGTATCAGTAAATGACACTTTGGCATAAATTAGCTTTCTCAGATTTTGGGGGAGCAGGGGAATGAGGACATTTTTAATTCAACCAGATCCTTGGTTGCAAGGTAGTTTGGGGTTGTCAGGGACATGCCTGACAGCACAGGTACCTGGTTTGGGGAGTCAGTTGGGTTCCTAACCAGGTGTAGGGGAGATGAAAGGTTCATGGGAGAAATCTGTAACCGGCTTTGTTCCAACCCCAAGGGACAGCGTGCGTGCCCACTCACTCAGTCGTGTCTTACTCTCTGTGACCCCATTCCCTGTAGCTCTCCAGGCTTCTCTGTCCATAGGATTCCCCAGACAAGGCAAAAGACAGAATAGTGTCGGGGGAAAAGGGGCTGGGACTATGGTGTGAGGGTGAATTATTACTGGGGATTATATATTTAGAAAATGAGGGTTCAGAAAGAATTTGATACCTTTCTGACAATTATTCAGAATAATTATTTTACAAACTCTTAGATTCCTACAGCAGCTAATCTAGAACATGTCCAGTAAATGTTTATGACTGACCAGCTTCTTTTAAGAAATGACACCATTTCCTTGCGAAGTTAAAAGCTACTGTGGCTTCTTTGCCATGCCCTGGGGGAACAGCCTCAGACTAGCCGATTATCATGCTAGAATCAGCTCCACATTCAGGAATTTATTTTGCATTACTTCATAACATAGACATTTTATATATCATTGTTAACATTGTACTTATTCCAGGCAGCTGGGTTTCTTATAATAAAGTCAGGGTTTTTTTTTTTTCCTTTTTAATCACCAGTTTCCCTTCAAAATACTTGAAGCCTCCTTATAACTTTCAGATTAGACTATCTGGCTGAAAGCCTTTAGCAAATAAGTCCATGCCTTAGCTTGGAGGAGGTGAATGCTTCCCAATCAGACTTTTTCCCCCTTACAAGGCTTAGGAAAAAGACAGGCAATGATTTTCAGGGTGGGTCAGAAGCCATCCTGCAAGAAAGAACCTGTCCCTCTGAAGGTATAATTAAGTCCACATTTCAAACCCAGCTTCTTAACCACTATATCTCAGTCTTGGATCCTTTGTGCTAAAGACGTGATCTTTTTAACTTTTCAGATGACTGCTTATTCTCTGGGAGAGAGTGTTCTAAGAGTTGTATGCTCTAAGAGTTCTAAGGATAATGTACAACTATCTGAATATTTTTGGTAAATCAGTGGCAAAGAATCTGCCTGCCAGTGCACGAGATACTGGTTCAATCCCTGGGTCGGGACGATCCCCTGGAAAAGGAAATGGCAACCCACTCCCGTGTTCTTGCCTGGAGGATTCCATGGACAGAGGAGTCTGGCGGGCTACAGTCCGTTAGGTCACAAACAGATACAACTTAGCAACTAAACAACAACAACATGTGAATATCTTAATAGATTGAGGGAAAGGGTCTACTACTGGTATGTCAGTAAACAACAGGTTTTCTTTCCAAATGTTTTCTCATGTGCTATAAGGGAAAAAATCCAATTCACAGATGAGCAAAAAATATAAAATGGATCTCTGGCTTCCTCCTAGGATGTAGAAAACTAGAAAAGACAGCTTTATTCTTAAAACCTCACCAAAGATGCTAAGCTAATCTTTGAAGTCACAGCTTTCCTTGAATTTATCATAGAGCCGTGGTTGCAGAACAACCAGCTTACACAAAACCCGAGGAAACACAGGCTCCACCAGGGAGAGATAGGGCATGAACACTCACCTGCTGGAGATGACAGACTTCATACCTGCCAGCAAGAAGAATTCAGCTGCAGTTATTAACACTGTTCAAGGCTGAGTGTGGGCTAGTGTGAGGAGGCAGAACCCTGGGGAGCTTCCAGCATGAAGGAGATTCACAGCCACCCACCCACAGACTCTTCTGGGGCCTCACCAGGGCTCAAGAGAGAGACTGGGGACAGGCTAAGTCCCAGAGTTCCCCTGAGGAGGCAGGCCTAGGGAAGGGAGGCAGCATGGAAAGGCATGAAGCCCCTGGGGACAGAAACCTTAACCGCAGGCAGAAGCGCAGCAAACACCGTCACCTTTAGAGCACAGACGATGGAGCTATGGCAGCTCACAGAAAGCAACAGACTCGGGTCTGCAGGAATGAATCCTGTGCAGACCTTTCGGGAGATCCCACTGCTTGGGGAGGGTAAGGGAGCCGTCCTCAGCCCAGACCATTGGAGGCCTCCTGGGTGTTGACTGGACCACAGAGAGCCATACGCTTTAAAGGGTGAATTAAAAAGAATTAATGGAACACTTGGCAGAATAACTTAGGTCTCTAGAGTAAATAATACTATTGTTGTTGGGCTTCCCTGGTGGTTCAGTGGTAAAGAACCCAGCTGCCAATGCAGGAGATGTGGGTTTGATCCCTGGGTCGGGAAGATCCCCCGGAGAAGGAAATGGTAACCCACTCCAGTATTCTTGCCTGGGAAATCCCATGGACAGAGGAGCCAGGCAGGTTACAGTCCATGGGGCCTCAGAGTCAGACACAACCTAGCGACTCAAACAACACCACCACAGAGTAAATCATACTGTATGTGATACATGCAGTGATAATTTTTTAATGTTTATAATTTTCCTGTATCATATAAGAGAAAGTGGGGTTTTTTTTGTATGAAAGATACTGATGTATTATGGGTAAAGGAATAGCATATCTGCAACTTATGCTCAAATGTTTCAGAAAATGAGTAATGTATGGGTCACACACACAGCGGCGATAAAGGAAATGTTTAGGGTGTCTGGGTAAAGGGCAATGGGAATTAATATCCCATATCCCATAATTCCTGTATCTTGGCAACTTTTTCGTAAGTCTGAAATTACTTCAAAAGTTAAAAATTAATATATAGAACAAACGAATGAAGACACTGAATGTTTGCAGAAAGATGTCTGCCCTTGCCATGGGCGCAGAAGCGTATGAAGGTACAGGGACTTTACTTACCCAAGGTTTGCAGGCCCACAAGCTAAAAGAACACTTGAAAGGCTTAAAGCAAAGCCAGCACTGTGGATGCCTCCCTCCAGAGACGACTGATGCTCTTTGCATTCAGGAGGCCTGCCTGGTTACCAGAAACTTGTTTCCTCAGGATTTACATACGTACCAGCTCAGTTCAGCCTTTTAAACCAACCATACTGCTGTCCCTCTTGGACAGTTTATAAGCCTGATGCTCATTCTCTCCACCATGCTGTGAACCAACCCCCTCCCCCACCCCAGCTCCTGCATGGGAATGATGTAAATGCTGCTAGAGAAGGTGGAACTCAGCCCTGCACTGCAAGAAAGGGAGCCTGCAGTTACCATGTCCCCTTCCTGATGGATTTAATACCCCAATAAAGGATAAAGTCCTTTATTAAAGTCTTGTAAGCAATAATGAAGATAATGACTTAGAGACGCTTGTTCACATTTACAGAAGCGTATTAGGAAGCCCAAGGCTGGGGAAAAGTGTTTTCGTTGTTCTAGAATTTTAGCGATTGCCCATCACCTCAGACTAAAACCTAGCTACAATATACCCGAATGGGATTTTGGCCCAACGCAGGCTCACTTCAGTTGAAACACTTCACCACTTTATTTTTGCCGCTTACATCCTTTTCATTTTACTGTTGCACTGCTTTCTTCCTTCTCCCTTTCTATTTCTTGCTCAAAGGGAAAGGGCTGAAATCACCGATGACAAGTTATCCAATCCCTAATATATCCAGCTCAGTCAGAGGCTTGGGTTTCTCCTCCACCAAGATCTGCAGTCCTGTCTGAGAAATCGCAGAGGCCTGGTTACATACTGAGAAGAAGAAAAACCTCTGGCTAGCCTTCAGTCGAGGCCAACTGGAACATTCTAGGTGGAGAAGAGCCCTTGCTGTAGACGCTGAAGGAAGAGAAGGCATTCTACTTTTGTACGGAATGTTCTTTGCCAGGACATAGTCATGCAACCCTCTTACAAGCCTAAACCCATCCCCATCATTCTGAAATGGCCCCCAAAGATCCTAGAGAAAGTCAACTTGTCATTCTTCCCTCTGCCTCCCCTTCTGTTTGCCTTTCCTTCTTTCTGGTGGTGATTAGAGTCTTGTTAATTAGGAACCAGGGGAATTGTAAATTTTGAAAGCGGGGAGCAAAAGCTTGTTATTCAGCAGTCCTTCTGCCAGCTTGAAGAAAGAAGCCAGTATTGTATTAAGACGTTGACATAGTGGGTAACTTGTGTGGTTATCAAAATGTAGTGACCTGCCCAAATAGTCATCTAGTATTTGGCCCGGAATCCAGGAACCATTCTATTAAAAAGGATTGTTTTCTTATCCTTCGTGATTACTGCTGGTTCACTTTACTTTTTTTTTTTTTAACTTTTTATTTGGTACTGGGGTATAGCCAAGTAACAATGTTGTGATAGTTTCAGGTGAACAGCGAAAAACCTCAGCCATGCATATACATGGATCCATTCACCCTCAAGCTTCCTTTCCATCCAGGCTGCCACAGGATGTTGAGCAGAGTTCCCTGTGCTATATAGTAGATCCTTGTTGGTTATCTATTTTAAATATAACTGCTGGTTCAGTTTAGATAATGTTACCTATGGAGCATATAATCGCCCGTGTATATAGAAGGCACTTATCCAGAGGCCCCTAGAACAACTCAGGGTCTAGCACATGGGCATTTCTCTCCGTCTCCCTGAAGTTGTGACCATAGCAACCTCCTGTTGTAACTAACAGCTGCCATTGACTATGTGCCAATGTGCAAAGACTAAGCTAGGTAATGACAGACTTAGGCAGGGTCTCACTTAATTTCTGTAATAACCTGGAAGCACGTGTATAAATGATGCAACCAAGGCTTTTCCAGTTCCTCCATGTCACCTCAGATTGAACCTGGTTTCACAGCAATGCTTTGAACAGGAATTCTCTCTCCCAAATGCACAGCTGACCGTTCCTTCAAACAAAAAGTTCTGATTTTCAATCCCTCAGTTCTATCCTGGCATCAAATAGGAACCAGGCAACTTCTCCATCTCTAACCTGAAAATCAAGAGCTTCCTGTTTCTTAACACGCTTTCCTTTGTCTAGTTGGCTTCCTCTAACTTCACTTTGATATGTTATTTTGCTGAGTTAATCTCTAGTGGGATGAAGACGGCCTACTGCTCAGGCTGTAAAGCAGCCCTTGGGTATTGAATGAATGAGTGAGTTACTTGTCATCAGGGGCCCTTTGGCTGGAGTGTGGCCCTGGCTTACCTGGTGCCTGGCCAGGAAACAGTCTTAATGAATTTGATGAAACATCATGGCTTCCTTGTATCTGATTTTCATTCAAATGTTGACCTAGACCCACTGTGTCTGGTGAGAGGCAGTGAAATAGTCTACTTTTTACAGATCCCGGGGCTGATTTTGATTTTGTTCCTAAAAACAGTTTAAAACCCTCACCATTTGTTTCTCTCCTTTCTCTATGGCCCTCAGTGCAGCCTTTTTTTTTTTTTTTTCAATAACCCAAGAACTGTCAGCCATGTATAGCAAGGATCTTCAAAACAGCTCCTGTGGAAATTTCCATGAGCTGGACCGAGATGCTGCTAACATTAATCTTGATGACTATAGTCATTTCCTATTGCCACTGTAATGAATGGCCACAGATTTAGTGGCTTCAAACAATGTAAATGTGTTCTCTGACGGTTCTGAAAGTTAGAAGTCCAAAATCAGTTTCACTGGACAAGATGTTAGTTGGGCTGGCTTTCCTTGGATGTGCTGGGGGGAGCAGTTGTTTTCCTGACTTTCTCAGCTCCTGGGGGTCACCTGTGTTCTTTGGCCAGTGGCCTCTTCCTCCGTCTTCCTCCACTTCATCATCTGTGATTCCATCATCACATCACCTCTCCCATGGTCTATTCTCCCTCTACTTCCCTCTTACAAAGACACTCATGATTACACGTTGGGCCTACAGATTATCCAGGATAACCGTCCCAACTCAAAATGCCTAACTAAATCACACCTGTCCCTTCTTATCATATAAGGTAATATTCACAAATTATAAGGATTAGAACATGACCATTTTTACAGGCCATCACTAAACCTACCACAGTGACTTTTTCTATATTCATGCAAAAAAGAAAGATAATTATTATAATTTTTTTGTAATTCACCTTAAGATACTTCACAAATATGTATACATGTAAGTTACTTACCTTAATGGGTGCTGAATTAACCCTTGAAATACCATAGTCAGTAGTCCATACTTCAAAGACAGGTGAGTAGCTGAGTCCTTTCACTATTCACCTGAAACTTTCACTCTTACCCTCATCCCCTAATAAGGAATCCCTTTAATAAGGAATCTTATTAAGAAGTTAGTTGGGGCCATCACAAGAATATTGTTGTGTTTGCCACATAATGATCATTTTATGCAAAGTACTTGTCAGAGTACTTAAAGAGACACAGAACTGGAATTTAGAACCAGTTTTCAATACATGTTTATATGCCTACCTGTTAATACATAGCTGAACATAGGGTACAGTTCTGTCTGAAACTTGTTTTAATTGAAACATAGCACCCAATAGCAAGGTTGTCTAGAGGCCAGATCACGCCTGCCAACTTCTAATCTCCAGAGGCTGCTGCCAGCAGTCACCAAAAAGAGTCTGACAAATTGTGACCCCCTAAATTGGGATTTCTTTGGAGGGAATGATGCCGAAGCTGAAACTCCAGTACTTTGGCCACCTCATGCGAAGAGGTGACTCATTGGAAAAGACTGATGCTGGGAGGGATCGGGGGCAGGAGGAGAAGGGGACGACCCAGGATGAGATGGCTGGATGGCATCACCGACTCGATAGACGTGAGTCTGAGTGAACTCCGGGAGATGGTGATGGACAGGGAGGCCTGGTGTGATGCAATTCATGGGGTTGCAAAGAGTCGGACACGACTGGGCAACTGAACTGAAATGAACTGAAATTGGCCCAGTCCAGCTCACAACAGTCATAGCCAAATGTGCTCCACTTGGCTGTATTTCCCCCCAATCATTTTTGTTAAACTTTTAGTCCCTGCTTCCATTTTTCTGTTTATATATACTGAAAGTGAAAGTGTTAGTCACTCAGTCATGCCTGACTCTTCGTGACCCCACAGACTATAGCCCATTAGGCTCCCCTGTCCATGGAATTTTCCAGGCAAGAATACTGGAGTGGGTTTTCATTCCCTTCTCCAGGGTATCTTTCTGACTCAGGTATTGAACCTGGCTCTCCCACATTGCAGGCAGATTCTTTACCGTCTGGGCCACCAGTGAAGCCCTTTTATCTACTAGCAGGTGATAAAGTGCCTGAACAAGCAGCACATGAATATTTGAAAATAATCTCTGCGAAAGCCAGACCACTGCATGGACTCTTTGGTTGCTTTATAGACACATGAGTTCACTGTTAGAATCTTCTATCCAGTTCATATTTTCCATGAATAAAATGGTTCTTAGTATAAAATCTAGAATTAAGTACATTAATAGGTCACAGTGCATACAGAAGCAGTCCCCAAACTTTTTGGCACCAGAGAGCGGTTTCGTGGAAGAAAATTTTTCCACCGATGGTGACGGGGGGGCCGGTGGTTGTGGCAGGTTTGGAATGATTCAAGCACATTGCATTTACTGTGCCCTTTCCTTCTATTATTATTATTACATCAGCTCCACCTCATCATCAGGCATTATATCCTGGGACCCCTGGCATAGAGCATCATAGCTTTGAAGGGTTTTATCAGCCAAATTCAGTTGCATAAATTGACTTATCCTGCTCTCCTGACTAAGTAGCCTTCTGTAAAGCCTGCCAGATTTCATGACTGTCTTGCCTGGTATTTGAATGTACTTGCACCACAGATGATAAACACAAAACGACAAGGCCAGCCTTATCGCAGTTCCTTGCCTAGGCGCTCTGGGGGACTCTAATTGTTCCCTTTGTTAGCCATCTGCATGGTTCAGCCTCCTGGTTTCCCTTCTGAGTTTCTCATGATCACTTTGTGTTGAGAACTCTGATGTCTCTCTCGGTCCTCTCTGTGCCCTCAAGGTCTGCCTTGGACCCTTAATCCTGTCCCTGGTGACCCTATGGGGCTAACCCCCAATTCTCTCATCCACAGTCTTACTCCCATCTCTAAGCTCCAGGCATAACACAACGCCTGCTTCCTTCCTGGCTTCCCTCTTTCACTCGTCTCTGTCTTCCAGGCTTGCAATTCGTTTTGTGTTCTGACCTTATCTATGCTCCCTGAATACACTCATCCCATCACTGGGTCACTAAGTAGATTCTAGTCCATCAGACACATCCAAGGAGTCTTCCCTGAGTCACCGTCCCCAGCCCCAGTCAAAAAGTAGCTCCCCCTGGTCTACCCACACCGGTCCTGTAGCCTGTCTCTGAACATCTTCAGATGCTCACATCCTTTCTGCCCTACCTAACTTGCGTGCATGTGTGTGCTTAGTTGCTCACTCATGTCTGAATCTTTGAGACCCCGAGGACTGTAGCCCACCAGGCTCTTCTGTCTATGGGATTCTCCAGGCAGGAATACTGGAGTGGGTTGCCATGCCCTCCTCCAGGGGATCTTTGCAACCCAGGAATCAAACTCACATCTCTTATGTCTCTGAAATTGGCAGGCAGGTTCTTTATCACTAGTGCCACCTGGGATACCCCCCCCCATCTTAAACTCCCACAGTTGAAGCACTTCATCTTATTTATCTTTCTGCCCTTTGAGGTACCTATTCCAGGGCCCTGCATATTGCCCCAAGCTAGAGACAGTGGGTGTGGGGACGAACCATCTTTTTGGTAGAAGCTGCCTAGAAACCATGCATCCTGAACACTGTCTTATTGAGCCTCGCAAACCCCCACTGATATCTCGGTAAAATTCATGAAAGGCATTTAGGGATCCATGTGGAAAAGGGATAACAAAATTGAGATGCACGGAAATGTGCCAGCAGAGATGTCCTGATGGGGGTCAACCTAAGGACGTGTCTATAAGTAGCTGACTTTATTAATAGCTCCCGTGGCGCTGGCCTTGGAGACAGCCGAACAGAGCAGGTGAGGAGTTTGCCACCAGTCAGAAAAAGCACAGTGACTCATTTCAGAAGCATTCTGCTGACTGCACAGGCCACTTCGGCCGTGCCACCAGGCTGCGAGCTCGGTGGGAGCTGCTGACCCGGGAAACAACAAAGGCCACCACAGCAGCAGGAAATGGGGCCTCTGCTTTGGGGCCCCAGCCCAGAGTTCAGTCCCTGTGAATAAGCTTGCTAAGTGAAAGGATTCCAGGAAATGTTGTATGCTTTCAAATTACTCTTCTTTTTGCAATATATCACTTCATTAACAGATAAGAGCAGACCCAGAAGCAGCACTGTGCTGATTTAATGCTGAGGTAGGCTGAATAAGGGCCCCCAAAGATATGTGGATTTTGATGCCTGGAACCTGTCAATATTGCCTTATGCAGGGAAAAAGGGATTTTGGCAGGTGTGATTAAGTTAAGGGTCTTGGGTGGGGAGATTGTCTTGGACTACCTGGGTGAGTCCTAAATGCAATCGCAAATGGTCTTATAAAAGAAATGCAAGAAGAGACTTAGCTGGCATAAGAGAAGTCCTTGTGATTGAAACAGCAAAACAGAGATGGAGGGAAAAGATGTAAGCCACTGGTTTTGGAAATAGAGAAAGGGGCCATAAAACAAGGAATACAAAGAAGGTGGCTCCAGACTCTGGAAAAGCCAAAGTAATAGAATTCCCTGCCCCCACCTCACCCCACCCCAGCCTCTGGACTCCCTGTCAATGTCTTAACTGTGGCCCCATAAGATTCATTTTAGACTTCAGTGCTCCAGAACTGCAAAAGAATAAATTGGTACCGTATTAAATCAAAGGATTTCTAGTCATTTGTTTCAGCAACCATATGAGACGAACGTGGTATAGCTCCTCCCTCCTTTAACAGATCAGATCACAACACAGAGCATTTTGCATCAAATTACCAAAAACTAATATGGCTCAGAAATCATTTGTATTTCAAGTGTCATCACGGGAAAATTCTAACATTAATGCACAGAGGCTGTGAGCCGTGCCCAAGGTGGCTTTGGGTCCTGCAGGCAAAGACAGTTCCCTGAGAAGTGATGCTCTTCTCCCTCCAGGAGAGAAAGCAGTGCTGAAAAATATTTCACTCCACAGGGAAAGCTATGTAATATATGACTTTGCCTTTGCAGCCTAGTTGGAAACTGGCTGAAGAAGGCTCTGAGTCACTAAGCATAATGGCTCAGAATCAACAAGTCCGTCGCTTCTAAGCTTGCCCTGGCTCCAGTATACATCGTCTGTGAGCTAATTTGTTACAATAGCTTCTTAATCCGTGTCTTTCCTTCCGCTCATATGCCTCTATGCCAGGGATTCTCAACTGTAGGCAGGAGGAAGAGGATGGCTCAGGAGACCCTCAGGATACAAGGGGAGGAGAATATTTCCAATATTTCCCATCTTCTATCCCGACACCACTACCTAAAAAGGGAAAAGTGAGAAGAGTGGCAGACGGAGTGCTCTGGAATGGTATGGAAACCAAAGAATGCGAAACATTGTCCCAAACTGGAAAACACTCAGCTGGCCACGCCGCGTGCTAAGCCACTTCAGTCTTGTCAGGCTCCTCTGTCCATGGGATTCTCCAGACAAGGACACTGGAGTGGGTGGCCATGCCCTCTCCAGGGGATCTTCCCGACCCAGGGATGGATCCCCCATCTCTTATGCCTCCTGCATTGGCAGGTGGGTTCTTTACCACCAGTGTCACCTGGGAAGCCCAGCTGTGTCACTCCTGTTCTCAAAACTCTTCCAGATTATATACCCAAGAGAAATGAAAACATAAAAATGGGCACACAGATTTCACAACAGCATTATTTATAATAGCCAAAAAGTAGGAACAACATACATGTTCCCCAGTGGACAAATGGATAAACAAAATGTGATGTATCTATACAATGGAGTATTATTTGGCCATAAAAAAGGTTCTGGTACAGCATGGGTGACCTATTATGCTGAGTAAAAGAAGCCAGCCATGAAAGACTGCACCATGTGATTCCATTTATGTGAAATGTCTGTAACAGGCAAATCCACAGAGACAGAGAGTAGCGTAGTGGTTGCCTGGGGCTAGAGGTTGAGTGGGAAGGGAATGAAGAGTGACCGCTGTGAAGGACGGGCTTTCTTTTGAGGATGATGACAATGTCCTAACATTAGGCTGCATTGCTAGATGCACAATTCTGTAAAAATAGTAAAAATCATTAAATTGTATATTTTAAGCAAGTGACTTGCATAGCATGTGAATTATATCACCATAAAAGGTTTTTTTAAATTTTTTTTAATTTTTATTTTAACTTTATTTTACTTTACAATACTGTATTGGTTTTGCCATACATTGACATGAATCCACCACGGGTGTACATGCGTTCCCAATCCTGAACCCCCCTCCCACCTCCCACCCCATAACATCTCTCTGGGTCATCCCCATGCACCAGCCCCAAGCATCCTGCCTCAGACATAGACTGGCGATTCGTTTCTTACATGATAGTATACATGTTTCAATGCCATTCTCCCATCTCATCCCATCCTCTCCCCCAGAGTCCAAAAGTCCACTCTACACATCTGAGTCTCTTTTGTTGTCTCGCATACAGGGTCATCATCACCATCTTTCTAAATTCCATATATATGTGTTAGTATACTGTACTGGTGTTTTTCTTTCTGTCTTACTTCACTCTGTATAATCGGCTCCAGTTCCATCCATCTCCTTAGTACTGATTCAAGGTCTTTCTTAGAGAAAGAAATGGCAACCCACTCTAGTATTCTTGCCTGAAAAATACCATGGATGGGGTACACTGTGGGCTACAGTCCAAAGGATTGCAAGGAGTTGGACATGACTAAGCACAAGCACCAGGCCTTTCTATCATCAGAGCAGTGGTTCTCAAAATTTGGTGTATCAGAAATACATGCTGCGCTTAACACGGGGGCTACTGGGCTCTGTCCTCGGAGTTGCTGGTGCTGTAGGTCTAGATGGAGCCCGAGAACTGGCCTTTCTAATAGGTTCCTAGGCGATACTGACCGAGCTGGTTTGTGGCCATGCTTTGAGGGTCACTGATTCATAGGTGTCAACTAAAGCTCTTCAGCTTGGCCGTGAAGGCCCTTCACAGTCTGGGCCCCACTGCTTTGTTAACTGTCTTTTTCACAAGCTTCGTCTCATCTTAGCCTTGATTCATACAGGTCTATTTCTGGTTCCCTCATATTTTCTGGCCTTATGATGAATGTCATTTTACACCCCTTGTGTCTGCTGTGGCGCAAAGCAGATACTCAGTTAATGTTTTTGGACCATTGATTGTACCCAGATCACCCCAGCACCCTAAATCTCACACCAGCGGGTAACTACTGCCTCCTTAGAGCTGGTACTAGCCACTTGTCCCAATCCCCTGGGATAGGGGCCTTCAAGAAAAGGGAGTGAAAAAGCCAACCAGTCTTCATGAAGCATAAACCTAGAAATTCCAGGTTTACCAAACTGTATAAGGCCATGCAACCTTGAGCATATAGCCAGAGCGAAGATTCTTATTAGAGTCACCTAAGCTTTGACTGTGTGGATCACAATCAACTGTGGAAAATTCTGAAAGAGATGGGAATACCAGACCACCTGATCTGCCTCTTGAGAAACCTTTATGCAGGTCAAGAAGGAACAGTTAGAACTGGATATGGAACAACAGACTGGTTCCAAACAGGAAAAGGAGTACGTCAGGGCTGTATATTGTCACCCTGCTTATTTAACTTATATGCAGAGTACATCATGAGAGATGCTGGACTGGAAGAAACACAAGCTGGAATCAAGATTGCCAGGAGAAATATCAATAACCTCAGATATGCAGATGACACCACCCTTATGGCAGAAAGTGAAGAGGAACTAAAAAGCCTCTTGATTAAAGTAAAAGAGGAGAGTGAAAAAGTGGGCTTAAAGCTCAACATTCAGAAAATTAAGATCATGGCATCTGGTCCCATCACTTCAAGGGAAATAGATGGGGAAACAGTGGAAACAGTGTCAGACTTTATTTTGGGGGGGGGGGCTCCAAAATCACTGCAGATGGTGATTGCAGCCATGAAATTAAAAGACACTTACTCCTTGGAAGGAAAGTTATGACCAACCTAAAAAGCAGAGACATTACTTTGCCAACAAAGGTCCATCTAGTCAAGGCTGTGGTTTTTCCAGTGGTCATGTATGGATGTGAGAGTTGGACTGTGAAGAAAGCTGAGTGCCGAAGAATTGATGCTTTTGAACTGTGGTGTTGGAGAAGACTCTTGAGAGTCCCTTGGACTGCAAGGAGATCCAACCAGTCCATCCTAAAGGAGACCAGTCCTGGGTGTTCATTGGAAGGACTGATGCTGAGGCTGAAACTCCAATACTTTGCCCCCCTCATGTGAAAGAGTTGACTCATTTGAAAAGACCCTGATGCTGGGAAGGATTGGGGGAAGGAGGAGAAGGGGACGACAGAGGATGAGATGGCTGGATGGCATCACTGGCTCAATGCACATGAGTTTGGGTGAACTCCGCCAAGTTGGTGATGGACAGGGAGGCCTGGCGTGCTGTGATTCATGGGGTTGCAAAGAGTTGGACACAACTGAGCGACTGAACTGAACTGAAGCTCAGTGTACACAGACTTCAGAAACATCGAAAGGAAATGTGTGGTGAGAGTCTTTTCTGTTGAGATGAACAGAAAAGTACAGCAGGCAGCTTTATGCACGAGCAGAAGTCAGCAGCTCCAGGATCACAGTGAATGTGTCTGCACTGTCGTGCTTCCAGGTGTGAAACCTGGCGAAAAGTGATCTTTACATCCTCACCAGATGAGTCTGGGGAGAGGGAAATGTGTTTAGACTATATATTACATGTTTGATTGTATTGAAAAGAATATAGTGGGCTTCCCTGGTGGCTCAGTGGATAAGAATCCACCTGCCAGTGCAGGAGACACGGGTTTGAGCCCTGATCCAGAAAGAGAGCAGTGACTTCCCTGGTGGCTCAGACGGTAAAGCGTCTGCCTACAATGCAGGAGACCCGGGTTCAATCCCTGGGTTTGGAAGATCCCGCTGGAAAGGAAATGGCAACCCACTCCAGTATTCTTGCCTGGAAAATTCCATGGACTGAGGAGAAGGAGATCAACCCTGGGATTTCTTTGGAAGGAATGATGCTGAAGCTGAAACTCCAGTACTTTGGCCACCTCATGCGAAGAGTTGACTCATTAGAAAAGACTCTGATGCTGGGAGGGATTGCGGGCAGGAGGAGAAGGGGACGACAGAGGATGAGATGGCTGGATGGCATCACTGACTCGATGCACATGAGTTTGGGTGAACTCCGCCGAGTTGGTGATGGACAGGGAGGCCTGGCGTGCTGTGATTCATGGGGTCGCAAAGAGTCGGACACGACTGAGTGACTGAACTGAACTGAGGAGCCTGGTGGGCTACAGTCCTTGGGGTCGCAAAGAGTCGGGGACGACTGAACCACTTCACTTCACTTCACTTCACTTCACTTGACCAGGAAGACCCCAGATGCCATGGGGCAACCAAGCCCATGCACCGTAACTCCTGAGCCCGTGCTCTGGAGCCCGGGAGTCGCAACTACTGAAGCCTATGCACCCTAGAGCCCGTGCTCTGCAACAAGGGAAGCCACCCCGCTGAAATGCCCACACACTGCAACTTGAGTAGCCCCTGCTCTCTGCAACTAGCGCAAGTCTGTTTAGCAATGAAGACCCAGCACAGCCAACAATAAATACATAAAATAAAAAAAGAATATGCCAGTGTGACATCAAGCCAGCCCTTCCATTAGGTCAAAGTTACTTCCTGTCGGTAGGTTTGCTGAGACCTGTTAACTTGTGGGGTGCATCGGAAAAACAGAGCCAGGGCTGGATTACAGCCACATGTCACCCCAGGACCTCCGTCAGCCAATCTGATGACTTCTGCCTGCCTTGTCAACAATCTCCCAGATCAGGCCCCTGGCCATCCTGACACTTAAATCGATGCCCTTCCCACCTAGAAATTCTGGAGCCATTGTTGACACTGGCATCGAAAAGCCACCATGGAAATGCATCACTTTCAAACGCTTGTATTTGAGATGCAGGTTATAGGACAGATGCCTCTGCCTTGCTCTCCTAGTTTTATTGCCTGTCACCAAGCATGCCAGTTACTGAAAGATAGTCGCGTTCTATAAGCTGGTTATTCTGTACCAGGAATTAAATGTACAGGAAGGATTAATACGTAGCTGCCCTCTTAGAATATGTCTTTCACCAGAGGATTCAAAGTATTAGCTCTTCTACGTGTCTCTTTATGGATACCTTATGGGAATTAAACACGTAATATTCATAAAGTCCTAATGAGGCCCTTAAACAAGAGTGTTATAGGCTTATTTCATTTAGCATAATGTCCTCCAGGCTGACCGTTGTTGTCGCATATGCAGAATCTCCTCCTTTTGCGGGAGCGGTGGATAGTAACCTATTGTGTGTTTATACCCCATCTTCTTCATTCATTCATCGCTTATTGGGCATTTAGGTTCTTTCCATATTTTGGTTACTGCACATAGTGCTGCAGTGAACATAGGAAGACTGAGATAAGCTAGTCACAGAAGGACAATACTGCCTGACTGTACTCATATGGGCTTCTGAGGCGGCACTAGTGGTAAAGGACCCGCCTGCCAACGCAGGAGACGGGGGTGTGATCCCGGGCCAGGAAGATCCCTGGGGGAGCAAATGGCGACCCTCTCCAGTATTCCTGCCTGGGAAATCCCATGGACAGAGGAGCCCGGCGCGCTACCATTCATGGGGCTGCAGGGTCGGACACGACTGAAGTGACAGCATGCATTTGTATGAAGTAACTAAAACAGTCAAACTCACAGAAGCAGGGTAGAATGGTAGTTGCCAAAGGCTCGGAGAAATGAGATAAGGGGTAAAAGTCAGTTATACAAGATGAATAAACTCTAGAGATCTCCTATACTGCATGCTGTTATACACTGAGAAATCTGAATAGATCTCATATTAAGTGTTCTCACCAAAAAATTTAAAACTGAAATACCTGAAAATTCATTATTTTCAATAAGTTTTTCACTGAAAATTTTTTTCATCAAAAATAATGAATTTATTTTAAGAATGGAAATGATAAATATATTCATCTGTTTTTATTAAGTAAAGAAAATTATATTAATTGTTAAAAGTTGAAAAAGTACACTGGAAGCTTATGGTTAATGCATACTTCCTTTAGGCTCTCCCCAACCCCATTCATTTATATGCCGTGTTTTCCTTTCCCGTTGCTTTTAACTTGTGATAGTAACTATTCCTGACAATTCGAATACCAGTTTCAGAGGAGCAGAACTTACTCACATGAAAAGTTTTCTTATAATTTTTCCCTGCAAAAATTTCTAGACTGTCTGCATAAGCTGCTTAATGACAACTTAAGAGGTGCCCTTGCTATACCACAGAACACACAGATGTGGGTGGCATATCTGAGACCCAGGAACAAGGAAGCCAAATGAAACAATTTGAAAACAAAGTCACAGCTTCCTATAAAAGCATATCTTTTAAGAAAATTCTCTTATTAACAAAGTTAGCTCAGGCTTTAATCACAGCATGGTTACTTAAAGGATAAAGCAAGAAAACCCTTGAGTCAAAGTTTAACAGTAAAAGAGACAAGTATAGGAATAATGAAATTAGACTCACAAATTTTTGTAAGCCTACACTCCTGGTCACAGTGAAGTTGAAAACCACATCAAAGGATTAGCAGCAGCAGAAAAATTCACAAGTAGGCAGATCTCAGTTCAATATAAGGAAAGAAAGTCTGCCAATGGTAGATACAGAATAAGCCTTGAGAAATACAATGAAATGAACATACAAGTATGGGAAAATACAAGAACAATCTTAAGAGAAACATATAAATAAATTACATCCATGTACTAGATTACTATGTAGCTGTTTAAAAAGTATAGTAAATCTTTATGCATTGATTTGAAGGGCCATTCTTGCTCAGATAACAGGGAGGTGGGTAGGGTGAGGGGGTTGGGGGAATTATGTATAAAATGATTTTTAAAGGTGTTGTATATGTGTGTGTTTATGCATCCAGTGGAACATATGGAAGCCACACACCTAACTGCAAACAGAGGCGCCCTTTACAGGCTAGGACTAAAGAGGAAAGAGAGAAACTTTGACAACTTTGTGTGATTGTGAGGTATTCGGATTTGATACAAGTATGCATTTTTTTCATTTTAAGAGGTAACGGAGCTTTTTTAAAATTTGTTACAAGATCTTTGGGAAACATGCAAGAAAGGAGAGAAGCTTCTATTCCCTAGCATACCCAGGGTCTGGAAGGCCAGATACCCTTAAGAATGTCATAGAATATTCTTGTGATGGATGAGAAGTGGATGAGGAGGCGCCCTTATAATTCAGAAGATCAAGGGCAGGCCTCTAGCAGCTCCCTTCTCTCTGGCATCATGAATGTTTCCTTGTTCACTCGAGCTTTGCCATCAGCATACAGCGTACTTGTTGCTGCTTAGCTGCTTCAGTCGTGTCCAATTCTGTGTGACCCCATGGGCTGTAGCCCACCAGGCTCCTCTGTCCACGGGATTCTCCAGGCAAGAGTACTGGAGTGGGTAGCTACGCCTTTATCCAGGGGATCTTCCCAACCTAGGAATCGAACCTGGGTCTCCTGCATTGTAGGCAGATTCTTTACCACTGAGCCATCAGGGAAGCCCACAGCATACCTTATCTCCCACCTTAAAAAAAACCGAAAACCTTCCTTAATCACACATTTCACTCCCTCTATCTGTCCATTCCTGTGCCTCCCTTTTCAAAAGTGCCGCCTGTATGCTCTGTCTCCACTTCCTTTCCCACCATGATCTCTTTTTGCAACTTTTTATTTTAAAATAATTTCAAACTTACAGAAAAATTGCAACAATAACACAGATATTTCCCATGTTCAACCAGATTTATCAACAGTTGTTCAGATTTTCCCCTATGTTTTATTCTGTGTGTGTGTGTTTATGCGTGAACGTGTGTGTATAGTTGACAATACCCTCCTCCTTAAAACACATCACCTGGCTTCTGGGAACCACCTCCTCTTGGTTCTCTACTACTGGGTACCTCTCAGTTTCCTTTGCTGTGTCCTTTTCACTATAAAAGCCTCCTGATGCTAAGGACCCAGGGCCCACTACTTTTTCCAATGTGTATTCACTCCCCGCATGTTCTCATCCACTCTCAAGACATTAAATATTATCTGTATATTGTTAAATGTGTATCTCCTGTCTTGATCTCTCCTCCACACTCTAGATTTCTATCCCCAAATAGCTACTTAATAGCTCTGATGGAGGTTTAGCTTTTTGTGTCCAAATCAAAATTTTAGACTTTGTGAGCTATTTTTTCCCTATTAACCCATCCCCATTTTCCTGTAGTGTCTCTCATCTGGGAAAGTGGCAGCTCCATCCTTCCCATTGTTTGGGCCACAAATCTTTGCCATCCTTAACTCCTTTATCTTACATCTCCCTCATACAACCCAGAATCCAGCTGACCAGTTCCAGGGGTGGAACCCCTCCCTGTTTCCACCACTACCACCCTGGGCGAAACCACCACCATCTCTTACCTGCACTTTGGCAGTATCTTCCTACCGTAACTTTTACTTTAACTTTTTACTTCCCACATCCTGCCAGGACATGACAGATGTCAGGTCACTCCTCTACCAAAGTTCTCCACTGGTTTCTCATCACACCTCATGACTCCTTGCATCCCGGTCAGCCTGTCCTGATGTTCTTCGAGTACTGCCAGGCATGGGTTCTTACCCCAAATCCCTCATTAAGAAGCCTCAGAATTCTTCCTACCCACTACTTGAGCTTCTACCCTGTTTTTCAACATGCAACCTGGAATGTCAAGGACCAGGGATGCAGAACAAAGAAGGACAAAGAAAATGGCCAACAAGGAAGCGTTCTGGCAAAAGAAGCAAAAGCAGGTGGTAAAGGGATTCTCCCTCCCAACTGGAGCAGTGTTGCGCTGAGTCTTTTGTTCCTTTAATTCATACTTTCGCCTCCACTATCAGTACAGCTGTAAACTCTGGGAGGCTGTTTGTTACCCACACTGGCTGATGTTATTAGGATTTATTTCCAGTTCATGATTCATCAGCACAGCAACCAGGGTTAAGCTTGAGGACATTTTGCTTCTTCTCAAGGCTGTTCACAATGCCACCATTTTATGCAATGAGAAGTGGTAAATTCTAAATACAAGTATTTTATGGCTCAGAAAACATGGACTCTTCTAGAGGTGTGGAATGCGCTTCGGTCTTGCGAGTTCTCAGTCCCATCTCCTACACCAGTCTTTACTCAGCATGTGAGAGAGTGCATGTAGCAGATGTCTCAGGTGGAAAGAAATTTGCTTTATAAAGATGTTTATAGAATCAGACTCTGTAGACTTGTCGTTTTCACTGTGGGTGAAATAAATATCAAGTCAAAATATTAAACAAAATCTTCTAATCTTTTGTAAGGTAAAGAGCCCACAAACCCTGTCCACTGGTCCCTATTTTCTTCTCCACTGCATGGTATGATCTTTTGAAAAAGTAATTGATTTTATTTTTTGTCTGTGCTGAGTCTTCACCGCTGCTCCGGCTCTTCTCTAGTTGCAGAGAGTGGGGGCTGCCCTCTAGTTGAGGCGTGCGAGCTTCTCGTTGTGTTGGCTTCTGTTGTTGCAGGGCAGAAGCTCTAGGGTGCTTGGGCCTCAGTAGTTGCTGCACGTGGGCTTGGTAGTTGTGGCTCACGGGCTCTGGAGCGCTGGTTCAGGAGTTGTGGCACACAGGCTTTGTTATTTCCTGGCATATGGCATCTTCCCAGATCAGGGCTCGGACCCATGTCTCCTGCGTTAGCCACCCTTAGCCACCAGGGAAGCCTTGATCTCTTTTTTTAATTAAAACATTTTTTTGGTATATGGAAACCCTGTAGCGTCTAATCTCCACGTATAGGTGTTTTACTGAACCTCACAGTCACTTCTGTCCCCTACATTCAGATCAGTGCCCAGCACATGGCAGACACTGACTGATATTTGTTGAATGAATGCTCTGGAAATAGGCAAGATGATAAATACTGAGGAAAGCTATAGACAGGGTGCACTTTTTATTATATATCTATATGTACCAGATGAGTTGGTTGGATGGTATCACCAACTCAATGGACATGAGCTTGAGCAAGCTCCAGGAGTTGGTGATGGACAGGGAAGCCTGGCGTGCTGCAGTCCATGGGGTCACAAAGAGTAGGACACGACTGAATAACTGAACTAATGTGCCAGGCATGTGTTAGCTGCTCAGGATATGAAAACAGACATACAAGACATCTGCCATCTCGCAAAACTCATGGTCTGGTGGTTAGTAAGAGAACAAGCACCTTTGGTGGAGTGTGAGAAGCACTGTGATGGGGGTTATCCAGTGGACCATGGATGCACAGGCTTAAGATGACAGGGAGAGCTTCTGCAGCCAGTGCTATCTACTGTGTGCCCTAACAAATGAGTAAGAGAGAGCCTGCTGAAGTAAGGGGTAAAAGGAATCTCCCCAAGAAAAGGGAACAGTGTATGCAAAAGCCCCGGGTCCAGGGAACACAGCTTTCACTGGAAACTAAAAGGCTTTCAGTGTGATTAGAGCTTTAGAAGCTAAGGGGTTGAGGAGACTCAAGATTGGGTGCCTAGATCATACAGACTGTGGCTAATTTTTTAAACTGATCTCTTTGCGTATGTGTGTTAGCTGCTCAGTCATGTCTGACTCTTTGTGACCCGTAGACTGTAGCCCACCAGGCTCCTCTGTCCATGGAATTCTCCAGGCAAGAATACTGGAGTAGGTTGTCATTCTCCTCTCCAGGAGATCTTTCTGATCCAGGGATCGAACCCGGGTCTCCTGCACTGCAGGCAGATTCTTTACTGCCTGAGCCAACGGGGAAGCCTTATCTCTTTGGGTACATGTTAAAAATGCTTTAGATTTATTTTCTTGATTTATAAATGCATACAGGTTTTAAAAATTATAAAATAGATTTGGATAATATATTTACATCCATATCTTTACCATGGATGAAGGTTTAGTTTATTAAAAAGATCATATGCTTTCTGATGGTCAATAGAAGACAGATGCCTCTTTTACTGGACTTTGGCAGAGAAGTCAGGTCAAACAAATGGTACTTCTGTCACATGTATGTGATAAACCTAACAATTTCACCTATGTGTATAAGCATATAATTATCACAGATTGAGGAGAGAGAAAGGGCTGAAAGGGAAACAGGCCAATAATGCAGAGGGGAAAATTCCACCTTTGTTCTCTTCAGATGCATGATGAGACCATATGTCTAGGGTTAGGATGTTTTATTTTTGTGCCACAGTCCAGATATAAAATATAGTTCAGTATGGTTCAGTAGTTCAAGATTCAGTTGGTAGATTTGCAGTCAGATTTATCTATCTGGCATCAATTTTGTCAGACAGGCCACTAGGTATAAATCCTTTCCTAGAGAATTAAATTTATGTAAACTAGATTATAAAACTTAGATTTTCAAGTGCCATTCGTAATTGCCTTAATTCCTAAATAACCTTCTTAGTTTAATCCTTGTCCTACTACCTCTATTCTCAGACCAGCAGTCACCATTATTCTTTTTGAAAGTCATATCATGCTGTTGGTCAAAACCCAGAAAATTGCTACTCACTTCATTCTGGGTATTACCCAAAGTGCTTACAAGGGCCTGTATGGCTATATGTGATCAGACCCATGTTCAACTTCACTGATGTTACTTTTCTGACCTCATCTCCAGCCACACAACTATCTCTGCTTTTCTTTAAACAAGCCAGGAGACTTCCTGCTACCACAGAGCCTTTCCATGAACTCTCTCTGCCTGGGGTGTGCTTTTCTCAGAAATCCACAAGCCTGCCTACCTCATCTCCTTCAAGTCTCTGCTCAAACGTTATCTTCTCATGAGGCCATACACTTCAAACATCATCAAAGCTCTCTATCCTCCTTACCTTGCTCTCTCCTTTATTGTATAATAGTTTAAATCTTCAAGTATACTATATAACTTATTTTTTTAATTGAAAATATTGGTTTATTTTTATAAATTTATTTATTTTAATTGGAGGTTAATTACTTTACAATATTGTATTGATTTTGCCATACCTCAACAGGAACCCACCACAGGTGTACACATGTTCTCCATCCTGAACCCCCCTCCCTCCTCCCTCCCTGTACCATCCCTCTGGGTCATCTCAGTGCACCAGCCCCAAGCATCCAGTATCATGCATCGAACCTGGACTGGCTATTCATTTCATTCAATTCATGTATATGATATTATACATGTTTCAATGCCATTCTCCCAAATCATCCCACCCTTCCCCTCTCCCACAGAGTCCAAAAGACTGTTCTATACATCTGTGTCTCTTTTGCTGTCTCG
>SJYQ01000078.1:213931-224111 GCA_006410935.1 Redunca redunca
TGAAAAGATGCTCAACATCACTCATTATCAGAGAAATGCAAATCAAAACCACAATGAGGTATCATTTCATGCCAGTCAGAATGGCTGCGATCCAGAAGTCTGCAAGCAATAAATGCTGGAGAGGGTGTGGAGAAAAGGGAACCCTCTCACACTGTGGTTGGGAATGCAAACTAGTACAGCCACTATGGAGAACAGTGTGGAGATTCCTTAAAAAACTGGAAATAGAACTGCCTTATGACCCAGCAATCCCACTGCTGGGCATACACACCGAGGAAACCAGAACTGAAAGAGACACATGTACCCCAATGTTCATTGCAGCACTCTTTATAATAGCCAGGACATGGAAGCAACCTAGATGTCCATCAGCAGATGAATGGATAAGAAAGCTGTGGTACATATATAACTTATTTATGTTTATTGTCAATAAAATGCAGTTTCTATAAAGGCGGGAATCTTTGTCTCTTTTGCTCATAGTATATCCCAAGCACCTAGAACAGAGCCTACATATTTACATATACTCAATAAATACTTATTGAATGAGTCACTGAAATAAAAATTTTGTACAATTACCCAAGACTGAGTATTAGAGTCAGTGTCCTTAATTTTGAGCAGGAAGATGATCTGATTTTAAAATTGGTATACAAACTTATTTTCCTTATATGCAGAACAAAAGCATTCTATTTTGGAGGGCATATTGTGTGTGTGTGTGTGTGTGTGTGTGTTAGTCACTCAGTCATGTCTGACTCTTTGTGACCCCATGGACTGTTAGCCCACCATGCTCCTCTGTCCATGGAATTCTCCAGGCAAGCATACTAGAGTGGGTTGCCATTCCTTTTTCTCCAGGGCATTTTCCTGCCCCAGGGATCCAACCCGTGTCTCCCGCATGGCAGGCAGATTCTTTACCATCTGAGCCACAGTGTATTTGAAAGGCATATTAGTGTTATTCATTTCACAATCCTGGCAGAGAGTATATATGCACTATTATTTAAGTATATACTTAGCAAGAAAACAGAGCAAATGTGTTTGCTTTACAGAATCATCACAGTAAGGTAATGTAAAAGGGAAGGGCAGATTGAGGTCTGTGGAAGATTTCTTTCTTTCTAAAACTAGCATCATCATCATCATCATCATCATCATCATAGGAACTATTGACTTAAAACCAACAGGAGCCAGTTGGAGAAATTTCAGAAGACTAGTATTCTAATAGATTAAAAATTTATTTTCTCCTTTGAAATTTAAGAACCACTATTTAAAGGCACAATTGCATACGCCAAAAAGAAGTCTTGTGAAAGCTTACTGTCTTTACACCAATGAATAGGAATCAATAATTAATGCTTTAGTACTACTCTTTAAATGTCATCTCTACAAAATCTGAACTCACAGGAAAACCTGTCCATATCCAAGTCTTATACTTCCTGACAAAAGCTAAAAATTTGTGGAAATCTAACAACGAAATAGCACTGGGTCTCTCTTTTATTTCTAACTTAATTATTAACTTAAGAGGAACATGGAAAATGTAATGATATTGCATAATAGTTGGCCTGTCTGATGACAGGAAATGGTAGGTAAAGTTGTAATGATATTGCATAATAATTGGCCTGTCTGATGACAGGAAATGGTAGGTAAAGTTTCTTCTGCTTAGCTCTTTATTAGCATTGGTCTTTAAAAGTATTAGATTTAGATCCAATCAATCAAGAATTTACTGAATATAGCTTCCCTGGTGGCTCAGATATTAAAGCGTCTGTCTGTAATGCGGGAGACCTGGGTTCGATCCCTGGGTGGGGAAGATCCCCTGGAGAAGGAAATGACAACCCACTCCAGTACTCTTGCCTGGAAAATCCCATGGATGGAGGAGCCTGGTAGGCTACAGCCCATGGAGTTGCAAAGAGTCGGACATGACTGGACGACTTCACTTTCACTTTACACTTTAGTTATTGTGGGCAGAACCCAGTATGAATATGAAAGAACCACCAGATACAATACTTTCAGGTTTATTCATATATAACAAGTACCTTTACTTTTATAGCATTCATTGTGGTCCTGTTGCATTGCTGCTGCTGCTGCTGCTGCTGCTAAGTCACTTCAGTCGTGTCCAACTCCATGCGACCCTATAGACGGCAGCCCACCAGGCTCCTCCGTCCCTGGGATTCTCCAGGCAAGAACACTGGAGTGGGTTGCCATTTCCTTCTCCAGTGCATGAAAGTGAAAAGTGAAAGTGAAGTCGCTCAGTTGTGTCTGACTCTTTAGTGACCCCATGTACTGCAGCCTACCAGGCTCCTCCACCCATGGGATTTTCCAGGCAAGAGTACTGGAGTGGGGTGTCATTGCCTTCTCCATGTTGCATTGAAGTAATAGATAATTGGATCACAAAGATATACTTTGAAGAAAGTGGAATCCAGCACTTTCTGAGTAAACTTCTACCCGTTCTGCCAACCAAATATACCAAGTACACAGTATACCCTTACAATCTGTAAGAGCAAGGTACTTCCACTATTAAACTCCAAGATTTAGAAAAGAATTTATCATTTCACAAGTTCAGAGTTCTCTTAATGATGGAATTCAAGAATGGTTTATTGAACTAAAGTATATGCAAATGAAGTGTTTTCTGTGTTGACAATGTGGTTACAGGTGGAACTTTACCATCATCTACTGTACAACGTTAGTACATTCATTCAATTATTCACTACTTTGTTGATTAATTAAATAAACATTTATTAAGTGATTACTATATGCCAGACACTCTGCTAGGTGGAAATTAGAGATGAATGAAGGAAACAAAATCCTTGCTCTCAAAGAGTTTCTTTTTACCAAGAGAAGACAGATAATAAGTAAACCAAGAAACAAACATTTTCAGATGGTAATAGTGTTATGTAAACAAAATGGGAGAATATAGAGTGATTGAGAATGGAGTAGGGATCAGATGGTGTGGTCAGACATAGTCTCACTCAGTAGATAACATGAAGGGAAGGATTCAACCATGTCAAAGGCTAACGTAGGAGAAACAAAAGTGCAGAAGGAAGGAACTTTGCTTTTGGAAAACAGAAAGGAAACCAGAGGGCCTGATTGTATTGAGTGAAATAAAGGAAGATGCAAGATAAAATCAGAGAGATGGGCAGCATCCAGATCATATTCAGCCTTGGAAAGAGTTTTCTTCCCTTTCTTCCTCTTCTTGCCTTTCCTTCTTCAACTTTTAAAATATTGTAGGAAGACTTTAAAGGCTTTTTAAGCAAGAAAGGTATATAGTCTAATTTTTTTTTTTCTAAAAGAATGTCTATATAGCATGACTGTGTGGAGTTAAAAAACTCAAATAGAACATCTAGAGATAATTGAAGCTACAACTGAAGCTAAAAATTCAATGAACTGTTTAAACAACAAATTCAGCACAGCTAAAGAAAGATTTAGTGAACTGGAAAACAGACTAGAAAAATATCAGCCATAATGTATCTCAGAAAGACAAGATTGAGAACACAGAAGGACAGATACAGAGGAAGAAGGAGTGAAAAGATTTAACTAATTACAGTTCCAGAAAGATGGAGACAGTGTGCGGATGGGAAGACTGGATTGGATTACTTCAGCAATGAAAGATAAGGCAGAGAATTCCAGAAATAATTTTTAAAATGCTTCTTCACAAAAATCAGGAATTCTAACAACTGTTAAGCAAAATAAGTAAAAAGAAATCTACATCTAAGTACATCATAGACCCAAGACCACATGAGAAGAGACAGAAAGCCTTTAAAAGTCACAGAGAAAAGGACAGATTACCATCAAAAGAATAGCTAGCCCACCAGGCAACTTTTCAAGAGCAATAATGGAGGCCAAATGATGGGAGAATCTCCCGTGCACTGAGGGGAAAAACTGTGTGCCTAGAGTTCTATATTCAGAAAAGTATGTTGTAGGACAAGGTTACAGAATATCCTTTCAAGTCAGGCAGAAGGAGACTAGCTCCAGTATGAGAGGCAAGATGGATTAAAGAGAGACAGAGTAGTATGTGAATAAATCTAAATAACTAAGGAGATGGATGGAACTGGAGCCGATTATACAGAGTGAAGCAAGCCAGAAAGAAAAACACCAATATAGTATACTAACGCATATATATGGAATTTAGAAAGATGGGGATGATGACCCTGTATGCGAGACAACAAAAGAGACTCAGATCTATAGAGTGAACTTTTGGACTCTGGGAGAGAGAGAGGGAGACGGTGGGATGAGATGGGAGAATGGCATTGAAACATGTATACTATCAAGTACAGGTAATCTTATTTGTGATAATGTTTTGATTTACAATAAACAGGTACTAGTTTTAAAAAATAAATAAATAAATAAAATGTATGTGCTTTCTAAAAAAAAATATTTTGAAGGATTTAAAATAAGTTAAAATATAAGGGCACAAGAATAATACTAGGGTAGGTGACTCCATTAATCTCGGGTAGTTGAAACTTTAAGGTCAAAAGCATTATTAAGCATAGAATCCTAAAGAAGTCAGCATGACCAGTTTCCTATTTTCTTTCTTTCCCTTTCTCCTTCTTCTTCCTAATCCCCCCTCTCTTAGAAGCATACACTTTTGTTGCCTGTTTTTCTCCATTTCCATATGCTTTGCTCTTCTCATTTGGTCTCCCAGGGCAGAGTCCACACCCTGTGGACCTCTGAGTCTCGTGGTGATCATGTGAGAAGCAGTTCCTAATAATTCAAAAGAATTATTGCTTGAAGAATCTTTCATAGGATGAAAGGGAGATTATCCTGAGGTTAGTTGTCAGTTTGAACCACTGATACCCGTAAAACTCCACAATCTTTGCTTTGTTAGGGATTCTGTGAGTGACCTTGAACAGGTAAGGTAACTTCCTTTCCCTTTGCTTGTTATATTTAAAATAAGAAGTCAACTAGATAAGCAGAGATGCTGATAACAAAAAGCCAATCACTATAAAGTAAAGATATCTATAAAGGCAATAAGAAGTTTAGATTACAGACTGGTTGGCTACCACTGATTTGTCACAGAGGTTTGCAGTATGAAAGAGTATATCCTTCTACCACCCAAATTGGAAAGGACTTGATAAGCTTTGGAATATGTGACTAGTTTCTTGGTTATAATAGCCTCACTGCAAGGCAGCTACACACATCAGCCTAAATCTTGCTGTAATTCCTAGCCTTGTGCCTGGTGATAGATTTAAAAGGTAACAAAGCTCCTGGTTGGGACACAACTGTGCTTGGGGAAAAAGTAGTACTTTTGTGTTACTTTCTTTTTAAAAATTTATATTATCAAGAAAAAAGAAACCTCACTGTGTATTATCTCACATCTCCAAGGGCCAAGTTTACATCACCAGGTACAAAAACATTTTTGACTTTTCCAAATTTAATTTTGAAAGTCTTAAACGGACCTTTTCCTCTCTCTGACATCTACCTTGGCTTTGATTACTACCCAACACATAGTTATTTCAGGAAAGCCATCTAGAGCCGTGAGTGACCTTGGAACATGACTTAACATACCTGTGCCTAGGTTTCTGAAAGCCTACGCCACAGGCTGGTGAAGCTGGAATAAGATAACGTGAAATGTAGAGATTAGAGTATGGCCCTAGATGCCCCTCCAAGCTCTGAGTAGTAAAGATGCCTCTGACCTCACTGAACAGAAAAGGGGAAACATGTATACTAGTATCTTACTTCTAACCAAGCATTGAAAGGTGGGGAAAAGATAAAATATATTTTATTAATTTTCAACAGTGAAATTCATGGGCTATCAAGATGGTAGCAGCGCCTAAGGGTAGTCTCTCCATGTCTTTTACTCAGCTTGGTTTTATACGGACAATCTGGTACAAGAATGAAAAGCAATACATATATAGTATTTATATCTTTGTATATTGGATAAATATGATTGGATGGGCAAGAGGCACAGAGGGAGGGAGGAGAAAGAAAAAGAGCAATCTAAAATGGCAGCATGGAAAAGGAAATAGCAACCCACTCCAGTATTCTTGCCTGGAGAATCGCATGGACAGAGGAGACTGGTGGGCTACAGTCCATGGGATTGCAGAAGTCAGACACACCTGACTATAGCATGCACACAAAACGGCAGCATGTATAATTATGAATTATGTAGTAGCTTTAGTATGTAACTGCTCAAATGAAATCTTTCATATAATTTTTAACTTTTGGTGCTAATTTAAATTTTTTTTTTTTTTTAATATTCAGCACCAAAATATGGCATTGGGTACCATCTTTATTACCAAGATTTTAGTCCTTTTGACTTTTCTTCTGGAATTAGGGAAACCATAGTAAATCTTGGGGCAGGATACAATACATACTTTGGAAACAATGACTTGGAAATTAGTGTTTCCTTTTGGTTCCTAGTAGTGCAAGGAAGCTGGTAGCTGTCACACAGTCTTCGGTGATAGCCACTAGTCACTGCACAGGGCCTTGTTCATGGTAACCAGACAGTAAAAAGAAGCTGGTAATGATGATCCAAGCCCCACTAAACTGAGAGCTTAATATTTTCATTCAAAGTCTGATTTGGGAAATAGGCTATTTGAAAAGGAAATTTCAATAATGCGATTAACCATAGGAAAATATTGGGTTGGCCACAAAGTTCATTTGAATGTCTCCATAAGATGTTATAGAAAATCCTGAATGAACTTTTTGGTTGACCCCAATGTCATACCATATGTTCAGATTCATATTCGGAAATTAAAAAAAAAAAAAAAAGATACTATGCTTTATCTTAATTGGCTTGAAGAAATGAGAGCCACTTAGCCCAGGATGGAAATGAAAATGAGAACCAATAAGTGAGATATACAGCTAAGCTCAGAGCCAACGCCCCCAGTTAATAAATGCAAACTGCCCCTGACCTAAGCAACCTACAGTGTAGACAGTATTATGGGATCTGTTCTTTAGGCTTTGGTTTCTAACCATGCAATTGTTTTTGATTTGATTTTTAAAAGTAATAATAAAAAAAAGTTTAAAGGTATGAGGATGACTTCAGTGTCTGAAAATAGATTTGTGGACTTTGATGACCAGACTCAATTTTTAGCTACAGCCCTCCCCGCTGCCACAGGCACTTTGGCAGGTGTCACCCCCAAACAACAAACCATTTTAAGGCTTAAACTCTCAGGCAGCTCCAATCTCTCCTTTCTACATAGAGGAATCATTATAGGAATTTGAAACTTGCAATACAGGAAAGCATTAGGTGTTATTTCAGAGATGATTTCTGGCATAAAGATATCCTAAGTTATGCTGTCAACTATATCCCTTATTGTTTCAGTTTAATTTCTAAGTTGTGCTCAGGTTGAATACAGTCAGCATATTTTACCACGGTTGGTTTTGTGTTCTATTTTTGATGCTGTTGTTAGACTGTGGTCAGGAGGAAGAAAGAAAAATTTAAACTGAAATACCAGGGAGTCATCATGTTAAAATATGTGTGAGTGTGTGAGTTGTTCCCTTAGTAATATTGACACCATCAGACGCACGGTTCTGAGGTTCTGAGCTTAGAAGACTAGAACAACTTGTGTGTGTCAGTATACCTTAGCCTTTCTTTGTGTGTGTGTGCTTCGTCGCTTCAGTCTAAGTGTCCAACTCTTTGCGACCCCATGGACTGTAGCCTAGCAGGCTCCTCTGTCCATGGGATTCTCCAGGCAAGAATACTGGAGTGGGTTGTCATGCCCCACTCCAGGGATATTCTGGACCCATGGATAGAACTCATGTCTCCTGCGTCTTTTGCATTGCAAGTCCACTCTTTACCACTGAGCCGTGGGCGATGTCCCAGGTATTTGCAACTTAGTGTACACTGAACCTATCCCTGCCTTCTTATAAGAGAATTTTTCCCCCTTAAGTCAGTTTCATTTCAATGAATGAATCATTTCTATTTCATCTTTAAAGAGGGCAATTTCCCATGCTGTAACAAGTCCACTCTAATAAAATATCTAGTCAAATGGATTCTGGAGGCACTTTCAATGTGATCAGGGTCACAGGGGCAGGCAGGGGGGAGGCAAATGGAAAGCTGGCAGGTTCCCTGTGAGATTCCCACCACAGCATGCTGACATCTGTCGAGCTTTAGCCTTTCTGGTGAACGGACACCAGAAGGTGGCCCACATACCTGATGCATGGAATTTACAAAACCACAGTTGCTTCAATATAGTTGGAAAGACTAACCAAAAAAAAAAAGTTTACCTGAGAAATGACATTAAGCTTAAACACTAAGCCAAGAATCTTACAAAGTTCTGGGTTCTACTTTGAATTGCTAATCAGAAAGCTTTGGTGGGAGAAGGCTGTTTTCTTTCTGGCTGTTCCTGTGCAAGCTGGGCTGACTCACCCACCATCACACCCCTGCTGATTTCCATTGCTGCTGGCTTCCCATTTACTGCCCTGGGACTCTAGCCCTTCCCTTATTCTCCACGCAAGCCTGATCACCCACCGGTTCCTTCATCTCCCAATGTGGGGCTCATTGCACCAGCTCTGCTTCCTGCCTCTCTTGCCATCCCCGGACAGCTCTCCTGCAGGGTTTCAGGCGGCCCTCATACTTTGTTCCTGGCTCTGCCAAAGACAGGAACGAGCATTTCCTGTTTGTTCCCTGGTCCCACTACACCCCCAAGCCTCCTCCAGCTCTTTGGCTAGTTCTCAGCACATCTACTCAAGGCAGTTTCTAAATTATCCACTGGTACTTCTGCTGCTGCTTGAAATAAGTAAGAAGACAGCAAGACTCGGAGGGTTTTGCTTTGGTTTTTTTTTGGGGGGGAAGGGGGGTTTGGGAACATAGGATAAAAAGAATGATAAAGCTGAGCCCAGTCCTTGTAAACCAGGTGACTGTGCCCTACAGTATCGGAGAGTGACAGGCATTCTGGAAGTTGCCATGGAGACCGCGCTTGCTTTCTGTTTTCTTCCTGAAGCACCAGCATACTTCAGAATAATGTGTAACTTTATATTTTCCATCTTTCCTAGAAGCTGATTACATTTTGCCTGGCAGCAATTGCCAGCTCTTTAATGAACCCTGGGTTCCTCTTCTAGGTGGGCACACAGTTTACCCCACCTTTCCGTGAGACTAGCTCTGGCTGATGAAACGTAGGCAGAGGTGCTGTGTGTTGCCTCTTGGCCCAGACTTTCAGGAAGCGGGTGTGCCTCCTCCATACCCTCCCCTTTCTGCTTGCTGAGTGTAAGTGGTAAAGAGACCCCTCCGATGGAGAAAACATAAATGGAAGTGGAGAGTCTCTGAAATTCTATGCAGAAGGAAATTGTCCACCAATGAGGAAGATTCCCTTTGGCGTGCCACGTGAATGAAAACCTCTATTGTGTTTCAGCCATTATATGTTTGTGGCGGTCTTTTTGGTACATATGTCAGGCCTACACTAATGCAATCAATATTTCAGGTTTAAGAACATTAAATCATATGAATGTCAGAATCTGGTCCTTCATCCTAGAAAATATAAGATGGACTAGTCAAAAGGGAGGGAAAGCAAGAATAAATTATAATGTGAATTCAGTTCAGTTCAGTCACTCAGTTGTGTCCACTCTTTGCGACCCCATGGCCTCCCTGTCCATCACCATCTCCCGGAGTTCACTCAGATTCACGTCCATCGAGTCCGTGATGCCATCCAGCCATCTCATCCTCGGTTGTCCCCTTCTCCTCCTGCCCCCAATCCCTCCCAGCATCAGAGTCTTTTCCAGTGAGTCAACCCTTCACATGAGGTGGCCAAAGTACTGGAGTTTCAGCTTTAGCATCATTCCTTCCAAAGAAATCCCAGGGCTGATCTTCTTCAGAATGGACTGGTTGGATCTCCTTGCAGGCCAAGGGACTCTCAAGAGTCTTCTCCAACACCACAGTTCAAAAACATCAATTCTTCGGCGCTCAGCTTTCTTCACAGTCCAACTCTCACATTCATACATGACCACTGGAAAAACCATACCCTTGACTTGACGGACCTTTGTTGGCAAAGTAATGTCTCTGCCTTTGAATATACTATCTAGGTTGGTCATAACTTTCCTTCCAAGGAGTAAGCGTCTTTTAACTTCATGGCTGCAGTCACCATCTGCAGTGATTTGGGAGCCCCAAAAATAAAGTCTGACACTGTTTCCACTGTTTCCCCATCTATTTCCCATGAAGTGATGGGACCAGATGCCATGATCTTAATTTTCTGAATGTTGAGCTTTAAGCCCACTTTTTCACTCTCCTCTTTCACTTTCATCAAGAGGCTTTTTAGTTCCTCTT
>SJYQ01000078.1:224671-259275 GCA_006410935.1 Redunca redunca
GCAAAGAATATAATCAGTCTGATTTTGGTGTTGACCATCTGGTGATGTCCATGTGTAGAGTCTTCTCTTGTGTTGTTGGAAGAGGGTGTTTGCTATGACCAGTGCATTTTCTTGGCAAAACTCTTTTAGTCTTTGCCCTGCTTCGTTCTGTACTCCAAGGCCAAATTTGCCTGTTACTCCAGGTGTTTCTTGACTTTCTACTTTTGCATTCCAGTCCCCTATAATGAAAAGGACATCTTTTTTGGGTGTTAGTTCTAAAAGGTCTTGTAGGTCTTCATAGAACCGTTCAACTTCAGCTTCTTCAGCGTTACTGGTTGGGGCATAGACTTGGATTACTGTGATATTGAATGGTTTGCCTTGGAAATGAATAGAGATCATTCTGTCATTTTTGAGATTGCATCCAAGTACTGCATTTCGGACTCTTTTGTTGACCATGATGGCTACTCCATTTCTTCTAAGGGATTCCTCCTGCAGTAGTAGATATAATGGTCATCTGAGTTAAATTCACCCATTCCAGGCCATTTTAGTTTGCTGATTCCTAGAATGTCGACATTCACTCTTGGCATCTCCTGTTTGACCACTTCCAATTTGCCTTGATTAATGTACCTAACATTCCAGGTTCCTATGCAATATTGCTCTTTATAGCATCGGACCTTGCTTCTATCACCAGTCATATTCACAACTGGGTATTGTTTTTGCTTTGGCTCCATCCCTTCATTCTTTCTGGAGTTATTTCTCCACTGATCTCCAGTAACATATTGGGCACGTACTGACCTGGGGAGTTCCTCTTTCAGTATCCTATCATTTTCCTTTTCATACTGTTCATGAGGTTCTCAAGGCAAGAACAGAAGTGGTTTGCCATTCCCTTCTCCAGTGGACCACATTCTGTCAGACCTCTCCACCATGACCTGCCCATCTTGGGTGGCCCCATGGGCATGGCTTAGTTTCATTGAGTTAGACAAGGCTGTGGTCCTAGTGTGATTAGATTGACTAGTTTTCTGTGATAATGTGAATAATTCCAACCATTTACGGCATATGTAACCATGCGTTGAACCTTGTTTTAAACACATTACACATACTGTCTCATTTAATTTCATTTATTTCCTGTAACAACTTAAGAAACAGTACTATTATTATCCCCATTATTCAGATGTGGAAACTGAGGCAAGAGGTATAGTACTTAGGAAACTATGATTCAGATCAGTTGATTCCATAGCCCAGGCTCTGGTTGAGTAACCACTACTGCATACTAGGCATTTTGTATAATTTTATCTTCACAACACCTTGTAAAATAGCTTTATTATCCCCATTTTAAAGATGAGGAAGCTTTAAAGTTCCTCAAACGTAAATACCTTATACAACTAGACGGATTCAGGCCAAGGTCTTATTTGGCTCTCAAGCTCATTCTCTTTCTGTCAGACCCTTAAGGTCAGAATCTGGATAGAGTGGTGAGGTCACTGGGACTCAGTTTCCCTCCCCTTCTGGGCCCCAGAAGTCTCGGAGGTTGATGTTAGCTCTGTGACCATGGAACCACTATAGTCATCACGCTCTGTCAGCTTTGGAGATACTGGGATTTCCACCCCGTACTGTTCACCAGATTCCCCCAGCACGCCATCAAGACTGTTTGCTCACACTGATAACAAACTGGCGAGGCCTGAACTATTAGTCAGCCCATCCTTGGCCACAGCCTAACTACAGGGAGTATTTCCTCAGTCATGTTCAGGCCTCAGCAGAGAATGGAAACCAGTGGCATGGAGGCCCATTCATTTAATGAATAGAGGGTTTACGCACAGCTGGAGTCATAGTCTAGTCCACACCTCTATCTTGGAAACTCCTAAAGTCATAGAGGGCCACCAGGAATCCTGTTTTTACAAAGACCTCCTGATCCTCTGAGAAAAAAATACTCTGGGAATGTCAAGGCTGATTGGGACACAAGAGCTGACTTGAACAAAGGTGGAGAGAGGACATGACTCCTGTGTAGAAATGCAGAGTGGAGGTCGGTCATTGCTGTCTGTCCTCATACTTGGTGTTTTAACCTTGGTGACCCACCCTCTCAATCTCTCTCTCTCGGTCCCTCCAGGGCTAGTTGACACATCAAGCCGTTCCTCAAGACCAAGCTCCATCCTTTCTCCCTCCTGACTTAGTCTGAGGACTACTACTACTACTGACATAAAGGGAGAAAATGATCAGTGCTGGGGGCTCACGCTGGGACAGCACAGGGGCATCGTGCAACCCCCGACCCACGCTGTGAACCTGAAAGGCCAAGACCACTGAGGAACCAGAGAGCCAGTGTCTCGTATTCATTCATACTGTCAGTAGACGTTTGTGGTTGAAAGAAAGCGCTGGGGCCCCTGAAGGAGCTGGAGCTCGCCTGCAGTGTGGAGCCAGCCAGGCCACAGCGGGGACTGCAGAGCAATGGTGGGAGGTGACTGTGGTGCCCTGGGGAGTGAGCCCATCATGTTTTCCGGGGTTCCCACAGCAGCAGGCTGGGTGGTCCTAGAGCCCTGGGAGGGGCAGGAGGAGAGGGTGCCCAGAGGCTCATGTTTTCCACACTGAGAATCAGAAGATTACACAGGGGTATGGGAGGGGCACCCCCACACTCTTCTAGTCATGCCCATCCCTTCTGTAGATGGTAGACAGAGGGGGTCTTGGATAGATCCCTGCCTGATCATGTCACTCTGCTCTGACTTTCAGTCACTCTAGGCCTGAGACCAGACTCATTACTGTGGGCTCCAGGACTCTTGCCTAACCCTGTAAACCCATTCATTTCACTGTGCCACCCCCTCTAGACTCTCTGCAGCTTAAAAAGTGATCATCTGATGTCTCTAAACCCCATGAGGACAAAGTTCACATCTTCTCACTCATCGTTTTATACTGCACGTAGCCTATTAGCCTGACATAGATGGTGCTCAGTCAGTGCTGGTTGGTTGAATGCGCTCAGTTGCTCAGTTGTGTCCAACTCTTTGTTTCCCCACAGACTGCAGCCTGCCACACTCCTCTGTCCATGGGATTCTCCAGGCAACAATACTGGAGTCGGTTGCTGTGCGTGCCCTCCTCCAAGGGATCTTCCCAACCCAGGGATCAAACCCACGTCTCCTACATCTCCTTCACTGGCAGATGAGTGCTTTGCCACTCGCACCGGCAGGGAGCCCCAGGTTGGTTGAATAATATCCTAGGAACTAAGGTGGAGCAAATCACTTCTGTGATTGCAGCCTGAGCCCCTTATTTTCCCCACGGTTGGGACAACATCGAGACACAGGGTACAAATTGGGCCCTGACATGAAAATTGAATAACGAGGGCTTCCATCAGTCTCATGAACAGACATGCAGCTAAAGCAGATTTTACCAATTCAAACAGTTTTTTAGAAAGGGTGTAAAATACATTCAACAAATGAACATAAGAAATGAAATTTCGCTAAGTGTGGAGCCTTAAAATCACTCAGAGGAACACAACCAATTTGATTTCTCAGTTCTCTCCCTTTTGGAGGGATGGTGAGCCAGGGTCGGAAAAATGAGGTGGGCATCCTGAGAGGAATGTTTGCCCTGCTGCCAGCAGGATGGGAGTATGTCTAGAGGAGGCTTGTGAGGCAGCCTTGGTCCAGGCTCACTGCCAACAGCATCAGACCCCAACCCTCAGTGGAGGAAAAACTTCCCTCACTTCTGATAGGACTGGATACATGGCAGTGTTCATTTTGGTTCTCTCCTTATGATGGTAGTTTTCCCACCATAGTTTCACTCAGGAGGGACTTTGACCATGGCCTAACCTGGAGGGCGCAAGGATGGGCAGGACACCAGGTGACTCAGAACTGATGAGGATTAGTTAAGCACAACTCGAGAGGCCCCTTTGTTAATAAGGAAATAGTTCCCAGATAACAAAGGGGAAAAGCTGGCAGAGAATTCAACACGGTAGTGATAATGAACTAACTGCACACGTAAACTGAGCTCAAGCAAACTCGTAAATTCAAAACCATCTTTTAACTGTGGAACTTAAAAGATGACGTGTGAGAGAAGCTGTTTACAAGGAAGTAGGTTTCTGCTGGGTTTCCCAGTGCTTGCACGCTACTGGCTAGCTGGCCACACTAATGTTAGCTGGCCTTTGCTTGGGTACTCAGCCCTACAGATGAGCAACTATTACTTAAAAGACCTGCAGTGGCCCTAGATATTGCGTGATAGATTGGAAGGTTTAACACAGATTCAAATGAGTTTTGCTCTTGACAGAACTCACTCTTAACACAGGAGTAGGTGGCTTAATTTCAACACGGGATTTTTCACATGTATTATCTTCAGCTCCTACTGTCTCCCACTTACTAAGAAATTCTATCATCTGAAAACGAGTTTATTTTGAATGCTTCCACTGTTTTAGAGTCAGTGTCAGTTACCCACGAGGGAATTACTCTGTTTTGAAGCGTAACCACTGTAGCTTATTTGGGGGAAAACAAATAGAATGAGAGTGAGCCCGTTAAAAAATAAATACATAAACCAACACATTCGAAGAGGGAACTATTTAAATTACACAGTAGCGGCGGGGAGACCCTGGGAGTCCCATCTCACGAGATAGGCCTGTTGTGGCGGAGACAGGAATCAAGCAGAAAGCAGTGGCTGTAAACACTAGTGGCAGAGTCGGGCTTCTCACCTGGGTGCTCCAGAGGATCACATGGGCGGCTCTTAAACCCACAGGACTCAAACGCTGCCCCCCAGAGATTCAGATGTCCTTCTTCTGGGGTAAGACAGCAGCATTATTCAAAAGCTTCCCCGGGTGATGCCACTGTGAGCTAAGACTGGAAACTCGGGCCTCCCTGGGCTAAGAACGGAGGCTGCGGGTGAGGAAGGTGAAGGGAGCGCATGCAGTGCGGGCACAGACTCCCCGTTCAGCTCAGAAACCGCCCCGGAACTGCCAACCGCCGGAACTGTTCAGTTGCTCTCCAAGCTACTTATGGAACGCTAAGCATTTGTGAAGCAAGTGTCCTTACAGCATGTTTCCACTTTTGGACGATCCCTCTAAATACCGGATGCGATTTTAACTGCTAAGCTTACATTAAGTCCATTTCTTAATAGCCGTATTTTGTATTATCCACAGCCTCTTCTCCCCCTCGCCCTAGTGCGCTGAGAGGCGACCCTAGCACAATTCCATTCACTTACTTTGATGCCTTGTAATCCATAGCCAGGGGAGCCAGGAGGGCCAGGCAAGCCTTTCTGCCCGATGTCACCCTATCAGAAGACACAGAGAAATCGGAGAGAAGGGTAAGGAGATTTAGAAACAAGCAACAGATTACTGCTCTTAGCTGCATTCTCACTTCAGTCTTTCCATAGTGATATAACGCAGGGTTTTTCCAAACATTTTAAACCACACAATCCTTTCAAACATTTTTACATGTAATCCAGCTATAAAGCGATAAGGCAGAACTGCTGGATGTAAGCAGAAGCGTTGGCCCCACAGCCTTGCCCGCTTGGGCTCCTCTGCTGCCCTAAACACCAGGTGTTCAAACAAGGCTCACACATAATTCTAGGTGGCCTTTACTGTGTTGTACCATTTCAATACAGCATATTAATTCATGTGGGTTGAAGTTAAAGAGTCAGCAGGTTTCCTTGCTGGCTCAGGGGTGGAGTCTGCCTGCCGATGCAGGAAGATCCCTGGGTCAGGAAGAACCCCTGGAAAAGGGGATGGAAACTCACTCCAGTATTCTTGCCTGGAGAATCCCCTGGGCAGAGGAGCCTGGCAGGCTATACAGTCCATGGGGTCACAAAAAGTCGGACACGACTGAGTGACTCTCACTTTCACTGTACTATGTCACACAATTTCAATATAGCACGTTAATTCACAGAGTTTGCAGTTAAAGACTCAGCACCTGTTGACATGGATCAGAGTTGAATTGTTAAGAAAATATGTCAGTGAAGCAAAAAGTATGTCAGTTCCCAGTATATGTTCCTTATAGCATAATTTGACCCCAAGTTTCTTGAGGAGGAAAGACTTCTGTGGTCAAGTAAGCTTGGGAAATGTTTACACCATGGATGGGCCTCTCCTTACAGATCCCTGGGGCAGGTGAATATATTAAAGCCTCTAAGAAATCCCACAATAGAAAGGTTAGTTTAACTTTGTTGATCCCAGAAGTTCCCTAATTAACATTTTGGTGAAATAAACTTTCAGGAATCCTAAGTTAATCAAAGTTACTGTGTAGGTCAGTCTTTTCCTTTCCACTATGGGGAAAAACTACTTTTTTCTGATTACAAGGAGAACTTATTGGAAAAAAAAGTAAAAATAGAAGTGAAAATTACAATGGAAAAAAAATCAACCCATCATTCCATCACCCAGTGATAACAACTATTAACATCTCAGAGGGATCTCCATCCGTTTAAAGGGATCTGTATGGTTAAGAAATAGCCCCCTGTCACAATGGAGTTGATGGACAAAAAAAGGATAAACTAAGAACCTTGGTAATTCTAGGATCCTCAGTCAAATGTTTGATTCACAAAGCTCTCTCTCCTTCCTCTCTGATAATAAGATTCTAATTCACTTCTGTGCATTTTGGCTACGAATATACCTGTCTGTAGTTTGAATTTGTGATGGATGGCTCACTGAAACCTGTTTTCCCTATGAACATGCCTGATATTTCTTTGTTGTTAAGTCATTAAGTCGTGTCCAACTCTTTGCAACCCCATGGACTGTAGCGCACCAGGCTCCTCTGTCCATGGGATTTCCCAGGCAAGAATACTAGAGTGGGTTGCCATTCTCTTCTCCAGGGGATCTTTTTGACCCAGGGATCAAACCCGAGTTTCCTGATTTGGCAGGCAGATTCTTTACTGCTTAGCCACCTGGGAAGTGGTATTTCCTTACCTGCCTCTTTGAACAAATCAAAGGAATATTTGTTGAGCAAATGAATGAGCAATTAAAACAGGGCTCCTCAACCCTGGCATAATTAATATTTTGAGCTGGATGATTCTTCACTGTGGAAGGCTGTCCTGTGCATCCCAGGCGTCAACCCACTCGATGCCCGTAGCCATCCTTCCCCAGTGGGACTTGATGCCCAGAATGATACCAGACACTGCCAAAGGTCCCCCTGGGTGGAGAGGGGAGGACAAAATCTCCTTCATTGAAAAACACTGGACTAAAAGAATAGAAGGATAAATAATCACCAAATTGGAGGTGGCAAAAGGAAGAGAAGTAGAATGAGAGCAAAGGGAGCCAAAGGAAGTTCCTCTTGGCTTCTATGGGGACGATAAACTAGACTCTCACACTGGGGCCCTGACAGAGTAGATTGCACGCAGGACACAACAGACCCATCACCTGTTACCAGGTGGCCTGAGGCACCTCTGGCCAAAGGAAGCACAGCCTCTAAGGAACCTGGGAATATTTTGAGCACTCTGCAATCACTTTTTAAAGAGGCATAAAATAATTTCTTTGGGAGGAAGCAAATGACTTTATATACTTAAATGTTCTATTTTACTGAAAGTTCACATGATAATGAAAATGTAAGGCTCTTCATCAGTATCAAGAAAAAATAAGTCAACATGATATGAGCACTTCCTGTGCATTGAATGTTCCCTTGGTCGCCTGGATGGCACCTGACCCTCACCCAGAGGGTGAGGGTCACCTGAGGACTGAGGACCTGAGGACTCACCTTTGGCCCTGGGGTTCCTACGCCCCGAGGCCCAGGGGGCCCTGGAGGGCCTCTGACGCCAGGATCTCCCTGAAAAAACACAATGAATGACAAGTTGTTGATTTAAGAAAGTGCTGTGTATATTTTATATAAAATTTCATATGATAATATTTCCTATGAATTTTCATGTTCAGAAATATACTTTAAAATCCCAAACCCTTGAATCTGATTAAGATAAAAATCTTTTCTTCCAGATCGTTTTTCTATATTTGATCAACAGTATTATCTCTGTTTTCATTTCTTATTGCCATTTATCAAACCAACTGATATGGGCTCATTTCAAAGCAATCAAGTTAATTAGCTTCTTGGAAACCTTAATATATACTTTTTAGAGCTCTCTTCTTGGGACTTTGGAGAAGTAATTACTGCTATTGTGAAGACAGGGAGAAAGAAGAGACAAGAATAATAATTTTTTAAAAAGCATTAAAAGATATAACCTTTCTGAACTAGCTGCTCTTACATTTTTATGCGACAGTGATTATGCTACTTGGGCTCGAGATTGGCTTTAGAATCCTCCCTCCTCTAGAGGTGTTGTGAGTACACAGTGGGTTCTCTCAAGGTTACAGATTCATCAAAGCATCACAGTTTCATTAGGCAACCACCACCAGAAATTGGCTTCCCTGGTGGCTCAGTGGTAAAGAATCCACCCACCAGTGCAGCAGACCTGGGTTCAGTCTCTGGGTCGGGAAGATGCCCTGAAGGAGGGCATGGCAACCCACTCCAGTATTCTTGCCTGGGAAATCCCATAGATAGAGGAGCCTGGCGGGCTACAGTCCATGGGGTTCACAAAGAGTCGGACATGACTGAGCGACTAAACAGCAAAAACAATCACCAGAAAGGTGGTGGGGTCTGACTGGGGTGGGGCAGGCCCTGTGGTTAGATCTATTTGAGATGTGAACACTGGAAGAAGAGGAGAAATTAAAATCTCTTCGTTAATCACTGTCAGTGTCCCCAACAGTATGTTCTGCATGTTTTTATATGATACTTGGTATAACTTCGTATTCACAAAAATCTTTTTGACGACTAACTTCCCTAACTTCTCTGAACCTTCGTAAATTCATCAGACACATAGAAAATGGTGTCTACCTTTCATGGAAATGACAGTGAAGGCAGACACAGAATGCCGCGCTTCTGTCATCTTGTCTAGCATACAGCAGGCGCTTGGTAACTGATAACTCCCCATCCCACCTGTTTTTTTTGAAGAAGAAACTAAAGGTTGCCCAAAGCTGCACAGCTATTGAGAGGCAGGGCTGGGAGGATGTGGAGAAACAGAATCCGTGTTTGTTGCTGGTACAGCTGCTTTGGAAAATAGTTTGGCAGTTTCTTTAAAAGTTCAACATAATTTTACCATTTGATCTAGTAATCTCACTCCTAGGTATATACCCAAAGAAAGGGAAAATGTATGTCTACACAGAGGCTTAACATATGAATGCTCTTGGTAGAATTATTCATAATAGCCCCAAACTGGGAACAACCAGAATGCCCATCAACTGGTACATGGATAGGCAAAATGTGATATAATCGGCAGCTAAAAGGGATGAACGCTAGCTGCACACAACAATATCGATGAGCCTCAAAAGCTATTCCTAATGAAAGAAATCAAGTACGTGAGACTACATATTGTTTGAGTCCATGTATATGAAATGTCCAAAAAAGGCATATCTATAAAGACAGAAAGTGAGTCAGTGGTTTCCTGGGGCCAAGAATAGGAGCACGTAAGGAGGATTAACTATAAGTGGACATGAGAGATCTTATTGGGGGATGAAGATGTCCTAAAACTGATTTGTGATGATGGCTATATAACTTGGTAAATATACTAAAAAAAAAAAATCACTAAATCATACACTTAAAGTAGGTGAATCCTATGACATATAAAATATGCCTCAATAAAGTTATAAAGAAAAAAAGCCTAGAACCAATCTTTGAACCTAGACTCCCAAGCTCTTTGCCCTAGGTTCTGTTTTGTCCACGTCCTAATTAGGAGCTAAATAACTAGCTTTTCAACAATTCAAAAATCATAGATTATAAGAAATGATTACAGTGTTTATCTAGAAAAACATCCCATCTTTTATTTAGCTTCACTTTTGACTTACAAACCTTAAAATACTTCTATAGAAAACAAGGCCTAAAAAATGGGGAAAACCTTTAAACTTTATTACTGAGTTAGTTCTTTTATTCCCTACTTCTTAATTACATATTTCCCTTTTGCTTGCAGGCAACTTTTATGATTCTTGTCTTCTACCTCCATCTCTTCCACTTAGTCCTTAGCTGCTTTTGAGACCACAGATACTAATTCTCTCTTTGACACCTCTCTACTTCTGATTCCCAACTTTTAATGACCTGAAGTTTCTCCCAACTTAAATGATCATGCCTATCATCAAGAGCTCCAAGTAGAGAACATGACCTTGTCCTGTATTATACACATTTCTATTATCTCTTTTTTCTTGTGGACCTCTGAAATACCTTTAAAAGGGATATCTATAAATTCACCCTTAAGGGTCTCCAGTTATACCTGACCAATTCACACGCTTGCTCCATTTTCTCTTTTATTCAGTTCCTATCTCCTTCACCCTTTAGGAATGTCTGATGGTTAAATGCAATAGAACAGCTGCCCCTGAGGACCCTTCTTGCCCTCTGTATATCTGAGCCTTAGCCAGTGAACTTTAAAAATGTGATCCATGTCACCTGTGGTACTCCAGTGTTTACCTCAAACAAGCTGTCCATCTTTTTTTCTATATAACTGTTTACATATAGCTATGTTTTATCTATCACAGTAGTCTTTTGTAATCTCTCAATCTATGTAAGTATACTTGATCTATGCTTTTATGAATCTGATAGACTTTAAATCAAGTCTTAGCACATTCTGCAGGTATTAGAGTTGGTCAGTAACATGTTTAGGGTACTTCCTTGCTGTTCATGGACCAAACTTTTCAGTAGATGGGAATAACAAGCCCTTAATGAGCTGTATAAATCCACATAGACAGTGTCTCTCCACTCTGGTGGAGTCTTAAAAATGTATCCTGTCTTTTGTTCCACAGCATCTGTCCATGCTAGCCTACAACACCAGGTGAAAGGGCCTAAGAGGACCGTGATCAGGACCCATTTCACTCCTGGAGGGCCCCAGAGGTACCCAAGAGGTGCCTTTACTATGATATTTTTAGATATGTAGTTTTATTGCCAGTGGATAGACTGACACCCACAAGTAAGAAGACTTACAGCAGGTGCTTGCAGAGCCAGATTTAGCTTCCCACGTGGGAGCAGAGGTGACTGGAGCCTGCAGAGGGAGCTCTTGCATTAAGAGATAATGAACAGACCTGAAAGCTAATCCCGGAGTTGCCATTTGTAACTACAGCCATCAGTTTCATAAGTCTCACAAGTCCTACCCCTCCCCTGTCATCTCCACTCCCTCAAAAAAGAATAACTATTTAGAATGTCTCCAGCTTCCTCTTGGCCCCACAAAAGGATTCTATATGGGAGATACTCCTTTCAATTTCATAGAAAATGGCCAAATTTAGGACTTTCTGCAGTGCTTCCAAGTGTGAACTTAGCAAATGATTTAGTAAAGGTTTCACCTAGACCATAACCTTGCAGAGTGGTTAATTTCAACCTCTTTAAAATCATGCATAATTTTATGATGGTCCTAGTAGTCATTCATTAAACCTTTTCTATTTTAAAAGAAGAAGAAGAAAGCAAAGGCACTATCACATGCATTTTCCCTTTGGCAAATATTTTCTTTGGTTAATATTCAAATAATTATAATTACTTTTTAATAAAATTGATAATAATTAAAGTTTAGTTTTTCTCATGTGTCATGTACTTTTTATTCAATATCTTATCTGAACATCATTACTGTATTTTACACATAAGGAAACTGAGGCTAAAGAGAACGTAGGATTTGCTAAAAACCATGCAGCTGGAAGCAATTCCAACCCAGGTCTGACTCCAGAGTCCAGCTCCTAAATGATGGTGACTAGAGCCAGAGGCAAGGTGCTGACTTCTCCCCAGACTTGTTTCCAGCTGCCATTTAATGCAAAGACCGTGGCTGTGTGGCTGTGAAAGTCCTTTGCCTATTCTGAGTCAATCATGCTCTCTCAAAAAGAGGAAAAAACATCTTGATTTAAAAGTTTCCAAGAGGTCCACATAGCCCACACAAGCACCCAGCTGTCTCAGGCTTCCCTTTCCCTCGCCCTCTTTGCCGTTCCTTAGTTTTGTGGTTTCCCCCAGTATTTCAATTGGTCTCTTTCCAGATCTCCTACTTACACAAACGCTTACTCTCTGTTTATCTATACTGCAATACGCTTCTTTTGGCACAGTAATGTGTACTCTGACTACTACTATTTCTACTAATACTTTAGTGTGTTAGAGTTCATAAAAACATCTTATAGACATGATTCCATTCGCTTTGCAGAATAACCCTGTGACATATGCTTATATTCCCAAGTGATAGATGAGGAGGCTAAGTCTGAGGGAGATTAAATGACTTGCTGAGGTCGCAGAGTTCATAAGTGGCAAGGATTTCATGTGGAACAGTGATAAGGAGACATCTGTTGTATCTTTCGTGTTCTATAGGATTTAAGTACAATATCTGAGACTTAGAGACAATCTTAGAGACAAATAGAGACAATCTTAGAAACAAAACAGTCCATCAGACTGTCTCCACCTTCACATATTAATAAAGCTCTAATCTAAATTGTTTGTGCCAATTTAATTCTCTGTCACTCTTTGAGAGGCTGTGGAAGTAGATGACAGTTGTTCTTAAAGTGATTTCATGCTTTTTTGCTTTGGGGGCAATAAAAAGAAAATTGAATTCACTATGAAAAGAATTAGCCTCTCAAGGATTTTCCCCCTAAAGATGGTACTCTGAGGAGTCCACTATATGATGAAAACAAAGAATGATTGAGTTTTAAAATAAGGTAGGAATCAAAGTGATGATTAGCAGTTGCTTAATGTTTCTTTTTATCTGGCTTTTAAAGAAAATCAAGATATACCTACTAAGGCTCCAGTTACCACAAACATAAGCAATACTCTGGGACGAATTATGTAATGAGTTTGTGACTCCTAAACACCTCACTTATGGTGGCCAGGATGTCAATGGAAGTTTTAGAGGCGTTCTTCTAAGTTTATGGACAGACAACCCAGTTATTGATAATGTATATGAATTATTGACTGGGCCATTGTCATACAGCTCAATCACTTTTCCCTGACACCCTTTAGTGATGAAAAGGGAGACAGTAACGATGACCAGCACAATTCTCAAGTGGATGGGGAAACAAGAAGGTGTTAGAAAACGAGATTCAAGTCACTATAACATTTCCTTTAGTGTCCTTTCCCAGATTTAAATTTCAAAGCATTTAAAATACTTTCAATTCTCTCAAATCAGTTTCTCTCCTAGAACTTTCTTTTATTACAGTATAATTGGTTTACAATGTTGTGTCAGTTTTCTGCTATACAACAAAGCGAATCAACTGTATGCATACATACACCCCTCCCTCTCCAGCCTTCCTCCCACTCCCCCACCCCTGGAGTTTCAGTATTTCCCACAAAGCAACAGCACTGTAAAGTCCGTGATAACTTAAAAACTTGCTGTAGGATTTAGCGGGGATTTGTTGTTGATGGTTTCTTCGTTTTCTCAAAATCAACTCATCAAAGATGAGCAAATTATTTCCCTGTGCCAAGAATATCATTGGAGAGGGAGAGCCTTCTGATTTAGTTAAGTTAGAAACCTTAAAAATAGAAATGTTGACAGTGCCTTTACTGTCAGAGACAAGGCTGTCTCGTGTTGATATTCAATATAATTTTCCACTGGGGGAAAATCCCTGCATGATTAAAAATGAAAAATGTGTTGATGGTGACATGGGTGTTGAATGTTAAGAGGATAAAATGTGCGTCCTTAAGGCTGAAGGGAAAGTATGCATGCACTCCTGGGAAGAGAAATGCAGAGCGAGGGAGAGAGTGAGGAAAAACGAAAGTTACACTGAAAATGATAAGGCAAACGTGGTTATGGCTCTGATTGCAGAGATCATGCATAGAACTGCATCAAGGAGTAACCTTGAAAAGCCACCTAGTCAAGTGACCTTTTCTGACATCTAGAGGTCAAACTGCCTGGTATTTAAACTTGATATGGCTCTGGCTTTAATTAGTCCCGTTTTTGAGCTGATTGTCCTGCCTGAAGCAATTTTGCAGTCATATTAAAAACGGTAAGTTTTTTCAACTCCAATTTGGAATCATGGACCCTTAATATCACTATCATTAAGTCTATATCCCAGGTCAGCCCTCCTTGTCAGACAAGGTTCAACGTGGAGCTGCTTGTCCAGCCCACGCCCGCTGACGGAACCCACAAATTCCTCGTGCATCTCTGTGTGAATCACTCCTCTGTTCCACCTCTGCCTACTGCTGGTGTGCGCATATGTGAGCCATTGCAGAGAACAGAGAGGCGATTCAGATGCTGGGAACGTTTTCAGAATAATGATACTCAGAGGGATTCCACATAGACTTGCACTTTAATTTATGAGTATGGGTCACTTTTGTCAAAGAAAGCATGTGTTTACAATATTTAAACATTTAAAGCTCTGGAAAACGTTGGACTCTTTGGGGTTTGGGCTTATGCCTCTGCTGAATGTTTGCGTGATTTATGTTTTGACAACGGAAAAGCTAGAATGGAAAGAGAGACCACCTAACTGTACCCTAAACAGTGCCGAGGTAGTCAGAATATGGACAGTATTGAAGACTGAGCATCTGTAGATTGGGACAAGACATTCCACTGGCTCTGACTTATTAACTCACCTAGTTTTCCATTCATTCATCCATATTTATAGTCTCCCTCTGACACTCAAACAAAATAGCATCAACACTGTTCAGATTGTAAAGGGGCAAGTCGTTCAACCTCTTTGGCTCTTGATTTCCTTATATATAAAATAAGAGAGTTCTTAAAAATTCCATGATGGCCTGGAAGTATTTAGGTCACACATAATATTTAGGTAGTATACAATTATAACATATAACAACAATCACCCAACAAGTTTTTTCTGCCCAGACTTGATTCCAACCACTTAATGGTTAAAAGGTTCCTTAAGAACCCCCCAAACCAGGTTAAAGGTTCTCTTTGCAAGAACTGGCCTCAGTTCCACTGCCCCTGAAACTTTGCGGAAGGCCATGGCTTTCTCTGTGATGAACTGGCATAGTGATGGGGGCTGAGAGAGCTGAGAGAGGTACCTGGTGGGATGCCCCTGCCCTTCTGAGCCCAGGAGAGCCACTCCTCACAGTTCTCTTCCAGGAGGCCAAGAACAAACTCCCACCCTCAGAGATTGACATCTGAGGCCTTAGCCTCGGCCTCAGCCCTGGGTGATTCACCAGCCTACGGGGGTGAAACAGACAAAAGCAAAGAATTATCTGGGCTTCTCAAAAGGTAATACAGTTTATAGACTGATAGTCCCCAAATCACAAAGGGTCCTCTTTGTCTCTGGTGTGCATGCTTGAGGAGTGAGAGAAAAGTCGCTCAGTCGTGTCTGACTGTTTGTGACCCCATGATTATACAGTTCATGGAATTTTCCAGGCCAGAATACTAGAGTGGGTAGCCTTTCCCTTCTCCAGGGGATCTTCCCAACCCAGGGATCGAAACCAGGTCTCCCAAATTGCAGGTGGATCCTTTACCAGTTGAGCCACCAGGACAGCCCAGGAATACTGGAATGGGTAGCCTTCTTCTCCAGTGGATCTTCCCGACCCAGGAATCAAACCAGGGTCTCTGTATTGCAGGTGGATTCTTTACCAGCTGAGCTACAAGGGAAGCCCTGCGTGCATGCTTAGTCATGTCCGACTCTTTAGGACCCCATTGACTGTGGCCCATCCATGGGATTCTCCAGGCAAGAATACTGGAGTGGGTTGCCTTTCCCTTCTCCAGGGGGTCTTCCTGACCCAGAGTTCGAGCCCACATCTCTTGCATTGGCAGGCAGATTCTTTACCACTGAGCCCCCAGGGAAGCCTCATCTCTTGGGGTCCAGTCAAGAAATGCAGGCCATGAGATGCAGGATCTTTGCGCTTGCCCTCCCTATCAGTGAGCTGACAGCTTGGGTCCAGGGACCAGGGCCCTGGACGAGCGCTTCCGACTGGGCAAAATCCAATTGTCAGTTCTTCTTTATGGCCTGTTCCAAAGTAGATTTTAAAACCATATCTACTGTCTCCTTGGAAACTTGTAGTTTTTATAAGAATTTTAGAAATCTCTCAGAAGCCCTTGTCAAAATTGGGAGTACCTTCAAGGGAAGTGTACGGAGAAGTACTATAACCACTGATGCCAGATGGAATTCCTTCACTTGGAAAAAAGCCACGAGCACCACAAGGCTGCAAGATGTCAGGGACTGCTTTTTATATGTTTTGAAACATAGGCACTTTGATTCTAATGTCTGTGTCATATGCTAAACACATGTGACCTTAACTAAATATCGCAAAGCCCACCATAAATTAATCATCAACCTTAATGGCTTCCTCATTTCAAAACACATTTCTTTTGTAAGTTAATGCCCTAAGGCCAATATTTTAAGGTGACAACACAGAATTTAAGTAAAAAACATATCCAGTATATATGTCTATACAATTATACACACATGTGCGTCCATGCACACAAACCCACACATTTCCACACACAATTTCTCTGCCATTTTAAGACAAAATAGAAGGAGAGGAATTTTGCAGACATTTGAGTCCTACGCCTTTGCTACCATTGGCAACCTTAGGTGTTTTGAGAGTCTCAACTCCACCTTACTAAACCAAAAGGACAAAATTAAGTGGAATTAGACTTTTCCAAAAATGTCCTTTTCTTTACCAGCTTCTGTTGGGCTGTGTGGGTAGCCAAAAGTTTTCTTTAGGAAATAAAAAAGACACATAAAGACTCTAAGGTGTCTATAAAAGAAGAGAGGTGATTTTGGAAGTTATTAGAAGCTGCTGTTTGCTTTTGGAATGTCCTTGATTTTGAAATTCATGATCCAAGTTCTTTAATTCTAAGAAGAGCATGCACTCCTGATATTTCCTTCCAGGGCTAGAGGTGGGCAGGATAACACACCTCCCCAACATCCACAAAAGATGTGTCTCTTTTGTGGAGACGGGAAGGGGAGACAGGAAGAAGCAAAATGCAGCTGGGAGGGAGGTACGGACAGAGGCAGGTCCTGACCAACATTCCCTCCTCCCCTCGGTAGAAGTGAGCTGGAGGATACCGCCTCCATTCAGCTTCCTGTGTGAATTAATAGACACAATATGAGTTTTGGGCTTCCGTGGTGGCTCAGCGGTAGAGCATTCGCCTGCAACGTAGAAGATGCTGGAGACCTGGGTTCAGTCCCTGAGATGGGAAGATCCCCTGGAGAAGGAAATGGCAACCCGTTCCAGTATTCTTGCCTGGAGAATTCCATGGACAGAGGAGCCCGGTGGGCTACAGTCCTTGGGGTTGCACAGAGTTGGACATGACTGAGCATGCATGCACGTAAATGAATACGAGTTTCACTTGAGACACATTTTGGCAACATGCTGACTATTAATAACAACCAAAAATAGGCAGGATAAACTTTTGAAAGAACACTTTTTTCCCCCCTTAAAATGTATATGAAAAAACACAAGGGACTTTGAGAGAGAAATGATCGAGGAAACCATTTAGTAAATGTTTTAGTCTCTATGTTAAATAATCTGACATGGTGGAACATTCACAAGAATAAAAATTTTTAAGTGCTATCTGTGCTTAAGTGTCCACCTTTATTATTACTGCTAAATATGAAGCAGTAATACAATAGTATAATATAACACAATGTATACTTATATAAAATATTTATAATAATCTACTCTATGGAAATGTAAATGGTTATGTGTTTCCATTGGAATACAAACAGTCCAGTATATTTAACACATTTTATTTTACACATACCATATTTTAAATAGGAATAAGCTCCTAGTTCCCTAACTAAAAGAATATTCAGTGTAAAAACAAAAGTTTTTACCAATGTTTCATTCAGCAGAAAATAATGAGGTTTACATATTAAAGTTCCTGTATTTTTAAATTTTAACAGGCACTTTGTCTTAAAAAAGAATATTTCAATGCCCCAATTCAAATAAGGATCAGATTCAGTGCTGAGTCAGAACCTTGACAAAAGCACCTAGGGTGTCTCTTCCCTGCACAGTCTACTCAGCGCTTTCAGACACATCTCCCTGACTTTCCTAATTACCCTGAGAGACAGAGACAGGCAGGACTCAAGATCTCCTTTAGGGATGAATTGAATGCCTTGGGTCTCCAGTCTTTCATTCTACAAGGGAGAGGATGAAAGGGTGCTTGCCCCACAGTACAGAAGCAGCATCAAGGTGGCAGCACTCACAGGCACCATGGCAGAGACCAAAAACTCAAGACAAAAAGTTGACGTTAGGCACTTATAACCTCTTTCTTTAATGACCTGGCAGCATCTGAAAAACTAAATGTGTATATCTATTTCTGAGGAGAATTTCTCTCTGTGGGATAATATTGATCATTCACTCATTTTTTCATTCATTCAACACATTTAAGAGTTCCTTTTGGGTGGCAAGCTTAGTTCTGGAATCAAGAATTTAGTACAACAAAGAGCCGGCCTTCAGGAAAATTGAAACCCTTGTGAAATATGCAGAGCAGGAAATAGGGAAGTTGATTTCAGAAATGATGCCTGCCTTGGAGGAAATACACCAGGGGATATGATGGTGGTAGGGAAGGGAGGGAGAGGAGAGACTTGCCTTTTGTATAGGTGGAGAAGGAAGTCAGACTTGAGACCTTAAGAATGAGCCAGCCTGATGAAAGTCAAGGTCTGGAAGCAGGAGTGAGCTGAAGGAGGCCAGGTCAGTGTGGCGGGAGGCAGGCAGCAAGGGAGCAAAGGACAGGAGCTGCGGCCCAGGTTACAAAGGGTCCCAGAGAACATGGGAAGTGGGTGCAGCTTGCTCTCTGTACAAAGAGAAGCCACCAGAGTTTTCTTCAGAAGGAAAGGGGTGTGATCTGATCTCTGGCTTTAAAAGAGCAACTTGCCTGCTAGGTAATAGAAGGGCAGAGGTGGAGGAGAGAAGGCCAGTGGAGAAGTTGTTTTCACAGCCCAGGTGAGATAGTGGTGATCTCCTTGGGAGATGCAGCAGGAGACAAGTAGCCAGAGGCGAGACATAATTTTGAGGGTAGAACTGACAGATTTGCCATAGGACTAGATGTGGAAGGAAGAGAGGGAAAGGAGGACCAAGAATGATTTAGGTATTGTGGCATTAGCCAGGAGTGTGGGTAGCACCTCTTCCAGACTGATGGAGTGGAAATCAAAGGCTTTATGTCTGTGAGAGATCTAAGAGGAGACGTCTGGTAAGAAACTAGGTGTATGAGACCAGGCCTTCGAGGAGGGAAGGTAGACATTTGGAGGCCATCAGTGCGTGGACCGTGGTTAGTGCCATGGGATGGTATGAGAGCACCTAGGCAGGAGCGTGACCAGAGAGGGCAGGGGCCTGAACCGAAGTCTGTTCTTGCGACCGGAAGACAATGCAGCAAACGAATGCAAGGGTTGCTAGCAAGGAAACAGAAGACAAAAACCATAAGGTTGATCTGCATGTTCAAGCGAGTGCAAGGCTCTGGAGAGTCCATAGATGAGGATAAATAACGATCAGTTCTTTAGACGCTTCTCAGGTCCAGTAAAGATGTTCACTTGTACCAAACCTCTTAACTACAGGTACATTTTTAAAAGTTACTGTTGCCTACCTTTGCTCCAGTGTCTCCAACTCCAGGTAATCCCCTTGATCCAGGAGGTCCTGGGATTCCTCGAGGGCCCTGAGATGACATAATAAGGAGGAGAGGGAGCAACCTTGCAGTGTGCAGGGTTCAGGAAGGGAAGGGAGAAGGGAGGGAGGGAGAAGAAAAGAGAAAGGAAAAGAAGGGAAGGGAGAAGGGAGGGAGGGAGAAGAAAAGAGAAAGGAAAAGAAGGGAAGGGAAGGGGGGGGAAGGAAGAAAAGGAGGGAGGGACAAGAGGAAGGAAAGGAGCGAGACCGGGAGGAAGAGAGGGAGGGAGGGAGGAGATAACAGCAGCGTCCACACTTACGGGCACACCAGGATAGCCGTCACCTTTGAGTCCTGGAGCGCCCACTGGTCCCTGAGGGCCTTGGGCACCCTGGGTGAATTCCAACACAGGAGATATCATGAGCCTAAACTATGAAACAGCTGGCAAAACTTAAGATCAGTACCAGCTCAGCACACCAAAGGCACATTTGATAAGGGCAGAGGAATGGTCTGAGAATTTTTAGAAGGAAATATGGAAACTTCTTATCTCCTTGTAAGTCTTTCCCATTTCTGTTACGGGAAGCAAATGATGAGTGGAATGAGTGTAAGGAGTATATATGAACTACTGCAAAGTCCTCTGTAGGAAACACTTCATGGGGGTTAGAAAAGGGCTAGTTGCTGATATTTTAATTTTAAAAATTACAAAACTTTAGTGCATCTTAAGGGGAAGTATAAAATGAGAAAATTTAGTAAGCACCATGTGAGAAGAGTAGAGAAGAATATGAACAAAATTTTAAGTATAAAATAAGATAGTGTGTGTTACCTATTATTCTGTTACATCTATTATCTTCCTCAGTGAGGCCCAAATTAAGTGAGGAAAAAAAGCTCAAATAAAAATTTAAAACAGATTAATTTTTTAAAAATACTTTATAAAAGAATAGGACACAGAGTTAGTGGTTCGTATCCTGAGAACTAGGAAAAAGTGATAGATATTGCTTTACCATGATGACTTTGGACCTCAGAAACTTAGTAGTAATACTGGCCTCTTATATAGAGGATAAGGAATCAAGGAGGATTATTGCCCTTCAAACAAGAGTTCTCTGTACCAGTGAAACTCAGAGAAATTTCTGGCCAGAATAAAATGGAAAGAAAGAAAAATGAAGAAGATTCTTACCAAAGAAGATTTACTCATTGTAAGCCTATTGCACTTATATTTAAAACATTTCTTTACACCCCACATCCCATTCTGTTGCTGTGATAACCCTTACAGGGGCCTTTGTCAATACACATCAATTATTTTGATAAAGAGCTGTTCATGATTTAAAATACTCATGTTTTGTATATTATCATATGTGAAATAGATCGCCAGTCCAGGTTCGATGCATGAGACAGGGTGCTCAGGGCTGGTGCACTGGGATGACCCTGAGGGATGGGACGGGGAGGGAGGTGGGAAGGGGGTTCAGGATGGGGAACACATGTATACCCATGGCTGATTCACGTCAATGTATGGCTAAAACCACTACAATATTGTAAAGTAATAGCCTCCAATTAAAATAAATAAATTTTAAAAAATAAAAATAAAATATTTATGTTTTCTACATCATTAGAAGAAACTCTAATAATAGACCTGTGTTTTCCAAGATTGGAAAAAGTAGCCAGATTCTTAATATTTGTCTTACATGTAAGCAAACGCTGAAATCAAGCTACATTATTCCAAGCCAAAGTGTTGCCCCAAACCTAATTCCCAAAAACGGTTTCTGATTTTACTCCTATAAATAAATAACTGGGGGAAAAAACTTTTTATGCCATAAGAAAATTAAATTGATTTTGAAAATCATGAATACAACAGCTGTCATTTCCTATTAAGACAAAGAGACTGGCCTTGTATGGTTAACCATCTTAAGAATGGTCTTCAGAAAACATGTGGCCACTTATAAAAATGCACTATTAATGCACTATTTAGAATGCACTGTGTACTTAATGTACATCAACAGAAATCCAAGATGATCTCTTAAAGATGTATGACAAAGCAAAAAACAAATTATTCTGGAGCACTGAATTCTGGTGGATCCCCCACGAAGGAACTGGTCATGTCTGAGAAGCAGTTTATTATACTATTCCAATTACGCACAGGGTTGAAGTGCTAAGCATTTCCTAGGTCCCCAAATAAGATGCCTATTTCTCTGTGTGCTTACACAAGGATCAGGCCAGCCACAAAACAAAGCAGTAACTTCCCCCTGGTTAAGCTGAAATTTAAAAAGAAATTGGAATCAAAATTCACTTTCTGTTTTCATTCCTAAATTCCAAGCCTGTAACAAATTACCAGCAGCTGTTATTGTTTATCCTCTGGCCCCCACACTGCAGGGAAAGCCATTGAAACATCCATGGTTTAGGAACATTTTTTTTCCTAGAGATCTGTGTCCTATCTCCTGCAGAAATTTCAGTTAACTTGTTACTTCTTATGCTAACAGGGGATAGGGAAAGGGCAGTGTTCTTGCTCAGATTTTTATTTTGGATGCCTCTTGATAGTTTCATGGATGGAATTTTGCCACTTGGCTTTTCTGCACTGGATTCGAGAAAATGTTTTGCAGAGCGATTCTCTTTGAAGTGTCTCTCTCATTCAACAGAAATTAGAGTATAAATCTTGATCAGGTGTTTCAAAATGAGCTTTAAAAAAAAAAATCTGGGAGGTCCCTGAAGAAATACATAAAACTGAATTAATGTGCCAAAATTTTTATCAGCTAACCTTCCATGAACTTAAAAATAATCCATTAGGGAAAAATGGCAAAACAAGTAATCATTAGAGACCAAGGGATTAGAAAAATGACTGGAGTGAAAAGGCAAATAACTCTAAATACCATCACCAATAATGATCAGTAGAAAACAGAGCTTATAAACATCAACTATACATTTAGATGTTGTTTCTCTTGTAAAGAACAGTGTAAGTAGAGAGAAATAACCTTGCTTGCATCATGGACCTAGGGATGCATAGATTCAGGAAGCTATCAAACAATATGAAAATTGTCACCCAAATGTTCTTGACTAAGGCCATGCCTGTAGTTTTAGCATTCGGAAGTTTGGGATTTTCTCCTTGAGTCATGCATAACTTGGGTTTCTGTAGAGTCTTGTACATAGCTTGGGTTCCTATGTGCCTCAGAGTCTGGGCAGTAGGGTGACCATCTTGTTATGATTTTCCCAGGACATTCTCAGTTTTAGCTTGAAAATATCCCAGAAACGTCTTCTGTCCCCAGTAAGCCAGAAGATAGCACTCTAGCAAGGACAACTCTCAAAGTGATTAAGAACAGCAGAGGTCAGGATCCTACCTCTTGCTTTAAGAGAATCACTACAACTTATGTTAGTATATAATAGGCTTTGAATTATATGCAAAAACGGTTCTAAGTTATCTTTTTTGAAGTTTGAAAGTCACTGGTGTCAGTACTTGAACCGTTTCATTGAGAACAGACCATTTGATAAACTAAAGCCAGCTTCAAAGCTACATAACAACATGCTACTAATTTAATGAGCGCTGATTATGGAGCCCCGAAGCCTGTCCTCATAAACAGGGATGTGCTTGTTGACATTTGGAAAGTAGCATTTCTCTGTAAAGCTAGGTTTTATGTGAGGAGGGAATGGTACTTTGTTGCCATGGGAAAAATAGTGATGATTACTTAAAACTGTCTTCTCCCATCATTATTTGCATTTTCATTTAAAATAACTCTGAAAGATGGACAACAAGCAGGGAAATCTAATTCAGTAAAGTTTCTAAACATGAACTCTTTGGACAGTGTTTTGCAGAAGAGATGCATTGGCCATTAATATGTAAATGAAGGAGGCCAGAGGCCATATAATATCATATTACAGACATTACAAAAAGAAAAACAGCATTTTCAGTCAGCCGTTTAGTCAGCAAACATTTTACCAGAGGAGCTATCATCCTCCATATTTATGAAAAATAAGTGATCTGCTGGCTTGATTTTTTTAAAGGGGACTAATATATTCTTATAATTCCGTTCATAAGTGTAGAGACTCTTAAGTAGAACAATCTCAGTCATAACTTATGATGCATTAAATCTACTTTCATTTTTTATTTCAATAAATAAAAGAAGATGAATAAAGGATACCTTTGGTCCTCGAATAGCAATTCCAGGTTCTCCTTTAAATCCAGGCATTCCAGGTCCCCCTCTGTCTCCCTGCACATGTCAAATAATTTTTACAGTTTCAGGCTTTAGATTTTATGAGAAGCCATCATGGCACAGGGCATAAAAAGCCATTGGCCAATTATAAAGAGCTTAATCTCTTAGAATCAGATTCTGAGAGAGTACATCCTTCTAATATATTTGAGAAGAGTTTCAAATCTTAAGCAAATAAAAACTCAGTAAAGACTACTAAGCTTTTCGGAGAATAGCTGAAATAATAAGTGGCTCTCTAGACACAAATATTTAGACTGTGAAAATGTCTGGGAATGCTCTTACATCTGAGTGGATTTCTTTTCTGCCAGACTTTCTGATTAGCAGATTATTCTGAACAAATGCAATAAATTCCTATATGCATTAAGGCTAGCATTTAAGGAAGTAGTTCAAAGTAGAGTGATAAGGTCAAGACCAGGAGCAGAAAACCTGGTTTCTAGTCTTAAATTTGCTGCTGGCCCTCCATCTGCTTAATCATGAAATGGCAGGGTTGAGCTATATAATATCTTTGGGTTTTTCCAAAGCTAAAATTCTTTCACTGATTTTATGAATCTTTTCCCCACTCCAACTTCCAAAAAATCCAAGTAAAAGAAAAAAATATTCCCAAGAATGCATACTTTTGGTCCAGGTGGTCCAGGAATTGATATTCCAGGCATCCCAACAGGGCCCATAATTCCTGGATCACCCTAAAAACAGAACGAAATACTTGTTACATTTCAAACAAGGAAATGATATATGGAATAATATTATGAAAAATATAGAAATATATTTCCAGCATTTTAAAGTATTGTGACCTGTTTCACAAACCACGTGAAAATATTTGAGCATCTTTGTTAAACCACTGCTAAAGTTATTAATAATTAAGCTTTCACTCCCTATAATAAATAAATTCAATTAATTCCTTAGTAATAGGAAATTTCTCTCTCTTATGCATCCTTTTATTAGGTAACAAAAATCATGCAATGTGTGGTGATTCAGTTTTGTGTTTGCATGCCAGGAAGCTCAGAGGGAAATATTTATTCAGTTATAGCAAATACCTTTAGTGTACGTTTTAAGGTACATGTGATAGGCAAATAATGTTCTTTCTAGTTTGCAACTTTTTCCTTTGTTATTTTATGCTCCACAGTATATCAGTCTTCCATTGTATGGTATCCCATGTCCCTTTTTAGAAGTAGTTAGTTTATGGTAAAAAAAAATGTAATATGAATTTTTATAAGGCACCTCTGGTGATTCTGATATAGGTACTACTACTGTACTTTGAAACACTATGCAAAGCAATTATCTGTCTTTTTAACTTATTTTATTGAGGTATGTTTTAATGTTGTGTTAATGTTTACTATACAGAGAAGTGATTCATGTATAGCTGAACCATGTATAACATGTATATGATTCATGTATACCATATATAAATGTTCATGTTCTTTTCCACTATGGTTTATCACAGGATATTGAATATAGTTCCCTGTGCTTTGGTGGCTAAGAGGGTTAAGAATCCGCCTGCAATGTGGGAGACTTGGGTTCAGTCCCTGGGTTGGGAAGATCCCCTGGAGAAGGGAACAGCTACCCACTCCAGTATTCTGGCCTGGAGAATTCCATGGACAGAGGAGCCTGGCAGGCTACAGTCCATGGGGTCTCAAAGAGTTAGACATGACTGAGTGACTTTGACTTTCACTTTATAGTAGGACCTTGTTTCTCCATTCTAGATACAGCGGTTTGCATCGGCTAATCCCCAACTCCCAGACCACTCCTCCTCTAGCCCACTCCCCACTGGCAGCTACAAGTCTGTAGATGTCTGTGAGTCTGTTCCTCTTTGTAGAGAGGTTCATCTGTGTCATATTTTAGATTCTACATGTAAGTGATATCATATGGTATTTGTCTTTTTCTGGCTTTTCTTAGTATGATCATCTTTGGTAAAGTGATTATCTTTAAAAGAGGGTCACATACCCCAAGAGATGTTCAAAATAACACATTTGGGATATTAGAAAAATTTATCAGGGCTACCCTCTGTACTTTTATCTCGTCTTTTAAAATTTCAATCATTTATGTAAATCTCATAATGTATGTTCATATAATAGTTTATGAATAAAAATTACAATTGAAAACCCAATAAGCAAACATAGATTGCAACATGGTCAAATTTTTTTTTATTAGTAAGGATTTGTAATCAAGCAGTTTAGAAACTACTGATCTAGAGGAGGTGCCAGATCCTGCCTGTTGCCTGTTTTTGTACCCCCAGGACTAAAATGGCTTTCACGTTTTTAAATGATTGCTGTATAGGTGCCTCCATAATATCCTCAATTTGCTTCTTGAACCAAAAAGCCTAAAATATTTGCTCCCTGTACCTTTACCAAAAAATTTGCCTCCTCTTGCCTTTAGAGAGGGCTTCCTAGGTGGTGGTGGTGCTGCTGCTTCTGCTAAGTCGCTTCAGTCGTGTCCGACTCTGTGCAACCCCATAGATGGCAGCCCACCAGGCTCTGCTATCCCTGGGATTCTCCAGGCAAGAACACTGGAGTGGGTTGCCATTTCCTTCTCCAGTGCATGAAAGTGAAAAGTGAAAGGGAAGTAGCTCAGTCATGTCTGACTCTTTGCGACCCCATGGACTGCAGCCTACCAGGCTCCTCCATCCATGGGATTTTCCAGGCAAGCGTACTGGAGTGGGGTGCCATTGCCTTCTCCGCCTAGGTGGTGCTACTGGTAAAGAACTCACCTGCAAATGCAGAAGACATAAGAGACATGGATTTGATCCCTGGGTTGGGCAGGTCCCCTGAAGGAGGGCATGGCAACACACTCCAGTATTCATGTCTGGAGAATCCCATGGACAGAAGGGCCTGGCAGGGTAGAGTCCATAGCATGTCTTAGAGAATGAACTATGTAATCCTCCTGCCTCCAGGAAGGACTCCATCACTTGGACTCACTGGTAGGGACTCCTGCCCTGAGCCAGGTCCATCTTCACAGCTGAGGCCTCCTGCTGTTCTGGTTACCCATATGACCAATGGGCTGAACACACTGGCCTGCTGGGGCCAGATGATGCCAAGGCCAGTCCTTAATCCAAACCTGTATGTCAGTGGCACAGGACGTGGCCAGGATTCTGGCAACAGATAACCACCCTGTTCAGTCCCATAGCAAAGGGATAAAGCATTAACCTGTTAAAATTTTCACTAAAACCAGGTTAAGTGAAATTATGCATCTAGATTTAATTCTACTTTTTTTTTAATAAAAAGAAGCCAATTACTTTTAAATTTGTTTAATTTTTTATTGAAGTATACTTGATTTACAATGTTGTGCCAATCTCTGCTGTATAGCAAAGTGACTCACTTACACCCATATAGATGTTCTTTTCTTATATTCTTTTCCATTATGGTTTATCACAGGATATTGAATATATTAATAGTTCCCTGAACTATAAAGTAGGACCTTATTGTTATCCATTCTATATCCAATAGTTTTCATCTGCTAATCCCAAACTCTCAGTCTATCCCTCACCACCCTTCTCCCCCTTAACAACCATGCCTGTCCTCTCTGTGAGTCTGTTTCTGTTTTATAGATAGGTCCATTTGTGCCATATTTTAGATTTGCATATAAGTGATATATGGTATTTATCTTTCTGACTTACTTCACTTAGTATGATAATCTCTAGATCCATCCATGCTGCTGCAAATGGCATTATTTCATTGTTTTTTTATGGCTGAGTAGTATTCCATTGCATATTTATACCACTTCTTCTTCCATCAGTCTGCTGATGGACATGTAGATTATTTCCATGTCTGGTCTATTGTGAATAGTGGTGCTATGAACATGGGGGTGCATGTATCTTTTTGAACCATAGTTTTGTTCAGGTATATGCCCAGAAATGGGATTGCTGGATCATATGGTAGTTCCGTTTTTAGTTTTCTGAGGAACTTCCGCCCTGTTTTCCATAGTGACTGTAGCAACTTCCATTTCCACTGAGAGTGTGTGAGGGTTCCCTTTTCTTCACCCTCTCCAGCATTTGTTATTTGTAGACTTTTTATGATGACCATTCTGACTGGTGAGATGTCATACCTCAGTATAGTTTTGATTTGCATATCTCTAATAATTAGTAATATTGAGAATCTTTTCAAGTGTCTGCTAGTCATCTAATATGTCTAAAGAAGCCAGTTACTTTTAAATATAAAATTGTATACATAGAAAGTACACAAATTTTTTAAAAGACCCTTATTAAAGTGTGAGTATGTTTTACAATATGGCAATTCTTTATCAGAAAGCCTTATTTCAAAATGCAAGAAAATATTCATGTTGTGTCAGTATAACTAAGACATGAAGTGTAATCACTGTTGTTAATACAATACATTTCCTATATAATGGCTTTTCCCATCGTGTGCTCCTTGAACTTCCTGCAGCAGGAGGTAGTTATTTAGGAAATGCAGATTCTTGGGTCCCACCTACATACTAAATCCAGATTTCTTGTCATGGTACCATGAAATATGACTTTGTAACAAGCTCCCAGGCAATAATGATGACATGAAAGTTTAAGAATCACCGGCATGTAGGGGATGCTTTGCTTTGTATCTGTGTGTATATTTTGGGGGGCCTGTTTGTTTTAAAGTTGATCTTTAATCCTCTGGTCCTTGTTTCTTTCCTACAATTAGCATCTTCCTGGAGCCCTGAACTCTCTCAGGTGTGCGATTTTTGTTTCCTGACACATCCAGATGACCTCAATATTCTCTCCTGCTAAGTCAGGACACGTGCCTATTTGCTTGCTTCACATTTTCCTTACATTTTCCTCAGCACCCTGTCTCAGGCAGTTTATCAGGAAATATATGCCCTACTTTCCATTTCACTGTACTGATTTTTTTCCTTTCTGAATAACTCCATGCGTTGAACACTAACAATGTACCTGGAACCATGCTAAGTGCTTTCAGTTCAGTTCAGTTCAGTCGCTCAGTCATGTCCGATTCTTTGCGACCCCATGAATCGCAGCACGCCAGGCCTCCCTGTCCATCACCAACTCCTGGAGTTCGCTCAGACTCATGTCCATTGAGTCAGTGATGCCTTCCAGCCATCTCATCCTCGGTCGTCCCCTTCTGCTCCTGCCTCCAACCCCTCCCAGCATCAGAGTCTTTTCCAATGAGTCAACTCTTCGCATGAGATAAGTGCTTTAGTCACTCCTTAAAGTCATCACAACAACCCTCTGAAATAGACACTATTACCATGATTATTTCCACGATTAAAGTGACTGACCTCCAAAAGTTTTGGGGTGCAGCAGGGTGAGAATCCCCCTCTCATCCCTTCTGAAGCCCCACTCTACATCTTCCCCGTATTGCCTCTCAGTCTGGGACTTTTTTGTTCTTGTTCAGCAAAGCAAGATGATAGAGAATTGATATCTCCTATGTCCGTCTAGTTAAGGCTATGGTTTTTCCAGTGGTCATGTATGGATGTGAGAGTTGGACTGTGAAGAAGGATGAGCGCCGAAGAATTGATGCTTTTGAACTGTGGTGTTGGAGAAGACTCTTGAGAGTCCCTTGGCCTGCAAGGNAAGAGTTGACTCTTTGGAAAAGACTCTGATGCTGGGAGGGATTGGGGGCAGGAGGAGAAGGGGACAACAGAGGATGAGATGGCTGGATGGCATCACTGACTCAGTGGACGTGGGTCTGGGTGAACTCCGGGAGTTGGTGATAGACAGGGAGGCGTGGTGTGCTGCGATTCATGGGGTCGCAAAGAGTCAGACATGACTGAGTGACGGAACTGAACTGAACTGATAGTCTTAATGTATCCCAACTATGGAATATTTGTTCGTTAATAAAGAGCACTAACACACAGATTCTCTCCTAGCAGCATCAATATTCCAATGAAGATCACATGTTTTATACAATTTCTTTATCCCCTTTTGTAATGGTCTGGAATAGTATGTCTTCTAAAGCCTTTTTCATTTTGGAGGCTTTGGTTTTGTATTTCTTAAGAAGGAAACAGTGGAGATCTAAGATTCCATTAAAACCAGACACAAGAACAATCTCCCCAAAGCATAAATGAGAATTTAAGATACATACCTTTGGCCCTCCGGGCCCCTGAGACCCCTTCTGTCCTTGATTTCCTTTGCTCCCTTTCTTTCCTTCATCTCCCTGACAAAAGGAATTATAAAAATACAGTTGTTTTTTAATATATCCACCTCCATCTTATAGCAACTACATCATGGCCAGACTCTCAGTGCGTACCAACTTCCAAGTCATATTCCCCAAGCCCAGCTCAGTTGCACAGGGTCTGTCAATGTTCTTGTGCAGATTACATGACTTCAAAACTGTCCAGACTACACCTTTTACTCAGTATGATTTAACACTTCCTAAACTCTGTGTTCAGTATCTTTCCTTGGAGAGTTTGATTTGACTTTACAGTTCTTTTGCCCTCTTGGTCTATTTAAGTAGTGGTTCTGAGACAGTCACAGTTTCAAAGAAGAAAGCCATCTATGCTTTTCCATGCTGTTGTTCAGGTTCTGTGCTATTTCAGTTTTGAAACATAAAATGAGACATTTAAAAAATCAGCCCTGGTTCTTCCTCCATGGAGTTTAATTCTTTCTCCCCAAGGAGGCCGGTAATTCAATTGGTAGAAAGATGAGTGAGCCTTAACCTGGCGCAGAGCTACAAATTGCCTCACGTTCCCAGCAGGGTTGTGTACACCAGTGCTTCCCGCCAAAGAACTTTGTTACCTTCAACCAGAAGCCTCAGAGCATCCCAGAACTATCCTTACCCTAGGGCTCAACTCCAAGGCACCATAGCTAAGCATGTGCCCGGCTCAACAAAAGAATTCTTGGGGTGTGTAGCTGAAAGTGTTGGTCACTCAATTGTGTCCAACTCTTTGTGAACTCATGGGCTATAGCCCACCAGGTTCCTCTATCTGAGGGATTTTTCAGGCAAGAATACTGGAGTGGGTAGCTATTCCCATCTCCAGGGGATCTTCCAGATCCAGGAACTGAACTTGGGTCCCCTGCATTACCAGCAGATCTTTACCATGAGGCTGTCCAATATTTATGACGTAAACGACTATACCACCGTTTTCAAACCTAAACATGCACAAGAATCACCTGGAGATTTCTGGGCCCCCCCATCCATAGTTTCTTATTTACTAGGTCTGTATAGAGCCCAATAATTTACATTCTGACACATTCCCAGGGGACGCTGACACTGCTGTTCAGGGGCTGTGCCCTGAGAACCGCTGGCCTATACCAAGGTCGTCAGCAGTGCAGACACTCCACTAAAAAGAAGAGAGACCTATAGAATCCACAGACAGGCAGACAACTCCCTAGGACCCGTACTAATGGAGGGCAGTGATGGCAGCTAATTTCAAAACTGTTGAGTATCCAGATATCACTTACCATGTCGTTATCATCTGTCAATAGCATCGAAATCTACCCCAGCTATTTGTGTCCTCCTCTTCAGCACCATACTTAACTTACTGACCTAAATGATCCAGAAACCAACAGCAGTATGTGTGTGTTTAGTCACTCGGTCACGTCTGACTTTTTGCAACCTCATGGACTATATAGCCAGGCTCCTCCATCCATGCAGATTCTCCAGGCCAGGATCCTGGAGTGGGTTGCCAGGGGATCTTCCCAACCCAGGGATCAGACCCAGGTCTCCCACATTGCAGGCGGATTCTTGACCACCTGGGCCATCGGGGAAGCCCAGATCCACCTAAATGTAGTAAAGAGCCAGGACCGCACACTGACTGCTTTGATATATAACATATTCCTACCTACCACTCTTCTGCAAGAGCCTTCTTCAAGCCCCATATCCCCTCGACGCCGGAAATCCAGTTCACGCACATGTTCCTTGCTCTGCTGGTGTATTTGACACCACCCATTGCTTTCTTCCTGAAGCCCTTTCTCCTTGGTTCCCCTAACATGGTACTTTCTATTCAGCCTGTCTTCCTGCTGTATGGAATGCTCTCTCTCTCCAGCGGCTGTAAAATGCAGGACTCCCACCTTAGCTCTCTTTCTCAGAGCTGTCTTTCATCCCCACAGCTTCAATTATTAACTCAGAGGGGCTATTTACCAAAAGGATATTCAGGGAAACATTAGTTCTCCTGAATGCTAATAAGCAATCATCTCTAAAAGTACTTTTTGCCTGATGTTAAAAAGGAATTCTCTGTACATGTTTCCACTCCCTGCTGCCCACCGTGCCCCCCCGATCCCCCTGCAAAAAAAACCACCAGATCTCATAGTCTGGTTAGTCAGTTTTAAATTTTAAACATTTAAAATGTTTTAAATGCTACAAATACATTTATATTTCAAATTCTCACGTTTAAGGCTAATGACTCAATTTTAGCCAATATTTTTCATAATACATAGACATGTAAGCTATCAATTACTATTTTCATAGAATTAAAAATAGAACACTAGTAAGTATATGGATTTTATTTTTACTTTGCTCATATATAATTCTTCAGAATATTTATATAGGCATTGATGACTGCACCTAAGAACTGTAGTAATATCTGACACCTTAGAGGTTGTAGGTTATGGTCTTATTGATGACTTTGGGTATTTTCCTCTTGACATATAAAGATATTATTCAACAAGCATTTCTAAAATGTGTTGAATAAATCTATGCCATGTTGTGAAAGTGCCACTTCATAAGGTTATATTTCTTACTACTCTGAGATTGTATAAATATTTGAAAAAAAATTATGGACTTTGATGTCTCAAGGATGTATCTCAAGTCTTCTTTTCCCTTACTGTGTGTTTGTTTTTTAAATGTCAGCTTGGCTGTTTATTGAGAAAACATGTGTTGAACTCTTCCTATAACCTTGGTTTTGTGACACATGTTAGGAAAATGGAAATAAATAATACATACTTGCTGTCTACCAAAGCTCAAAAGCTAGAGTCCATAATTTTAAGCCAGAAGTAAACATCTTTGACATAGCAAGAATAACATCAAATTTCTCCTAAGTTGGCTTCTTATTATCAAGACCAGAACTCAGCAGTCTGCTTCCCTTCCCCTACCACTGTGGATTCCATACCTTGAGGCCAGGCTGTCCTTTCCCAGGTGGTCCTTCAGGGCCTCTTGCCCCCGGAAGCCCTGCTTCTCCCTAAAGAAAATGACACCAATGTCTTAGCTGATCCTGCGTAGCCAATATGAATACCCTCGCCTTGTCTCATCTTACAGCCAACAGGGTCTCTGCTTGGATCCTCCAGTACAGAAAAGACCTTCACTCTAGTCTCAAAATTCATTTGGAAGCTCACCAACACGAATAAATTAATATCAAACTTCAGTTTAGCTCAGAGCAGCTGAAATATTGTGAAAAAGCCCAATTTCCCAGCCAGTTGCCAAAGCAATAAGCTCACTTTCTTTTGGCTCTTCATTCACATTTGGTGGTTTGTTTTTTGAAAAAACAAGAAAGACCTTCAGCCTTACCATCTGCTGTTTTTCTCTACTTATATTGAAAAATGAGTATTTCAAATGTCAACTCAAAATATTTCAGGAAATCTTTATAATGGCCTTACTTCCTGAATACATTTACAGACTTTTCCTTTTTGGAGGGGAGGAAAAAAATCCTTTTTTCTCAAAGTTTAAACAACAGTGCTTTCTAGGAATCCCAAAGGGAGTAAGTCACTGGAACACCGTGGCCAAAGCACCAGAGAAAAGGCAGAGGTCGTAAGATACTTACTTGGACTTTGAATTGGTGCTCTTTTATCTGGACTAAGTGAAAAAGGAAATTTAGAGTTGTGGGATTTTATTTTCTTAAAGAAATAAAATGGTTGTCTTGAATGGTTTCATTTGAGCTCTTGCAGGACCAAGATATATGCGGTTTAATAGTTTTATTCCAATAATACGGAAACCAGTGTTACCTTCTTCCCGGCAGCTCCATCTTCTCCTGGTACTCCTGGCTGTCCTGGGAGCCCGATTGAGCCCGGCTCCCCCTGGTGGATGAGGAGAGATTTTTATTTCCCAGAAGCTCACATTTGTCTGGAACTTCACTTTAAGGCACTTGCAGTGGGAGGCATCTTATTATAATATCTGAGAAAAGTCTAGGAGCAGGGAAGTCTGAATGGTAATTAACAGGCATTAAGCTACTTGACCTTGGGCGAGTTACTTAACCTCTCCGGATCTCAGTTTTGGATTATGTAGTTTATTATCGGTTGAACGGTGACCAGCTCCCTCCCCCAAAAGATATGTTGAAGTCCTAAACCTCGGCACCAGTGAATGGTAACAAAGTTGAGATGAAGTCATTGTTGTGGGTCCTAATCCAGTGTGACTGGTGTCCTTATTAGAGGAAAATATAATGTGAAGACAGACAGTAGGGAGTACCCCATGTGGCAAGAGAGCCAAGATTAGAGTAACGTAGCTACAAGCCAAGAAATGCCAGGGATTGGCCACCCCCAGAAGCTAAGAGGCAGAGGAAACCCATCCCTGCTAGGTTTTGGAGGAAGTGTGGCCCTGCAGACACCTTGATTTTTTACTTTTAGCCTCTAGAACCATGAGAAAATAAATTTCTGTTATGTTAAGCCACAGAGTTTGTGGTAATTTGTGACAGCAACCCTAAAAATACTAACATAAAAATGAGGTGAAATAATTGGGACCTAAACATTGCTTCCAATTGTAAAATTCTATTATTATACCCTCTTTGAAGTCAATTTATAATTTAAGTCCTTTAAAATGTTCCGAGAAAACACATGCTATTATCAAGCAGTGTGACGCTGTCCTTTTGCTGTTGTTGAGCCGTGTCTGACTCTCTTGCACCCCCGTGGACTGCAGCCCGCCAGGCTCCTCTGTCCATGGGCTTCTCCAGGCAAGAACACTGGAGCGGGTTGCCATGCCCTCCTCCAGGGAAATGTGCCCTTACTGCACTTATTAAGAGCAAAAAATATCGAAAATAATGGAAAATCATTTCAACTAAACTCAACTTTAAAAACTAGTGAAAAAAGCACAGTGAACCTAAAAGTAAGTAGTAGTGATAGTAATATGAGTCGCTCAGTCATCTCCGACTCTTTGCAGCTCTTTGTAGCCTACCAGCCCCGTCTGCCTTGGAGTTTTTCAGGCCAGAATACTGAAG
>SJYQ01000078.1:263076-308829 GCA_006410935.1 Redunca redunca
TGACCAAACTTCACTATATGCATACAATGGAGTTCTATTCAGCAATAAAGAACAAATTATTAAATATGTTAAATATAGATTTCGAAATAACTTTCTGAGTGAAAAAAGATTGGAAAAAATATATAGTAAATTATGCTACTTATATGAAATTCTAGGAAATGTGAACTAATCTCTGGTAACAAAAAGCAGAAATCAGTGATTACCAGATGATATGAAAGCAGATACAGATACAGATACAGAAAACAGATCTGTAAAGATAGAGAAATTAGGGAGAGATGAAAGGATGATATTACAAAGAAATACATAATAATTTGGAGGGCGATAGATGCTTTTGTCATTCTCAAGAACGTGTGTATACACACACACACACACACACACACACACACACACACATCAAAACTTACCAAATTGTACAGTTTAGTCATATGTTTTTATTGTATGTCAGTAATGCAATAAATAGAATTATTTAAAGTGGATGCACAAATCCTGAATAAAAGATTGATTAATTGAATTGTTATTAAAATATATCACAATCAGTTGAGTTTATCTCAAAGAATGTCAGGATGTTTCAACATCTCAAAAATCTGGAAATGTAGTATTAACAAATTAAAAGAGAAAAGTAATATGATTATCTTAGTGATGTAAAATCTGGTAAAATCCAATACTCACTTATGATTAATAAGCAAATTTTGGTACAATTGAAATAGAGAATTGCCTTAACCTAATAGTATCTGTCAAAAACCTATGCAAATGTCACATTTAAAAGTGAAATTTTAGGAGCACATCCACTTCCTTTAAATGTTGCATTGGGGATCCTAGCAGTATAAAATGGTAAAAAGTAAATAAGAAAAAGAACTGAAAAGGAATAGGCATAACTGTTTTTATTTTTAGACAATATGCCTATGTTCACAAGAAGTAAAGAAGCAAGAGACTTTACAATTAGAAATAAAAGGTTATATCAAGTGGGTGGATACCAAAATCAATATAGCAAAATAAAACAATAATAACAAGATAGTACTTTCCCTATAGACACGTTATAGTTAATTGAAAAGTACAAAAAAAGGAAACAATTCACAATCATAAAAATGTACCTAAGGTACCTTTTTAACTAAAAAAAGTAGAAGATGTTTATGGATAAAATGAAAACTATTTTTGTGAAAAAGTAGAGGGTTTTACTCTGTGGTTTAAAATACTCAATGTTTAAAGATTCAGTGCAATTTCAAAAACTCTAATGGAATATTTTGTCAAATTTGGCAAGCCATTTATAAAATGTATATGTTAGAACCAAGAATAGCCAGGGAAGAAGATGATAGTCTTTTCCCTATGGATGATAAAACATTATAAGTCTATCCTAATTCAGCAGAGAGATAGTAGCACTGAGAGATATTAATAGGCAAATATAGTGGCATAAAGAACTCAGGTACTGATATTCACACATACAGAAACTTGATACATAACACTGGAGGTATTACAAGTCAGTGTGGCAATTTAATAACTGATGCTAGAATATTTGATTATCATATAGGGAAAAATAAATTCCCTACCTTGCCCTAGCCACAAAAATAAATTCCAAGTATATTAAAGACATAAATTTTAAAAAGTAAAACACCAACATTTTCAAAAGAAAATATGTAAAAATATATTATGACTTTGGGGTCAAGAAATGTTTTAAAATAATATTCCCAAAACTCAAACCATAAAGGGATAGAAATACATCAAAATTGAAAACTTCTATGCACTGAAAAGCACTCTAAGTAAAGTAGAAAAGACAAGCCATATCTTAAGCTTGGAGAGGAATACTCAGTATCCAAAAAAATGAGTATCTACAGGAATTTATAAAAAACAAAAACCTAGGTCCGTTAAGCAGTCAAAAACTGTTCAGTTAATTATCAGGGAATAAGAACTGAGCCAATGAGATGTATTTTTTTACACATTTCACACTGGCAAGAATGTAGCAAAAAGGGCATTGCTATCTGTTGCTGGAAGGAGGGTAAACTGGTCCCAACACTGTACCCATTGGTTATTTGGGGCAGAATTTTCACAATATGAAAACTGAAAACTTGTATACTCTGTGATCTTCCAATTCACAGCAATCTGTCATCTACTGATAGGAGAAATGTATATCCTTACACAAGACGAAACCCAGAGAATGTTTACGGCAGCGTTATCGGCAAATGCACAAAACAGAAAGCAATTTAAATGTCCATCAGTAATGAAGTAGTCTCATGCAGTGTAGTATCATAAAGCAATTAAACTGAATCAAAGGCATATAAAAACACAAGACCTAAGGCTGAGTATAAATATATTGCTGAATGATATATTATGTAAAGTTCATGAATACAAACAAGCAATATATGGCTTAGTAAAATTGTGGGAAAATCATATGAACTTTGAAAGAATGATAAACACTAAATTCATGATTATGTCTGGGGAGGGGAGGGAAGGCAGAACTGGGGAGCACAGAGAGAGACCTTCAGCTATATCCGCAGTACTTCTTTAAAACATTTTAGAATACATGTGACAAAATGTTGACATCTGATAAAGCTGGGTTGTGGAATACATGGGTGTTCTTTGTTATTCTGCCTGCCCCAGTGGAGTAGCACTGTTCAATGGAGATATAAAGCAAGCCATATATGTGATTATAATTTTATTAATAGCCACACTTACAACTTTAAAAGAAACAGATAAGACAATTCTAATAATACATTTTACTTAATACATCTGAAACTTTGTCATTTCAACAGGTACTCCATATACAAATATATTATATCATGTAGTTTACATTCATTTTTTGTACCAAGCTTTGTAATCCAGAGTGTATAGTACCTTTGTAGCACCCCTTAGTTCATACCAGCCGCATGTCAAGCATTCAGTAACGCCATGTGGCATTATTATTGCCTGCCGTTTCTAGAGGGCAGTGCATTTCTAGAGGGTGTAGTACAATGAAGAGTGATTCAAAAAACATGCAAGTTAAGTGGTAAAATCAAGGGGAACAAACACTGGGTAACAATAGTGGGGTGGACATACTTTAGGTTTAGTAAATGAATTTTGAGGAAGTATCTTTTGAGCTGAGACCTAAGGATGAGAAGGAGCCAGCCACAAAATAAGAGAAGGGAAGTAAGCTTTACTGAAATTCTACTGAACTTTTATAATATGGCAGGCAACAATGTTCTTAAAGAATCACTCAGAAAGAGGTGAAAGAGGACCTCTAATGCTAATGAATTAATAATAGAAACACAGGCATTATTAAAATAAACTAATATTTTGGTTCTTCTTAAAGAATATCAGTTAAGCATCAGACTCTCCTCTGAATAAATATTCTCCTCTGGATATAAATGAAGCTCTACATAATATGACATAAATGCCTCCAACGAGCTTAGACAGGAGAAGGCAATGGCACCCCACTCCAGTACTCTTGCCTGGAAAATCCCATGGATGGAGGAGTCTGGTGGGCTGCAGTCCATGGGGTCGCTAAGAGTTGGGCATGACTGAGCGCCTTCACTCTCACTTTTCACTTTCATGCACTGGAGAAGGAAATGGCAACCCACTGCAGTGTTCTTGCCTGGAGAATCCCAGGGAGGGGGGAACGTGGTGGGCTGCCGTCTATGGGGTCGCACAGAGTCAGACATGACTGAAGCGACTTAGCAGCAGCAGCAGAAGCAGCTTAGACAACTCACCTTTGGACCTTGTACTCCGAGTCCGACTGGTCCTCTAGGGCCTGTAGGGCCCATCTGGCCAACTTCTCCCTAGTGAGGAAAGAGTATTTGAAGCGTATTTGACTCTAGCACCAAAATAAAAATAACATATATAAATAAAAATAACCTTGATCTCCTAGGAGCAAAACATATCAGCAAAATAAGACAAAACTGAGTTTCATATGCTCCATTCACATATGTGTGTATATGCATTTATCTATTCAAATATAGATATATTTCAGGCAAATATATATACGTGTATATATATGTATATATGGTCTGATTTAAAAGACAGGCTGTGTGTAATACTCAGAATTGACTTTGAGTCCCCAAGAAGGGCAGGTGGAAAAGATCAGCAGTTACTATAATTGACACATGAGACACCAAGATTGCAGCTGATCCAAAGCAGTATCGTAACCAGAGAGAACAACCTGAGCTTTCACCACTGAGCTCAAATGAGAAACTTCAAGGACAGTAAGTGTATTCCATTGAGCTACTTCTCAGAGGGGACTCTCAAAGGAATCTACTGAAAGGAAGGTACTCTCAGAGAAGTGAAGTCAAAGTCGCTCAGTTGTGTCCGACTCTTTGCGACCCCATGGACTATACAGTCCATGGATTCTCCAGGCCAGAATACTGGAGTGAGTAGCCTTTCCCTTCTCCAGGGGATCTTCCCAACCCAGGGACTGAACTCAGGTCTGCATTGCAGGCAGATTCTTAACCAGCTGAGCCACAAGGGAAACACTCAGAGAAGTGTTTGTTTAATAATGCTTAGTGATTCTTTGAAGCAACATTAAGGACAGCTGGTTAAACAGTGTCATGCGTCTCCCAGAGGATAAATAAGGATAAATAATTTATCTTCTAAATTAGAACATAAATTGCCTCCAAGTTCATAGAAAACTTTTATTGGCTAGGTTATTTCCAATTCTGTATCTTTAAACATTTTGGTTGTTGGACCTACTGTGGGATCATTGGTGAGAATAAAAACTAGCCAACCCACAGTAACCTCTACTGATATTACTGCTTGAGTTGCTCGAATCGGGTCTCACACGTAAAAGTAACAAAAACAATAAATTAAGATGTGTAAGTATAATCTGCCTGCTTGGTAGCCACCGGTACCACATTTGTGGATTTGAAAGAGTCCCCATAAAATTAAGTCCCTCTGCTGATTTTGTGATTAACCTCTCCATTCAAAACTTTATTATTCCCTTTCTTGTCTGCCCTGTTCCCATTAGGATTAAGAAGTATCTAAGAAAAGGGGGGGGGGGCGGATTGAAACTGAGCAGGACCCTGTGGACCCCTCCTGGGTTCAAAAGCTCCTCCATTTGCCCCACTTCTTGTTTGTAGATAAAGACTTGAGTCTCCTGGGCTGGAGTTCCAAAGAGCAGGCACGGGCAGTTACTAATTAGGGAAGTGAAGGAATGCAGAAACAAAGGAAAACCAGTTAAACAAGAAAAGTAGGGACAAAAGTTCAGTGATAAAGCAGTTCCTTCTCTTTAGGAACTTTAGGTCTTAGGGACCTACATAACAAGCTGATGGATATCTCTGAGTTGTTCTTTAGGAACTAAGATCCGCCTCCACCACCTGCCTCTTGTTTGTAGAAGCTTAGCATCTCTGACTCCATATTGTACATATCAGTTCTGCTGCTTTAAAAACTGAGTCATGAGCCTCTGCTCAGCTCTGCATGTAGACTTGTTAATTACTAAAAGGGTTCTGCTTGCAGGTTACAGGTTATGCAAACTTACCTCACATGAGGAGATAAGAAAGTATGAACAAAAATAACAATTGTCTTGTCAAGATTTATAGGAACATCAGGACCAGACTCAGGTCAACTGACCAAGAACAAAATGTTATCACAACCCTCCTTGGACCCTCACTGTGGTTGTCCCTCTCTTCTTGATCTTAACCCCTTCCAGCTTCCTCCTTCCCTAGCAATAAAGAAGCTTGAATTCTATCCCAAATTAGGATGGTTCTTTAGAACCATCTTCTCAGTTTGTTGGCTTTCTGAAAAAAGTTGTTTTTCCTCTCCCCAACACTGTGTCTCTTACTGGCCCTTCATGCAGCAAGTGGTATGAGCTTGGACTTTGCTACAGTTTAACCAACCTTGGTTGGAAAATACTCAGAAAAGAAATTCCAAAAATTTCCAAAAGCAAAACCTGAATTTGCCACATGCCACCAACTAAATGCTTTGTAACGTTTACAATGTATTTGGTATTAGAAGTTATCTAGAGATGATTTTTAAAATACAGGGAGATAGGACTAAATTAAGGAACTGGAGCATCCTAAGATTTTGGTATGGGGAAGCGAGTGGGAATCCTAGAATCAACCTTCCAGCGGATGCCAAGGGACAAATGTGAAAGCTGCTAAGAGCATAAAGAAAGCACATTACATTTTCTAAACCATTAAGGATATCAGTAGCATTTTGCATTAAATAGAGATCTCTGACTTTGAAGTTCATCCCCTCTGCTGTCTTGCAAATGCACTGGCCACTGACCAGAAAACAACAGTTAGAAAATAGATTAAACTCTTCTCTCATTTGGAAAGTTACCTTGGGACCAGGTGAGCCTTGTCCTGGGGGCCCTTGTGGACCAGGTGGGCCAATGGGACCTTGGATTCCCTTTAAAATAAAATTTGAAGAATAATATTAGCGAAATTAAGAAGGAATTGAAACAAGAGAAGTTTCAAATCCTCTAAAGTAAAAGTTCAGTTCACATCCCATAGTTGATTACTTGTACTCAATTAATACTTATTGAATGGGTGGCTGAGGCTGCTAGAGGAACCATAATATGCAATTCTACCATTTTTCCATAGTAAGAGTAATTTTACCAGGCCTGCATTTCTGCTTAGAGTAAAAACCACCTTTCCTAATCCCTGTTGCAGCGGGTATTGCTTGGATTCTGTCCAATGGGATGTGAATGAGGCGATTTCTGGTTCACGCTAAAGGAAGGATATATTGCTCCATCCCTGTTCCCCTCCCCCTTGCTGAAGTGAAGACATGGAGCCTGCCTATCTTGGATCAGGTGGATGGGGAAAGCACTTTTGGAATGTCAGACTAACAAGAATGAAGAAGCCAGAATCTCTGAAGACCCTAATGAACAGAGGCAGCACACCAGCTTAGAGTTTTAAACAGGAGAAATACAGTTTCATCTTATTAACCTATTTCACCTCTCAGTCATGTACAGGCAAACCTGTATCCTAGCTGTACCAAGGGATATCAATCAGGATGTGAAATTGAAAATTTGACCTAGGCTCTAAGAAGCAAAAGCCTGCCAACACCATACTGAAGAATGTTCTAATACTTGCATCTCATTCACACTGTGGGTATAAAAAAAGGAGAAGATACGGGATTTAATGAGGTCTTCTCCAGAGAAAACAGTCTCCTAAAGTGTTTTCTTTGAAGAAAATGGGGAGAAGTTTGCACGTTATAGAAAGGGAACATCAGTGAAACCACTGGGAGACCTCGATTTTTGTTTTTGGAACACAATGGACCAGTGTCTGACTCATCCTGAAGAAAGCTAAAATGTGCTGTGATAGCCAAGAGAGGGCTGGGGTGGGGTAAGCCTGTGCATCCAGAGTTTGTCAGTGGAAAGGCCATGCAAGTTTTTTTCCCTGTGGACCAGATGTACTCTAGATTCCTGGAGTTGGCCTGGAACTGCTTTGATTTCTGTCCAAGAGGACCTGGAAGAATAATGGAACTCCAGCTGAGAGAGTCCATATAGAGTAAATATATTCCCAGAAAAGCAGAGGCTGATGGGGAGAAACAGCTGGAGGAAGACAGTCCCTTGTCGGTGTCCCAGGAGGGGCAGTGCAGGGACCCCACCAGGAAGAATGTCAGCATCAAACATCTGTCAAGACCAGAAGACCCAAAGCCATCTGACAACAGACCAGCCAAGAAAGAACCTCCATGCCCTTCCCGCCTGCTCCCATCCTCCCACCCTTGATGCAGCCAGGGAGGGATCAGAAGTACATTCTATCCCATGGACCACAAGCTCACACAAAATGAACGAAGATTAAAAGGAAAATTCGTACATTGGCTAAATAGTTTGTATTACACAATTAAAACTGACTTGAAATTTAGAGGTAATCCTAGGTGTGTTTAGTCATTCAGTCGTGTCTGACTCTTGGGACCCCAAGGACTGTAGCCCAACAGTCTCCTCTGTCCATGGGATTTTCCAGGCAAGAATACTGGAGCGGTTAGTCATTTCCTTCTTCAGGGAATCTTCCCGACCCAGGGGTTGAACCTGCAGCTCCTGCCACATCTCCTTCATTGGAGGCAGGTTCTTTTACCCCTGAGCCACCATGGGAACCCCTAGAGGTGATCCTATAACTTACTGTTACCTAAAAGTGATAGGAAAGTCTGTAGCCTGATGGTAATTTTTTTCCTGTGGTAGGAAAAAGAAAATACTTTCCCCACTGATAAAAAATTTAAAGGGATGATGAAAGAAAAACTAAGACTTTGTTTTATTTATCCCCCACAGGTCACGATTATGCAAATAATGGTTGCAAATACATGATAATTTTATTACAAATGTGATCCTATTTTCTCCAGCTAGATGATACATCTGCTTGTTCATTTTTTAAGTACAGATACCATTCCCTTTTTCTCAGGTTGATGAAGATGAAGCATTTTGAACAATTTAAGGAAGCTAAGGTTCAGTATTTATATTGAACCATTATAAGAAGGGGATCCTTCCTGACTTTTGCAACAGTCTACAAGTACCACGTGAGGATCCAAAAAATTAAAAAGATATGTGCATATAGGCGTGTACACATGTATATGTGGTTACTTATATTTCACTTTATTTTATAAGATATTTGAAGTAGTCAAGCCTCCAGATATTTAATGAATATCTGCAGAGGCCACTTGAGAGAGATTGTAAACATGTTGCTGGAAACAGAAGTTCCTCCAGAAACAGATGAGTGGGAAAATTAATGTCTATAAGAAAAATGAGAAGATTTAACCATAACAGTAATTCAACGGATAAGCATGTTATAGTAAAGATAAGAAGAAAAATGGGTAACCACCTGTGCAGAGGTTAAATTTAAATAGAATATAAATCCTTTGTCTTAAAAGGGTAAACAAGTTTTTTTCTTGATCAGTTTACAAATGGCATATTGCATTCAATTTCCTACCCAATAGGAGTCAGCTCCATATGGTCACATACACTTTGAAAGGTTTTTCCTCTTGAAAAAGAAAAGAAGAGGGTGAGAAAGCAAAAGAAGTCAAAGAGGTGTGTTGGTTTATTTTTTTTTTTTTCTTTTCAAGCTGTAAAACAACTTCCACTGAGAAATAGCATCTGAAAAGGCTTGGCTTTCTTTGAGCCTCATTTTCAGCCCCACAAATGGTGACTCAGCGCCAGGAACAGCACAAAACCCAGGATGTAACAGCACTGTCACTTCCAAGATCAGGAACTAGCTGAAACTACTTTGCTGAAACTAGCAAACAAAACTACAAAGCTTGAGAATGCCTGGTGGCATAGTCAAACCATGATCCTCATGTCGTCCAAAAACAACAGCTCTTAATTATTATCTAAATATTTATATACAGATTTATCTTGGCCTTTCCTGCACCTTAATCCTCCTGATGTATTATACTAGGACTGGTACCAAGAGGAAGGAAATAGAAAAAGGAGTAATATCCAACTTGGCTGTTGCTTGAATTAACAACAAAAAAATACTGATTAATTAGCATATAATTAAAAATAAACTCAAGAGTTTATGTCAACAATGAGATTCTCAATTATCTCTTTGTTTCATCCTTCTCTCCCTATTCTAGATAAATGTTAGTTGTTCAGTCGTGTCCAGCTCGGCGACCCCATGGACTGTAGCCCACCAGGTTCCTCTATTCATGAAATTCTCCAGGCAAGAATACTGGAGTGGGTAGCTATTCTGTTCTCCAGGAGATCTTCCCAATCCAGGGATAAAACCTGGGTCTCCCACATTGCAGGCAGATTCTTTACCATTTGAGCCACCCATCCTAGATAAAGGAAGTACTATTTATTCACTAGGCAATGGAATAATTCAAACCATAATCATAAATTTTAAACTTTTTGCCACTTTCTACACAAGAGGACATTCAAAATAAATTTGGATTTGTTGGCCACTTTGATTAAATGAGATTATATAGGTAAACAGTAATGTTATATTCATATTATTTCAGTTAAACAAAATTGCCTCGCTTTTTGAAAAGTTATGATCAGAAGAATTTGGAAGAAGTTCCAGCCATAAATGTAGAGACAGACTTACAGATCTTTCCTTTCTTCTGACCAAGAGGGACCAAGAGTCATTTATAAACCAGCTCTGTAGTTTGCTTCTATTCAGGAACGGCGCCCCTTCAGTAAAGAGAGTGCCTCTAAAGCTGGTCCTTGTTTAGGTTTTTTTTTTTTTTTTTTTTTTAGATTGCTATGTGACTAGATAATGGGAAACACTACTTACTGGTATCAGAACAGAATGGGATTTAATCAGTCATAAGGATTCAAGGGGAAGAGCAAACACAACCCACCAGGTAAATAAAATATTTAGTTTCCCTTGGAAAACTAAAAACTCCAAAACACTTATCCTATAAATTAGGCTTTAATGTTAGCAGTCACAGCACCAAGAAACACACGATTTATTTTTTAAGTCTTTGTAAGTTCTCAAGACTAGAATCTTGTGGAACCATCTTATCCCTTCCTACATACCCGTCTGGATATGCCATTGCAATTCCACTATCAAATGTACTCATAGCTGTTTGCCGGACTGGCCTTCAGTGAACACCAGGTTTAGGCCAGAATGTTCTGTGTGAAAGGGAAAGAGAAAAAGCATTACCTGTTCCCCTTGACTCCCAATTCCAGGGATGCCCATCAGTCCTTGGGGTCCCACAGGTCCCATATCCCCCTGCATAGAAATAAGTCAGAAATATAACAATACAGCTAACCTCATTCTTTCACACTTTGCTAATCTTGCAATATGATGGATTAAAATCTATCTTTTAAACCGTAAAGAAGTTCAACATGGAAAGTTATGAAACACCATTGCTTTTAAATAGTGTGTGGTTCAAATTTGCCAAAATAGCAAATAATGTTTTCACTATTTGGTCAAAAATGGTATATGTTTGTACCAGCTTATATTCATCGATCATTTTTCCATAGAGAAACCAAAAATTCAAAAATTGTTTTTATAATGACACAAATACTTCTTGTTAGGATCATAGAAATATTTAAAAGCATAAAATTCATAGGATGTAAGAAGATCAGTATTTGAGAAAGGAACTAAATAATAATATTTTTTAAATTTCTAAATACCTTTTTCCTCCAAATCTTAATGAAAATACATTTTAAAACTTAAGAAATTATCTAAGGTAAGTGCAGCAAAATGAAAGAACTTCACCTTCTTATTCCATGAATAATTTTGAGAAATAAAGTGAGAGTTGTCAGTGAGAACAATATTATTCATCCTTTCTCTATGTATTTCCACAAATATTTGTTGAGTGTTTCTTATGTGCCAGGAATTGCTCCAAACATGGGGAAATAGCAGTGACCAAAACAGACAAAACTCTCTTTCCTCATAGATCTTTCATTTTCTTGGGGAACACAGAAGATAATAAACAAGATGGAAGAAATAATAGTATGCTGAATGATGATAAGTGCTAAGGAGAAAAATAAATGGAGAAATGGAGAAATAGCTGCAATCTGGGGAAAGGTGATTCGGGATGGTCTCATGGATGAGAGGGATAACCCAGGTAGAAACTTGGAGGAAAAGCATTCCAGGCAAAGCAAATATCATGCAAGGAAGATGCCTAGAACGTTCCAGAAACAGCAAGGAGACAATGTGGCTGGAGCTAGTGAGCATGAGGGAAAGTGGTGGAAGATGAAGTCAGGGATGTGTGTCAGTGGGCTCAGGCAATTGATAGGGCCTTTTAAGCCATTGTGAGGGCTTTCGCTTTTCTTTAAGTGAGCTGAGAAGCCACTAGAGGATTTTGAGCAGAAGAGTAAAAGATCTGGCTTAGTCTTTAAATGTTCACTCTGCAAGCCACATTGAGAACAAACGAAAGAGATGTTCGTATGAGAGATGATTGTGGCCTGGACCAGGCTGTTGAGTGAAGGTGGTGGGGAGTGCTCAGATCCTAGACAGCGTTTGCAAGTAAAGCCACCAGGATTTGCTACAGATTGAGGATATCTTTGAGGTTTGTGGGAAAACATCAGTTCAGTTCAGTTGCTCAGTCATGTCTGACTCTGTGACCCCATGAACTGCAGCATGCCAGGCCTCCTTGTCCATCAGCAACTCCCTGAGTTCACTCAGACTCATGTCCATCAAGTCAGTGATGCCATCTAACCATCTCATCCTCTGTCATCCCCTTCTCCTCCTGCCTTCAATCTTTCCCAACATCAGGGTCTTTTCAAATGAGTCAGCTCTTCACATGAGGTGGCCAGAGTATTGCAGCTTCAGCTTTAGCATCATTCCTTCCAATGAACACCTAGGACTGATCTCCTTTAGAATGGACTGGTTGGATCTCCTTGCAGTCCAAGGGACTCTCAAGAGTCTTCTCCAACACCACAGTTCAAAAGCATCAATTCTTTGGCACTCAGCTTTCTTCACAGTCCGACTCTCATATCCATACATGACCACTGAAAAAACCATAGCCTTGACTAGATGGACCTTTGTTGACAAAGTACTGTCTCTGCTTTTCAATATACTGTCTAGGTTGGTCATAACTTTCCTTCCAAGGAGTAAAGCGTCTTTTAATTTCATGGCTGCGGTCACCATCTGCAGTGATTTTGGAGCCCCCCAAAAATAAAGTATCTCACTGTTTCCCCATCTATTTGCCATGAAGTGATGGGACCAGATAACATACTTGGGAAAACATACTTGTCACTTATTGAGAGGGAAAAGACTGAGATGAAGCAACGCTGGGGAAGGGTGTAATACTAGTAGCTCAGTTTTGGATGTGTTAAGTTTGGGATACCTAAAATAAACATCCAAACAGAGATATCAAGTAGATGAACGGGGTGTGAGCTGGAGATGTCAATTTGGGAGCTCTCACGATATAGATGGTATTTGAAGCCGAGACTCGGTGAGTTTTCAAGTAGAAGGAGAAGAGAGAAGGTTCAAGGACTGAGCCCTTTGGGTGCTGCAAGTATTAGAGGTCAGAGAGATGAAGAAGAACCAGCAGTGGAGGCCGAGAAGTATACAGCCAGAGAGATCAGGTGAAGATATTCTTTCAAGAAGGTGAGGATCCTAGCGGGTGATGCTACTGATGGCCAAGTAAACTGACAACCAAGAGTTGACCACTGGACTAGGCGACGTGGGTAAATACGCTTTATTTATTTATCTATATTCATGCTGGGTCTTCATTTCTTTGTGTGGGTTTTCTCTAGTTGCCGCAAGCAGGGGCTGCTCTTCGCTGCAGGGCCTGGGCTTCTCACCGCAATGGCTTCTCCTGTGGTTGCAGTTCCCGGGCTCTAGAGCACAGGCGCAGTAGTTGTGGCACACAGGCTTAGTTGCTCTGCTGCATGTGGGATCTTCCCAGATCAGGAATCGAACCTGTGTCTCCCACATTGACAGGTGAATTCTTTACCACTGAGCCACCAGGGAAGCCCAATACACTTATTTTAATGCCAGTTGTGTTTAGACTACATCAGGATCTGCAAACGTGTTCTTGAACAGTTGGATAGGAAATATTTTATGTTTGAGAGTCATAATAAGGTCTCTTGCAAAACCAGTGAATGAAAGCAACCAGACAGTAGTTAAATGAATAGGTATGTCTGTTTAATACTTTATTTACAAAAACAGGCAGCCCACCCTATAGTTTGCCAATGCCTGGGGTGCCTGGAGAATCCCAGGGACAGGGGAGCCTGGTGGGCTGCCATCTATGGGGTCGCACAGAGTCAGACACGACTGAAGCGACTTAGCAGCAGCAGGGCTAAATAAATATGCTTTTGTGAAGAAAAGTGCATGATTAGATCATAGTTTATGTACATTAAAAACCGGAACCTGTCATTAAGACAGGCCCTGGCATATGCCTCTTGGTGGTTCACTATGTGTCAACCCCTAGTCTAAATAAATGTCCATAGAAGGAAACAGGGAATGGACTCAAGTTCTAATTCAAAGCTGGGTTATTCTGATTCAGAACTTGATTGCTTATCATGAGGCATTCATTGTGCCAAATGCTTTTCATGCTTTATATCATTTAATCCTCACAGAAACCCTCTGAAAGTAAGCACCCTCATTTTCCAGATGAGGTTAATTTGGGAAGACCCCCCTGGAGAAGGAAGTGGCTACCCACTGCAGTATTCTTGCCTGGAGAATTCCATGGACAGAGGAGCCTGGCTACAGTCTCTGGGGTCACAAAGAGTCAGACGTGACTGAGCAACTAACACTTTACTACTTTCAGCTCCCAGTCACACAACTGATAGATTCAAGTCCTTCTCCCTCCAACTCTGAACCCAACTCATAATCACTGTTCTGCAAATATCCAACAACTCATATAACAGACCTCTTTGGGGAATTACATTACATTTAAATATCTGTAATAAAGCTACTTCCTTGTTCTGTAAAATAGTGTATTTTTGAGAGTCCTTATCACAGAAGTGTTTATCTAACCACTTGAACCCAAGAATATAAAAGAGTAGGGAAAGAAGAAAGAAGGGAAAGGGAATGAAAATCAGATAAAATCTTTGTCCTGATATTTCAGTGTCTTCTTTGCATGAGCTCCAGACACAAATGCCATGTCAATGATACCTGGAAAAGTTAATTTACTGAACTTATAACACAGCATGTGTGTTGTACTCAGTAGTCACTACTCCAAGGGAAGAAAGAGCATCTTATGTATTTTTAGAGTGTTTTGGAACTGGAGTTACACCGCCAGAGCTCAACTATTTGAACCAAGAATTGTATGATGTCTGAAATTTATATAGTTCACCATTTACTACTATCCCTGCTACTTAAATACAGATACCCAGAAGAGACAGCTACCAGTAAATAGTAAACAAAAGAAAAAAGTAATTCAAGTAGATATAACACCCAAGATAATCATCCATGTCAATTGTTATTCTAATATAATGATGTGTTTAGATATTGACATATATGTATGACTCCAAACTAATTGGCATCTGGGTTTTTCACACATTTCTTATATCCCTTCCCTCTCTGGCAGCTTTCCCTTCCTACTGGTCTTTAAAACGTCTATAGTTAACTGGATACCTGTGTGGCATGATTGTCAGGTTGTACATGGTTCATAAATGTACATACATTAAGAACAATGAAAAGTCATCTTATTGGCAGATTTTCTGTTATCCACCCTATATGCAGTACCTTGTCCCCTTTTATTGATGGGCCCGCTTCTCCTTGTGGGCCAACTGGTCCTTGAGAACCTTTTTCACCCTGAAAGTATACGGGAGAGCTATCAATGCAGTAATAAAATTCAGGATTTTAAAACAGGTAAAGCATTCAAAACATCAAAATTCACTGCTAACTACAAATGGGTAATTCTAACTCCAAGATTTGTAAATTGAAAAAAAAAATAGCATTAACATTTCATAAACATAAAAGAATATGTTCAAGCAGAAAATTTACACAGCATCATTGAAGTGGGAAAAGAGCCCCATTCCTAATATAATCAGAAATATCTGAAAGTGGGAGATCTAATCAATCATGTGTTACAAGCAACTGAATCAGTCTTCTGTTTCCTCACCATTTCTGTAACTGTATCCATTACATAATGAAAATCTGTCTCTCAGTATGTGAAATAACATTTGCTAAGAAGGAATTATTTAGTGTTTTATACCAGAATTTATAAACATTTATTGAAAACTTAGTTTTAAAAGAATTTATGGAAAGTTTCTTGCGGTATGTTTCTAGAGTCCCATGGCCTGTGTGGATCACTCTGGTTGTAAGGTCATGTCAATGAAGTCGTAACACTTTTTTCATTTGTATGAAAAACAAACCACAGAATTGACCAGAAATAGCACACATTTCATAAATTCATCTGAACCAAGAGTAAAATCAAAGAACATTTGCAAGAAACCTAGGAAAATATACCTGTATGTCTTTCTATAGTCATTATTTATTCACTTAAGCCCCACGTCATTGCAAAGTAGCCCCAAGAAGTACATACAGAGAACTCCCATTGGTCTTGCTAGTTGACGAGTGAAGAATTCTGTCTAATGGGTTCTGATTGTTACCATAGAGTACATCTGTGTACAGTCAATCCTAAAACAACACTGAATATAAAGAGTTCTTTCTTCGATGAGTCAGAGGGCAATGCAATGCTCTGGGTTATTATGAAGGAATGTAACATTATACCATGCCGTTGAAACTGCCAGTAAAACGTGCCCTGAAATATGCTTCTCGGTGTTTTATTTACTCTGTTCTCATTTATTTATTTCTTTAAACCCCACAGATTATAAGGAGAAATAATTCTGGCTGTTTGAATTTTCCAGGTTGTTTGGCCTATACATAACTAGAAATTTACTATGTGCCAAAAAAATTAAATTATGTATGATAAAACTTTCTGAAATGTGGTGCCAATTGCTGACCTCTGCCTTCTTGTGATGATATTTCGGTTAGGCGAGGACATTAGTAATATCCCTTTTTCCAACATATTATTTCCATTTACTATAACAAGTTAAAATTTGTTGGTTAACAAGGACTTCTTTTAAAATTCAACCCAGCAGTCACTCACAGCTTCGTGTGATATATTTGTTTTACCTAATTGATTTCCCTTCAGTTGAGATTTAGGTTTCTCATAGATAATTGAATATTGATCATGGTGGAAGAGGCTAAAAATGAGAAGCAATTTTAGCATGTAAGACCGTACTGAGAAGGTCAGATCTCAGTGACTCGACTGAATGAAGTGGAAGGTCTTAAACACTTAGAAAACAGCAAATGCTTCTCTGGGTAGTATGTGTGCATGCGTGTATGTCTGGGGGAAACATTTTAGGAAAGAAGGAAAAAGGACCCCCAATTTATCCTTGGGAACGTTCACTTTCAGTCTATTGAAAGTTGTCCAGTCGTGTCCGACTCTTTGCGACCCCCATGGATTGCATGGAATTCTCCAGGCCAGAATACTGGAGTGAGTAGCCGTTCCCTTCTACGGGGGATCTTCCCAACCCAGGGACCTTACCTACCCTGAAATTCTGTTGTTGCTGCACAAAGTGTCTCAGAAAATCATTTCCTGTGTGGCCTTTAGCAAGTGAGCCATATATGATGGGTAAAGAGTCTAGACCAGGGATCAGCAACCCATTGGCCAATCCCAGGCCACTGCATGCTTTTTGTAAATACAGCTTTACTGAGGCACAGCCAAGATCACCCATTGTTTAGGGTTGCCTTCATGCTTTAGCAACAGAATTTAAGTAGTTGCAACAGAAACTACATGGCTCACAAACTCTGAAATAGTTACTGTCTGGTTCTTTACAGAAAGTTTGCCAAGCCCTGGTCTAGAGGAACTTGAGCTACAAGAATTACATGTGGGAGGCAGTGCAAACATTTAACATCTCAATTGCCAGCTGAGAGGTAGGTCTTGCATAATATTTTGCTCCTTCTGGTAGTAAGGCAAATTCGATTCCCTCCATCCACCCACGTTACCTTTCTTATATTAACGGCAATAGTATGATAAATTGGTTTATTAGATTGTTTCTTGTCTGTTTCACAGAACAAAGCTGTGGGTAAAACTTGGTATGTCATGTATGTGTGTGTTAGTCATTCAGTCGTGTCTGACTGAGACCCCAGGGACCACAGCCCACCAGGCTCCTCTGTCCATGAAATTCTCCAGGCAAGAATACTGGAGTGGGTTGCCATTTCCTTCTCCAAAACTTGGTATATATCTATGCTCAATAACTTAATTTTGAGGCATAAAGATGCTATTTATCCCTGTGGTTTTAATGACTATGAATGACTTTGAGAGATTTTCTAATTTCATATGCAGTAATTGTATGAAGCAGCAGCCTTGTAATTACTTATTTATAATTGTAAATGTCACTATAGCTTCATGTTAAGGGAAATTTTACATACAAATTCATTTAACAGGGTGAAGATGATCAGGAAAATACTTGACCTGGGATAATTGGCTAGGACACAGTTTTTGAATTTATAATTCATGATCATGCAATAGAATGCATTTCTCCTCCATGTAGACGGTGCTGTTACCTTTGGTCCTGGAAGTCCTTCTCCTGGTAAGCCTCTCTCTCCTGGTGGTCCCTCAGGCCCACGGGGACCCTGGTTAGGATGCAAGAGAGTGAGGAGCAAAAGAAGAGAGAGAGAAAATAGGAGAGAGGAAAGGGAAGGGAGGAGAGAGGAAGAAAGGTAACGGTCACATTTCAGTTCACAGGGGCATGCAATGATATAGTCCTATTCACATGATTAATGAGAATCGATCCTCCTAGCACATACCATGCTGATAAGTAGAATCATATGGTTGTGAAGAATAATATTCTCATTGTATTAAATACTTGTTCTATTTGATTAGCATAAGATGTTCTATTCTGATGTTCTCAAATTGGCAGAAAATGGAAGTGAAGTGATACTTCAGAATATGGATGAGGAAATCAATCCTATGAGGAAAGGCTAAAAATCTAGGACTGTGTGGCCCGAAAAAGGATGCAAAATGATGAAATAATTTAATTAGGCACCAGGGGAAGAAAGCACCACACAGCTATTTTAAAGCACTGAATTCTGTTTACATGCTGTTTTAATTTTCATCCTGATAAATTTGGATTCAGACTTGAATTCTTTCTGGAACTGGTTGAATCCCCTGGAGGTTTATGTGCAAATAGAAATCATGATAGAATCTTTTAAGAGGTAACAAGACTTTTGATCTCAATGATTAAAATTAAGAAGTCCGCGTGACTCTTGCCCAGAAAGGCACTCAGTAAGGTGAGGACTTCTCACATAAGGAAAGAAAAACAGTACAGTCTCAGGTTTTGAAATGGATGAACAGGCAGCATGCTAGTTGAAAAAGACAACAACAAAATATTCACTTAAACCAGGAATTTTAAAAGATTATAACTTTGTTCTCTCTTTCTTCTTGACCAGAAGGCAAAAAAAAAAAAGGTAGAAAGGGGTCTGATAACAAGAATGGTAGATGCATGAACTGGAGCTTTTCCTCTAGTGGACGTAGAAAGATAATTAGGACTCTCTTGGCAGGGAAGTAAATCTATGATGGAACAAGACTGAGCTGCCCAGAGCCCCAAAGGATGTCCCCGGCTGTAGACACTCTGAGTGATCTTGGAGCTCAGTCTACAGTAATCTAGGGTGATTTAAGAGATGTTTTCTCCTCAAGCCTGGGGGCAGAACTAGGATACAGAATTGTGCACATCAGTGGCCGATCACAACTACAGATTTATGAGAGAGAAGACTAATTGTACCCCATATCTAATTTTGGGGGGCTTTCCTTAAAATTGTATCTTTTAAAAGACAGCCTTCTGTAGTATTTATGCATAGCCAATTTAGTAAAGGCTTTAATTACAGTAAAAAAAACTAGCATTTAATTCAATTTAAATTGCTGTGCTTATGGGAAAACTAGCTTTTAACCATCCAAGGGCTTAATCAAAGTCCTAATATCCATGACAGAGTAATCTAATGTTAGAGCAATTAACTAGGAGAAAAAGAAATATGGTGTGAAAACTAGTTTACAAACTAGACAGAGAAGCCCTAGGTAATATTACACACTGTACAAAAAAATATTAACAAGTTATTCCTCTTCCTCAAATGAAAATAACTCAGTTTTCATGAAATGCAAAGGAGTCTTTTTCCAGTACATTCAATTTTTTTTCCCATTCATTCAATGAATGTTTACCAAATGCCTGGTAGGTGCACGTCACTGTGCTAGCGTCTGAAAACAGCAGACAGCCCCACTCCTTGTCTCATAGAGTTTACAGTCTTGCATGATAAACTAAAAGCATGTTTGGGAGTCATTTGGACTGATGTTCAAGCCACCTCTCGCTACACATCAGCAGTGTGATCTTAAATAATTCCATCTCTCTAAGTTCAACATTCTCATCAGAATAGTGGTAACAATAGTACCTACCTCAACCACACGTATTAGTATAAGGACTAGATCAGAGAGATGTAAAGCTCTTACATATTAAGCACTCAATAAATATCTGCTTGCTATCACTATCAAAATTGTTTTCCCTGGATCCTTCAATTGCTAAGAAAGTCCTTTTATGGAGTTTTTACAAAGTAGTCTCAGAGTATGGTCTATGTTAAGCAGTGTGGAGAAAAGCATGCCACCACATAGAGTAAGCACTGACACTTGCATCCATCTCTGCCTTTCTGGAAGACATTAGCCAAGGCGAAAATGAAAATAATGAAGACTTTGAGGAGTCACATTTTCCAAGCTGCTGAGAACAGAGAGTTAGTGCTTGTGAACAATCACTAGGGGCATTTAAAAAAAAACAGTGATTCAGGGTTTAATTACTGGAAACCTGGAAACTGTCAGAGTGATATTCTGCACCATCAGTATATTCTCAAGTTTTTCTAGTTAAACAGTCAAGGTGAATGATGACTGCTAACCTTAGAAGAAAAAGAGCAGGTACTTGGGTTAGATGAACTATACTTTCAATTTATTAAGATGGTACCAACAGGTTATTTTCTAAAAGACAAAAATGCTCAGTAAAAAAGTATCTTTTTCGAAGGCTATCAGATCTAGTTATAACTCTGACATTCTTATTTGGCTTCTAATGAACACCTTTAATTAAAACATATCTACTGGAAGAAACTAATTCTAACAGAGTCTGACCAGAAATGCTTTATATGAGACATAACAAGATAAAATATAATTGTCCATTATCATTATCTTCCTTAATAATCTCAATACTGTGGATAATCAATAAAAGTGGTTTCAATANCAGATTTATATTACTATTGTATAAAAAGAGTAGTTAGTACTAAACTAGAAACCACTTGAAATGATTCAGGCAGAGAAACACATGCAAAGAACTTTCAGCAGAAGCTTTGTCAGTCCTACGATAAGCCTTTATGTTACTTTGAAAAAAACTCATTATTGATTTTTATTATGATATTTTGGGACAGTATTTTCATATATTTCTTGAGATTTATCCTTTCTTTGTTATGATTTTAGTTTCCAATTATTTCACAGACTACACAGTGTCACTCTAATTTGTGTAATTGTGGCTTAGATCGCAAGAAAACAAACAAGAATTTCATGTCCTGCCAATACTGTGAAAATCCTCTAGCTACAAAGAGAAAAGCAAATAATACAAAATTTTCTTGAAAATGAAGGCCCCCAAAAATCAATAATTAAGGGAAGTTACAGGGTTTCAAAACAAAAAGAGAGCTGAATGCTAGAGGTATGCCTATAAGCTAACACTGTAACTGCTCTGGGTGAAAAGTGTGGTTGTGTACTAGGGCAAAGTCTAGGAGTCTAGGAGGAAGAAATGGGAACAGACAGGCTCAATCAGTGGAAGACAAGGAGGAAATCAGAACTGAAATCCCCCCATAAAACTAGGACCTTCTAAGTTATGTATCTTCAATGAAAGGGCAGAGTGGAAAACAGTGTTCCCATCAACACAGTGTTATGAATGATAAGAATCGTGTCTACTTCACTTGGGCTCTAAATGGACCTGACAACTCCTAACCGGGTCCTATGCTGCGTATGGGTTTGTAGTTTCAAGCGACACCACGTTGGTGGTCCTGGGGCACCTTAGTCAAGGCATTAACATCAAGTATGTGCCTGGAATACATAAGAGATGCAAATAAATGTACATTCCTCTCAAACATGCTCCAACATAGAACACTTGGGATTTCACAGTTAAACCTGGCTGACAATAAATTCAAATGCCAGGGTACAAAACATACAAAAAGTTGATTCTCAGTGAGTAAAAGTGAACCAATAGATACCAAAAAAAGGGAAGGTAGACTTTAAATGATTAATGGTCTTAAGAATAGAAATACAAGAAGTGAAGAGGACAGTATAGCAAAAATATATTAATAAAAAGAGGTAGATTTTTAAAAATAGCTTCAAGAATTTTTAAAAATACTTATTAAGTTAAAAACACAAGGGATGATTTAAGGACATTTTCTAAGTAGAGAAAAATAAATTTGTGCATTATGTTAGATTTTAGGAAACCACCCCAAAATGCAACTAAATAATAGAATTCTTAAATAAATAATGTAAAAAAGAAAATATCTGAAGAGATCATAACTAATAACTTGCAAAATTGTTGATTTCTCAGAGACATGAAACTCATGAATTTGAAGCAATATAAATGAAAATATATCCATATGTGTTTGCATCATAGTAAATCTATGGGGACAATAAGACCTTCAGTGGTGGATAGTAATGGCAAATCCTCACTTGATTATTGATTAATTGCTTGCCTCTTCCCCCCACCAATTATGGCCATCATCATGGCCCCCTCCATTATGAAAGAGTTCCATGGTAGTCAACATACTATCAGAAATGTAACTGGCCCTTTCCAGAGAAAGGTGACATCAGGCTTCCATGTGCCTTTTGCAGATTGGGCATAGTCAGCAGTGGCAACATCCGAGTTAGCTTTGTTAAAAGGAAGTTGATGTTGCTTCTGTGTATAGTCTCCATCCCAACCACTCAGTAAAACTGCATGGATGGCAGGAGAGCTAGGAAATGAGACTGATTGACATTCTGTCTATTTGCTTATTAGAACCATCTTTAAAATGGATGTGGTTTGGTGAGCACTCACCTAGGACACAAATATTTTCATACTCTGTGCCCATGAAGAGAACAGGAGTCTACTTCCAGCTAGACCAGCCTAACATGCTCAGTTTTGTTCTCCCTTTGTTCATATGGGGCTATAGGTATTGCTTGTGGGAACAGTAACAATGGAGAAGATGCCATCAGAGTCTCCAAGTCAGTTACTCATGAAACTATTTGTATCTTCAAGAATCGATGCTGGACTTCTACTGCATGTAGCCTAAACGTCTTATATAACACCCAGTTCATGATGAATAAATTCAACATATATGGTCACGTATTGTCCCTTGGTTAGCCATGCAGTCTCTTTTAGGATTCAGCACAGCAAGGCAGAGCTGTTTATTAAGTAAAAGTAGGTGGTAAGCCTATGGCTGATTCATGTTGATTTTGGTAGAAACCAACACAATACTGTAAATCAATTATCCTTCAGTTAAAAATAATTTTTAAAAGTAGGCATATGGAAGAAAAAGAAGAAGTCTTATGTTTGTTTCAAACATCTAGGTTTCTTTTGGACAGCTCATAAAGATTTGACATTGAAACACGAAACTCATTTTTATTCCCACTTATTCAGAACGTTGTAAGAAGATTTTTTCATTTCTGTCAAAAACTTCCCAAATTTTCTGCTGTACTCCCTCTACACATGGCAGCATGTATGGGCCTGCGTCCTTCTAGCTGATGTCATTTTGCTTTTCTAGGTTTCCAGTCTCCTCTAGTGTAGAATGAGCAGCGTCTGCAGAGAACTCATATTCTTTCTCAGTAGTTAAGTTTTAAGTGTACTATCTAGTTAGTGGAAACAGCAGATAATTAAACCAGTATGCTGCTGCTGCTGCTGCTGCTGCTGCTAAGTCACTTCAGTCGTGTCCGACTCTGTGCGACCCCATAGACGGCAGCCCACCAGGCTCCCCTGCCCCTGGGATTCTACGGGCAAGAACACTGGAGTGGGTTGCCATTTCCTTCTCCAATGCATGAAAGTGAAAAGTGAAAGTGAAGTCGCTCAGTCGTGTCCAGCTCTTCTCGACCCCATGGACTGTAGCCTACCAGGCTCCTCTGCCCATGGGATTTTCCAGGCAAGAGTACTGGAGTGGGGTGCCATTGCCTTCTCTGTAAACCAGTTTATTTTTCTGCTATTTGATGTTCTGTTTTTTTAATCTGTGTATTCAGACATTGGTGAAAAGTCTAACCCTCAAATAGTATGCTGCCATTTCATTCCCAGAGTTTAGCAAGGAAGCACACATTTGTCTTAATATTTACGTGTGAGAAACTACAAAACCCAATTGAGAGACCAACTATTCAGTCAGTTGTTTTTATTTGTAGCCCAGCAAGTCAGCTACTGTTCTTTTCTAGAAGGATAATGGTTACTTGAAAAGTTTAAAACCTTCTTATTCCAGAAGTCATGTTTTATTCATTTCCTCTCCAGCTCTCTTTTGATAGAAAATTTTTCCTTTGCAACAACAGTGAATATCAAAGCTACATAAGGTAGAAGCTACAAATAGCACATGTATTACCCATCTACCATTATTAATTCTAACTTTAGAGTATACTCAGGATTGGGGGATTATTCTTAGTGATTTTTCTTATGATTATAGGAAAGTCAATTACAAATTATAGATATTAAGTCTGAACCTAGATCTCCTATCTCCTAGGAAATTTTGACATATGAGAACGCTTCTCTTCATGGACAAGCTGATTAATTCCATAAGAGATTATACTAAGAGAGAGCCTATGTACATATCCTATATATAATTATCCATTTTTCAAGTATTATGAAAACTAACACTTGGATCTGACCTTTATATATTTATTGACTTTTGTTGTTCAAAAAGATAAAGATAGCTTAGTTTAACCATAGTCTAATCCAAAGGAGCACATAAGAATTTATCCTTTTAATTCCACCTAGAATATTTTGCTACTCACTGTCTGGCCTGGTTCACCAACACCAGTAGGTCCTGGAGGCCCAGTTCTTCCTTCCTGGCCTCTTTGCCCCTATGAGGAAGAAATAATTGAATGCAAGCTTGAGATTTTAAATAAAGAACACACATAGCACAAAGTACTCTGGAGATTTCAACAAAGATAGCAAAAATGTCAATCTTTTCAAATTCCTAAAGATTAAAAAAATATATCTAAAGGAGGAAAGGGCTTCCCTGGTGGCTCAGGGGGAAGGAATCCACCTGCCAATGCAGGAGACGTGGGTTAGACCCCTGAGCTGGGAGATCCCCTGGAGAAGGAAATGGCAACCCACTCCAATATTCGTGCCTGGAGAATCCCACGGACAGAAGAGCCTGGTGGGCTACCATCCATGGGGTCGCAGAGTCGGACACGACTCAGTGACTAAACAACAGAGCCTGAAAAACGCCGTGAATTGAAGTGAACAAATTACCCCCAAATGTTCCTCATTCCTTCCTACGTAAATGCAATTTTAGTTTTCAGAAATGATTAGCAATTGGCAGAGCAGACTGTGTGCAACTCGTCCTGATTACTGAGGAGGCCACCCGACAATGCTTGTGCTGTTCCCTGCCCGCCACCACTGTCCTGGGACGCCTCCTGTCCCCTCTCCTCCCCACCCTGTCCTGTTCCATTTCACCTCGCCATTCATGTTTCACCTTTCATCTCCTTCTCCAGTAACTCTGCCCGTAGAAATTTCACATTCTCTGGAGTCTCAATTTGCTTACTGTCTAAATGCCATCCATGGGGACACCTGGTTACATTCGAAGGGCACTTTTTTGTACTGCTCTCTGTTTTAGCCCCACGTTGAAGTCTTATTGTCCCAATGACATAGAAAAGCCATTTAAAATAAGCACTTTTGCTCTAGTACACCCTGCCTGATGCAGAGCGCCCCAGAGTGTTGGGTGTTCCAGTCCTTTCTGGGCTTCCCAGGTGGCGCTAGTGGTAAAGAACCCACCTGCCGATGCAGGAAACGTAAGAGACACGGACTCAATCCTTGGATTGGGAAGACTCAGCCCTTCCTAGTTTCCAGCAAACCTGTCAGCTTTTACTTATTCACTGTCGGGGTTCTTCGACTTCTGCCCCTCTATGCTTATTTGATGTGAGCAGGTGATAGTTGATGTGTTAAGGTATTTCACACCCTAATGACATTTTTGCATGATAACATTTAGAGTCCATGAAAACTCAATAGAACCTGATGTACATTGGTGAGAGGGTGGGTATTTGGAGCCAAGAGTAATTTTCATTCCAAACAATCAAAAAATACATAGATTATTCTTGGGGTAACTGGCCCCAACTAGGGCATTGCGAGTGTCCAGGCATCCAGACTGTAAGTAACTCATCTACAGGCAGACTCCTTGTGTCTCTGAGGGTAAGACTGAGCACAAGTCACCATCCTCCCAGCCTTACAATAAATCCAGAAATCATCAGTGGGCAGAGAGGCAAGTATGTTACCTTAACACCTTGCTGTCCAATACCAGGGGCTCCTGGAGGACCATAGGGACCAGGAGGGCCAGGTTCACCCTGGAAGAAGAAACAGTGAGATATTAGGTCAACTCCAGCGTATCTATTGGGCAGTTCTTAGATGTACAGTGCTGTGACAGGGGCTTTGAGGGCATCAATACAACCTAATACACAGCCTCACGGTCTCCACCCTCAAGTGTTTACCATCCAATTGGACAGACAACACAGACCCAGGATGGAATTAGCCATGAGGCACAGTAGACCCAGATTCTAGGGTTCATGGAAATGTCTCCATTTAAATTTTTAAAATCAGATTAAAAAAAAAAAAACTTAATATTGATTATAATAATGAATCCAGTCTGGACCACATTTTCTTCATACCAACTCAGTTGAAATCTGTAATTTTAAACATTTTTATGGAGGAAAATCCCCAGAAGCACAAAAGTTTTTATGAAAAGTAATAATTCGGCCTTCATTCATTTGTTCAGAACATCTTTATTAAGTGCTTCTGGCAGACACATTTGTTTCCTACCCGGTGATCATCCTCTCCCTTCTCTCTTCTCTGCTGTTATGAATCTGATCTGTTCAGGTCAATGGGCAGGTATTCTTCACCCTCGGAGGTGTAAGATGAATGAGAATCAGTCTAAAATAAGGGGAGACTCTTCTTTCTCTTTGCCGCTGATGAGTCTACATTAATCCTTTGGCTCAGTTCTGAGAAATGAGATGTGGGGACCTTATGGGATGCAAAGGGAAATTTTGCTTCTGCTTCTTTTGTTCCTTGGAGAGGTAATAGTTCGTCTTATAACCGTGAGGCACCAGTCACCCAGATGAATGCCAACAGTTGATGAGGGTGAGGCAGAAAAAGTGTAGAAGAGCCTAGCTCCTGGACAGCCTCTCTGAGCTCCTGATCCGGTCCTGACTACCCACCTTCAAACACTTGGTTCACTCAGCAAGAAGCATTCTTATGATTTGAGCTGCTGTTAGTCAAGATAGCTATTACTAGATAGCAGAAGCAGTTCAGTTAATACGGTCTACGAGGTGGCAGGCCCATCATGGAGCTTGGGCGTTATACAATTGAACGTGACCACGGCACTCAAACTCCTGCGTTTCATCGGTGAGGAAGCGGAGTCCCAGAGGGATTATCTGGCCTGCACAAACTCACACCTCGGTATCACCCACAGGGATATGGGTCCTCGGGTCTTTCAGGCTTCTGGTCCTGTCATGTTGACAGAGAAAAGGAGAGTGGCTATGGATCGCCATTTCTTTTCTATAATGCTAATTTCTTCTGCTTAACAAAAAATGTGTCTTTTTTAATTGACACCAACATGAGTTTAATTATGAAGTCTTATTCTCACACTCAGGGAGTTCATATGTTCAAATGCCAGCCAGAGAGCAACAGAGAGCACAGTGGGGAAGGAGATCTATGGTTGCTTATGAGAATCTGACTCCTAGACATTTCATGAGATCAATTTTAAATTTTATACCAGCTGCAAGAAACAAGGTAATCAACTGATACTCAAAATTCACAATACTTGATCTTGCTGTCAAAATAAGCTGAAGATATTAAGAAGAGGCAGCAAGAATACATAGAAGAACTATATAAAAAAGATCTTCATTACGCAGATAACCACCATGGTGTGATCACTCACCTAGAACCAGACATCCTGGAACGTGAAGTCACCTAAAGTCATCCAGCCATCCTGGATCTTAGGAAGCATCACTACAAACAAAGCTAGTGGAGATGATGGAATTCCAGCTGAGCTATTTCAAATCCTAAAAGATTATGCTGTGAAAGTGCTGCACTCAATACGCCAGCCAATTTGGAAAACTCAGCAGTGGCTACAAGACTGGAAAAGGTCAGTTTTCATTCCAATCCCAAAATAAGGCAATGCCAAAGAATGCTCAAACTACTACACAATTGCACTCATCTCACACTATAGCAAAGTAATGCTCAAAATTCTCCAAGCCAGGCTTCAACAGTACGTGAACCATGACTTCCAGATGTTCAAGCTGGGTTTAGAAAAGGCAGAGGAACGAGAGATCAAATTGCCAACATCCACTGGATCATTGAAAAAGCAAGAGAGTTCCAAAAAACATCTACTTTTGCTTTCTTGACTATGCCAAAGACTTTGACCAAAGCCTGTGATCCCCATGTGGATCCCAACAAACTGTGGAAAATTCTTAAAGAGATGGGAATACCAAACCACCTGACCTGTCTCCTGAGAAATCTGCATGCAGGTCAAGAAGCAACAGTTAGAACTGGACATGGAACAACAGACTGGTTCCAAATAGGAAAAGGAGTACAGTCAAGGATGTATATTGTCACCCTGCTTATTTAACTTATATGCAGAGTGAAGTTGCTCAGTTGTGTCCGACTCTTTGAGACCCCATGGACTGTAGCCCACCAGGCTTCTCCATCCATGGAATTTTCCAGGCATGAGTACTGGAGTGGGTTGCCATTTCCTTCTCCAGGATATGCAGAGTACATCATGTGAAATGCTGGGCTGGATGAAGCACAAGCTGGAATCAAGATTGCCAAGAGAAATATCAATAACCTTAGATATGCAGATGACACCACAATTACTGCAGAAAGCAAAGAACTAAAGAGCCGCTTGATGAAAGTAAAAGAGGAGAATGAAAAAGTTGGCTTAAAACTCAACATTCATAAAATTAAGATCACGGCATCAGGTCCCATCACTTCATGGCAAATAGATGGGGAAACAATAAAAACAGAAACTTTATTTTGGGGGGCTCCAAAATCGCTGCAGATGGTGACTGCAGCCATGAAATTAAAAGATGCTTGCTCCTTGGAGGAAAAGTTATAACCAACTTTTCTAGACAGCATAGGCTGGTTAAAAAGCAGAGACATTACTTTACCAACAAAGGTCCATCTAGTCAAAGCTATGGTTTTTCCAGTAGTCATGTATGGATGTGAGAGTTGGATGATAAACAAAGCTGAATGTCGAAGAATTGATGCTTTAGAACTGTGGTGTTGGAGAAGACTCTTGAGAGTCCCTTGGACAGTAAGGAGGTCTAACCAGTCCATCCTAAAGGAAATCAGTCCTGAATATTCATTGGAAGGACTGATGCTGAAGCTGAAACTCCAATACTTTGGCCACCTGATGTGAAGAACTGACTCACTGGAAAAGACCGTGATTCTGGGCAAGATTGAGGGAGGGAGGAGAAGGGGACGACAGATGAGATGTTTGGATGGCATCACCAACTCAATGGACATGAATTTGAGTAAGCTCTGGGAGTTGGTGATGGACAGGGAGGCCTGGCGTGCTGCAGTCCATGGGATCACGAAGAGTTGGCTATGACTGAGCGACTGAACTGAACTGAAATGATACCATGGGCCTCAAGATGGAAGAAAGTCAGTGTTTAATAAAACCTACTATTTTCAAGTAGAACTGCCCTAACTTTATATAGATTATCTCACTTAATCTTCTAACCATCTTAGGAAATTGGTATTTTTTTCCCATTTTATGATGTAGGAATATCATCTCTATTTTTAAATTCATTTTTAAGTATGTACGGTATCACAGGGGGAAAAACATGGCTTTTTCTTTGAGTCAATCTAGTTGAATTCTGGTTCTATAATTTATAAACAGTTTGAGCTTTTGCAAGATCCCCATATGCAAAATGAGGGTCATTATATTTACCCTGCAGCATTGTTGAAAGGATTCTAAATAGCATCTTAAAATGTCTGAGTCGTAACCAGTCACGTGGTTGGCTGTATAACATTTGTAGAGTAATTTTTGCTCACTAGACTTTCACTGAGCACCAGCCTGGTACCCAGAACCTCCTTACATAATTATAGACGTAAATCAGGTGGCACCTGTACTTTGCAGACACTTACAATCTGGCTGGAGAGATAAATGAATATAAAATAAAATACAAGCATGTGAATTAGCTATAACAAAGGTATTAGCACAGCACACGAGACTCTAAGGCAGAAATGTTTAATTCTCCCTTAAGGAATTGGGAAAGTTTTATACAGTAGTGAAGATATTTGCTCTGAACAAAGAGAAAAGTATGAATCATATCTCATCTGATAGGAAAAGGGGACAAAGTTCCAGGAAAAGGGAGAGAGTATGGTGTGAAATATTCTGGGCACAGTGAGCAGCTCTGTGGGCTCACGCAGACAGGAATGAAGGTGGCAATAGGTCACTGTGCAGAGCCACACTACCCATGAGAAATATATGAAAAAACACATTTAAAACTTTTAATTTTCCAGAAAGTAATAATAGATTTTACTTAACCCAGTGTATCCAAAATGTTATTGTTTCAGCATAAGCAATATAAAACTCTTAGTAATAATTTTATTTTTCATTATTTTTAATGTGATGTCTTCAAAATCCTATGTGTATTTAATACTTATGGCACATCTCAGTTCGGACTAGCCACACTTCAAGTGCTCGGAAGTCATGTGTGGCTACTCTATATTTTTAATTCATTTTTAATTGGAGGAAGATCCCCTCGAGGAGGGGGCATGGCACCCCCCTCTCCAGTATTCTTGCCTGGAGAATCCCATGGACAGAGAACTGCGGTCCCTAGGGTCTCACGAGTCAGACACAACTGAAGTGACTTAGCCTGCCTGCCTGGAGGATAATTGCTTTACAATATTGTGTTGGTTTCTGCCATATATCAACACGAATCAGCCATAGGCATATATATGTCCCCTTCCTCTTGAATCTCCCTCCCACCTCGCACCTCATCCCACCCCTCTAGGTATTCACAGAGCATCGGGTTTGAGCTCCCTACATCATACAGCAGATTCGTACCAGCTATCAGTTTTACATATGGCAATATATATGTTTCAGTACTGCTCTCTCTATTCATCCCATCTCTTCTTTCCTGAACAGCACAGATTTAGAGTGATTGAAGAGGCTGGAGGCTCAGGTCAGAACCATGGAGAGTACCGACACTTAAGTCAGGTGGGAGTGAAAGAAGACAGTGTCTTGGGATCTGCGGAAGACAGTGGTCAAGAAAAATTGGGTGGGGGGCTGTGTTTGCTGACAAAGCCAGTATAAGAGAAGTCAGGAAAAAAGAGAATTTCAAAAGGAACTCATTGTTTCCAAAGATAAAGTGATAACCTTCCACTTGCAAACCTGATCATCTTTCAGCTTTCTCTATCTCAGGGAAGGGCCCTTCCCATATGTCAAGTGAGAGCCTACAAGTCATTCTTAACATCTCTCACTTCCTTACCCATCGAATGCAATGCATCACCAACACCTAGCAATATTCTCCTAACTCTCAGATCCTCCACCTCTGTGTCCTTTACCATGCCTCTGTAGTCTACTCCAAAGTAATATCATCTCCTGCTCAGATTACAACAACGTTAATACTCTACATGCATCCATTCTAGCACACTCTGATTTATTCTCCCTCCCACTCATTGCTGCCAGAGCAGTCTTCTACTAGTAATCTGAGTAAAACCCTTCAAGTCCTTTCCCTTTGCTCTTAGGGTAAGGACAGATCTCCTTCCAAGGCTTGTGAGCACCTTCATGGTGTGGTGCTGTGGTATGCAAAACTTTTCACTAGCCACCCTAGCATCATTGGCCTTTGTTCAGGTCTCTGTACTTGCCATGCTCCCCCTCCCCCACCCCAGGACCTTTGCATGTGCTATTGTCTCTATCTAGGATGTGGTTACCTCTCTCTTTTCCTAGTTAAGTGAGTGAAGTCGCTCAGTCGTGTCCAACTCTTTTCGATCCCATGGACTGTAGACTACCAGGCTTCTCTGTCCATGGGATTTTCCAGGCAAGAGTACGGAGTGGGTTGCCATTTCCTTCTCCAGGGGATCTCCCTGACCCAGGGATTGAACCCAGGTCTCCTACATTGCAGGCAGACGCTTTACCCTCTGAGCCACCATTAATCCCTCAGATACCATTTTAAGCAGCATGGCTTCAGGGAGGCCCTCTCTGGTCAGATGAAATCCCTATTCTAGAGACACTGATAGCATCATTTCTCCTTTTTCTGAGCATTCGTTACAGTTGCAGCTTTGCATTTTTACATGTGTTAATATGTCTTCCCATAGACTGTGAGGAGGGTGTCATGATTCTGCTCAGCTTTCCATTCTCAGTGTTTGCCTAGTTGATATTATCTACTCAACCACCCAGGCCTCAAACATTTACTGAACAGCAACTAAAGAGCAGGTATTGCGCCAGCTGCTAGGGGTGAACAAAACAAGAAACTTGGTCTAGGCAGGGGGAGTTGGGGGGGTTGGAACTGTTCCTCTGGCATTCCCACTGGTTTACTTAGATTTTCAGCTGAGAGCGACTGTGTATACATTACATAGTGATATCAAGTCCTTATCACATTTTCTCCTACAAACTTACCCAGATACAATTAATCATTTTTTTCAGTTGAAGTCATAATGAAACCCCAATAGATGGTATAAGGTTACACTGAATGAAAAGTTCAGCTGAGAAATACACCACTCCTTATTCCTGGAACTGGCTCTAACCAAAGTCAATATCTTTCATATCCCTAAAATAATAAATGAGTGGTTATCCAAGACTGGATTTTTTGAGAGCAGAGCTTTACCTTTTCTAAAACAATTATGGATCATTTAGTCATACCTTGGACTCTTAACATTAGACAGATATTTAGCAACTTCTTTTTATCATTTCCCAGATATGGATAACACCAATTTTAATACTTTAAGTCTTGTGACAAGTATTCTCATACTTTCCCAGTGGAAGGAAATGATGAATGAGTATTTTGTAAGGTGCAAAATGGTTCAAGTATGCACAAAATGGGCTTCCCAGGTGGCGCTGGTGGTAAAGAACCTGCCTGCTAATGGAGGAAATGTAAGAGACGTGGATTTGATCCCTCGGTCAGGAAGATCCCCTGGAGGAGGGCATGGCAACCTACTCCAGTATTCTTGCCTGGAGAATCCCATGGACAGTGGACAGTGGAGCCTGGCAGTCCATAGGATCACAAAGAGTTGGATACGACTGAGGCACTTAGCATGCACGCATGCAAAAAATTCAGTCTTAGCTGAAACTCAATGATGTGATTACTATATTAAAAGGCTTGGGAAAAAAAATAAAGAAAAGCCCTTTTTTAGAAAGGAATGAAAGGCAGGGGAATAGTGGAGACAGGAAACTAACATTTATCAGCTCTTGTTAAGTCAAGCTCTATTTTTAGTTCCCAATTTTTCTTTCAGAGAAGTGTTATTTAATAAGAGGCTTATTTTTAGAAAATGTATCAGGCCAGCTCTGTTCTACATTAATGAAAAAAAGGTTGTCAAAATACTTAGCTGCCTAATTATTGCCAACACATATAGCATTTACTATCTAACAGGTGCTGTTCTAAGTGCTTTTCATGTATTAACTCATGTGATACTCAGAACAACTCTACTATTGACCCATTGTGTGGATGACAAAACTGAGGCATGAAAAGGAAAAGTAAGTTCCCCAGATCACAGAGCTAACACAGTATAAGGCTGGATCTGAACCCCAACAGTCTAGCTTTAGAGCCAGTGCTAATAACCACCATGCAAAAGTGCCTCTTTGGGCTTCTCAATTCTTAAAGTAATTAAAAAATCATTTGCTTGCAGACTAAATTTATATCTTTATTTTAGTATGAAAAACACACAAGTCAGATAGTTACAATCTCCCCATAGTTGAAGATTCATCATATGAAGACAAAGAGTCTAACATAAAAATAAGCCAAGAGAAAGTATACTTTTACAAGCTAACATATATGCCACTTCAGGCACATAAAGTTGACTTGGATTAATGTTGTCACTGAGTCAGTGGTAAAGTTCATCTAAATTATATTTGGCAATACTATGATCACACAGTGTAACTCTACATATAAAGCAATTGTTAACCAACTGCACTGAATTTGGAACATGATTATTTAAAATCTCCAGTTGTAATCTTTTTTGAATAATATCTAGTTAGATAACAAAAAAGACCACTGTCCATATTCCCCACCTATTTATGCTTTTCAAACAAGAAAAAACCCCATAGCAATGAAGAAATGGTGGAGAATGTGATGAAAACTGTAGTGCTGTAGCAGATTTTAGTAACTCAGCTCCTTTTTTTAATTGCTACTAGGTTAAATCACATAGCGCTGTCAATATTCAACTATGTTTGACTTACCAAAAGGATGATTCATATGTTCCAATCTATTAGGAAAGTCATATTTCATTATATATGGTAAAATCTAAGGGATTGTGTGTCATTTTCCCTAAAAGGAGGGACTGCTCCACAGCCCATCAGTAGAGCTTCTGAGAATCTCAGCTTTGGTGGACACTCTTAGGACTTCTCCAGCACAAAATGAGTTGCTAGAAACTACTCAGGGTGAACCCTCTCCATAAATCCGAGAAGGACGTCAATTTACAGAGAGATGACAGGTTCATAACAGTGTGATATGTTTCCTAAAAACTTACTGTTGGAGACTGGGGGCAGAGGAAAGTGACAAGAGTTATTGTTGAAAGAGTACAAAGTTTATATTAAAATGAAAAAGTGTTGTAAGTGATGACAATTACACAAGACTGTAAATGTATTTCATACCACTGAATTGTATGCTTACAAATGGTTAAAATGATAAATAGTATATATATTTTACCATAATTTTAAAAAACTCACTCTTAGAATAAACTTGATTTTCCCTGCTGCAATGTTGCTAGTAATTCAAACTTACTTGAATTAATTAAGAACGGTGATACAATTTAAAAAAAAAATAAAAACCTCTGACATCCTTCTGAAGACATTGCAGTAACTGACTGTGTCCCACATTAGTGCCCCACCTGACTGGGCATGTGGGTTAGACTCAGCACCCTTTTATGGGAAACACGGGCAGCATTTGGCTTCCTTGATCCATCAGAGCTTTCATCTTGGCAGCCTCGGCACACGCATGCGCTCATTCACACGCACACATGGCACACCCCATCTGCTGAGGACCATATGCGTCAGATATTTGGGGAGGAAAATCATGTCTTGAAGCCAATGGCTGACACACCACATGTTCTGGCAGCCACTTGAAGTTGTCAATATCAGTTGTCTCACATCAAATGAGTTAATATGTTCATTTAGAATCCTGGTGGGCACATAGGCATGTAAGTCAAAACCCTTTCCACAAGAATTGCTAGATTACTAACAATTCTTTCCCCGCCCGGACAGGAATAGTATTTAGAGTTTGACATCCCTGAAAAAAAAAGACAGTCACACAGTTTGGCAGCTTGGCTCTGATTATCCATTAGACAGATACTTGTCATTAAAATTGTAAAGTGACTCTTCTCTTTACACTGCTATGCACCAAGCAGTCACAACTTTGTTCAAAGGTGTGAGCCTGCCAGGAGAACCAGAAGGCCCATTATTGGTTTTGGACAACTGGAAAAGCTGACATGTTTGAGTACCTTGGACTTAAAATACTTTATTTACATGAAGCCAAAAATGTAGTCATTCTGTTATTAAGAGATCTGTGGACTTAAAAAAACATTTTCTGTTTGGTTAATTATTCTGTACTGGCAACTGTTGAGGTCTACATGTTTTACCTGATTTCCTTCCCGTCAAGTTATAAAGAATTATATCCTATTAGAAATCAGCATTTTTCAGTGGTTGAAAGCAATATCATGATGTTAGGGTATTTTTAGGCCTTTGAGTTGTGTGAGAGCTGAAATAAAACTATCCAAAGTTCTAGTGTAAGGAGAAAGTTCCAGCTTCTTCCTAGTTGTACATATATGTGGTATTTGAACTATTTCCAAACCATAGCTGAAATATTAGTGATGTTCAGTAGGTTGATCTACTAAAGCTATTAAGCTAACTTTAAGTCAAAACAAGTATTTAAATATTAATACTATACATTTATTTATTTAATATTTTTTAAATTTTAATTTATTATTATTATTTTATTTTACAATATTGTATTGGTTTTGCCACACATCAACATGAATCCGCCACGGGTGTACACGTGTTCCCAATCCTGAACTCCCTTCCTACCTCCCCCACCCGACACCATCCCTCCAGGTCATCCCAGTGCACCAGCCCCAAGCATCCTGTATCCTGCATCAAACCTAGACTGGCGATTCGTTTCTTATATGATATTATACATGTTTCAATGCCATTCTCCCAAATCATCCCACCCTCTCCCTCTCCCACAGAGTCCAAAATACTCTTCTATACATCTGTGTCTCTTTTGCTGTCTCGCATACATGGTTATCATTACCATCTTTCTAAATTCCATATATATGCGTTAGTATACTGTATTGGTGTTTTTCTTTCTGGCTTACTTCACTCTGTATAATCGGCTCCAGTTTCATCCACCTCATTAGAATGGCAACCCACTCCAGTATTCTTGCCTGGAGAATCCCCGGGACGGGGGAGCCTGATGGGCTGAAGCACGACTGAAGCAACTTAGTAGCAGCAGCAGCAACAGCATTAGAGCTGATTCAAATGTATTCTTTTTAATGGCTGAGTAATACTCCATTGTGTATTTGTACCATAGCTTTCTTATCCATTCATCTGCTGATGGACATCTAAGTTGCTTCCATGTCCTGGCTATTATAAACAGTGCTGCGATGAACACTGGGGGTACACGTGTCTCTTTCAGTTCTGGTTTCTTGGTGTGTATGCCTAGCAGTGGGATTGCTGGGTCATAAGGCAGTTCTATTTCCAGTTTTTTAAGGAATCTCCACACTCTTCTCCATAGTGGCTGTACTAGTTTGCATTCCCACCAACAGTGTAAGAGGGTTCCCTTTTCTCCACACCCTCTCCAGCAGCAAAACTAAGAATCTTTGGTTTTGGTCTTGCCACAGGGCATGAAGGATCCTACTTCCCTGACCAGGAATCAAGCCTTCACCCTGTGCAGTGGGAGTGTAGAGTCTTAACCACTGGATCCCCCAGGGAAGTCCCAGAATGTATTTTTAAAATTACTAAATCTTCACGGGGCTTCCCTGATGGCTCAGTAGTAAAGAATCCACCTGCTAATGGAGGAGACACGAGTTCAGTCCCTAGGTTGGCAAGATCCCCTAGAGAATGAAGTGGCAACCCATTCTGGTATTCTTGCCTGGGAAATCCCATGGACAGAGGAGCCTGGTATGCTGCAGTCCATGGGGTCACAAAGAGTCGGACATGACTTAACAACTAAACAACAACAACAAATCATCATTTATGATATAGATATTCTAGTGAAAACAGTGACATTATAAAAAACATAAGATTCTAAGTTTATATATCTGAAACTGTGGGGGAAAAAACAATTAAGTTCCATGCCTGACTCAGAAGTAAGTGGAATTATAAATAAGGTATCAGGTCATTGAATGCACAAGAAGCTTTTGATGGGTTATGTTAACACTGTCCTGTTTCTATATATTATCCTAATATCTTGGAAGAATGGTCAAAATTCCTGACTTTTGCACCCTTCTCTCTGATTCCTCTACAATCCCTTGTCACTGCCCTTCCCCCAATCTCTCAAACATTTCCAAAACCCTCAACCCTCAATTGTTGATTGATCACTCGACAATCTAAGTGATTCCATAGGTCCTACCTGTTTGACCTGTCTGCAGTATGATACTGTTGACAGCTCATTCCATGTAAGACCACTTCCTCATTCTTTCATTCAACAAATGCTTATTTTCTGCTTATCTTAAACATGAGTGTAGATATCATAATTTTTTTCTCTCTCAGATATGATAGTGGTACTCCTGAACTGTTGTCTCTAGATTTTCTGCTTTGGATTTTTTCAAAACCATAGTGGACCTGTACACATCTGTCTAATTCTTCTGCCAGTGGTTCATATCTGAAAGAGGACTGACCATGTTTAAAGGTATAGTGCACGAAAGCTATAAAGAAACTTATTTAACTAAACTTCCAGCTACAACGTACATACACATTCCTAGTAGCTGTGTCAAGATAACCACTCCTGTTTTAAAAACTAACCTGTTTTCATAGAGCATTTTAAAGAAAACAGGTTGTTGTTTAGGGATGTCTACTAGCTTTACAATTTTAATTTCAAGATCTGTACATTTAGCTTTCATTTACTTAATTTCCTTATAAGAACATCAACTACTTAAAGAAGTATCTGTTGTGCTTGGGAACCTCAAAAAATGAGATGGAACCATGACAGAGGTACATAAGGAGGAGTAGGCTGTCCAAGAATCATGTACAGTGGGCTAAATGCTTCATTTGTCCCCAGTTCCACTAAAACCTGCTGCTGCTGCTAAGTCGCTTCAGTCGTGTCCGACTCTGTGCGACCCCATAGACGGCAGCCCACCAGGCTACCCCGTCCCTGGGATTCTCCAGGCAAGAACACTGCAGTGGGTTGCCATTTCCTTCTCGAATGCAGGAAAGTGAAAAGTGAAAGTGAAGTTGCTCAGTCATGTCCGACTCTTCGCGACCCCATGGACTGCAGCCCACCAGGCTCCCCAGTCCATGGGATTTTCCAGGCAAGAGTACTGGAGTGGGGTGCCATTGCCTTCTCCACCACTAAAACCTAAGTCTCACTTATTCATTAATACTAGGTCTGTTGTTTATTTTGGGTGTGTAGATGGATGTTTGATTCACCAGAGATTATTTACTCTGACCATATCCATCTATTAAACTGGAGCAGACTGGCACTGCCTCCGAGTTCTCGTAACATCTCAGAAGCTAAATTGAACATAAAGTAAGAGTACCTTGAGTTTCTTACACTTGAGTACCACACAAGAAGACACTTGTGTGGGAGTGTGGCCGGGGGCGGGGGGTGGATCCCTAAAGAAAAATGTATGAACAGCCTCAAGTAGAACAATGGAAGAAGTTAAAAGAAGGGACGCAATTCATCTATTGAAAGAAATCAATATATAATGTAAATATCACAGCAGTTTTAGATTGTTTGAGGATTAGCATGTGCTACTTTGACACGAGGGAACACATCAGGGATAATTCCTAAAGCCCTTTGGCCCTGGCACTGAGCTCTCATGCTCGGGTATTTCAGCCAGTCACAAGCTATTTCCTGCTCAGACCACAGTGAGCAGTCCCTCCTCCCAGAGCACAAAGAGGTTCTTCTTGGAAGGAGCAGATTTGGGTGAGACTGGAGATGAAAACATCCTTCAGAAATAACCTCAGAAGGACATCAAGAAATGGCAAAAATTACCCAGTGTGGGCTTGGCACACCCAGCATTCTACTATGTTTATATGTTTCAAACTAATTTTGGTTACTTGTTCTCTGTGATTTGAAAGGCCTGCCAGTCTTGAGCCATTGTTTCTAGTTATTGGAAGGCCCACTCTCACCAGATGGAGTGGCTGCCTGACCCACAACAGCCCTTGGGAGGTGGCGTAGGCTTCGGAGGCCTTCGGTTTTTACAGAGAAAGAACGTGGTGTCAGTTTGGGCCTAAGGATATGGCTTCTCAGACACTTGTGTGATGATAGTTCTAATTGATTTTAGAGACCAATGGGATGATCTTATGAATACCACTCTTGACCCTCATCTCATGTCTGGGAGAGGCTGAGGTGACCTCAAAGGCTTTATTCTGAGAAAGATCTATGTTTTGTTTCTAAGGTAACAAGGTTATTTAGGGCAGAATAGGAAGTACTTTACGTATGGAAACTATTAATGACAGAAATGATGTATGAAACAGGGCAAGAATCACATTTTTCTTTGATTTCACACATGCTATTTTTTCCTTTTATTCTTTGGCCACCTTTTCTGCAGAGCCTTTGATGAAGAAAACCCAACCACTGGAGCAACAGAACGGAATTGTCATTCATGAGAGAGACTATTCATAATTTCACATTCATAGACAAGCCTCATCTAGAAACTCCCATGGAATCTTTTGCAAATGTTACAAGTCTAAAGGTTTCTATTTTAAGGTCTCATAAGAGACAAAATATTTGAAAACGCACATTACTGGCTTCTTTTTCCCATGAGAGTCCTCTCCTTCTTTCCTTGCATTTTCAGATGAACGTTATAACCAAGTAGACTATAACTCAACAGACTATTGTGGTGTGGTGGTTTAGTCACCAAGTCATGTCCGACTGTAGCCCACCAGGCTCCTCTGTCCATGGGATTTTTCAGGCAAGTATACTGGAGTGGGTTGCCATTTCCGTCTCTAGGGGATCTTCCCAACCCAGGGGTCAAACCCAGGTCTCCTGCTCTGCAGGCAGATTCTTTACTGACTGAGCTACTGGGGAAGCCCCAGCAGACTATTGTTTCCAGCCAGAGTATGAGAAGGGGAGACATGCGGTTTCCATGCTGTCCAAAAGAAAGACATTTATTTCAGGTTGGCTATCTAGGAAATTCATCGGTTTTCCTAAGGAGATATAATAAATATAAAATATGGGGGTAAAGCAGATTGACTGGGTTGGTATCCTGGTTCTGTCCCTTCGTTGCTGTGCAGGCTTGAATTCACTGCTTACACTCTCTGTGCCTTAGTAGCCTACTCTGTACTAGAGGGGTAAGACTAGGTCATGCCTCAGAAGGCGGTGTCAAATGGGTATTTAGAACGGCATCTAAGCCCTTTGGCCCTGGCACTGAGCTCTCATGCTCGGGTATTTCAGCCAGTCACAAGCTATTTCCTGCTCAGACCACAGTGAGCAGTCCCTCCTCCCAGAGCACAAAGAGGTTCTTCTTGGAAGGAGCAGATTTGGGTGAGACTGGAGATGAAAACATCCTTCAGAAATAACCTCAGAAGGTTAGTAGTAAATATATACTCCATATACTCCATAATGCTATAATTATAGAAACTTCACAGTAATGGTCATCCCCGTGTCCACTGGAAAATACAGATTTACTGCATTTTAGAGATTTTGTGGGGGCACAAATTGCAATAGCAATTTCATAAAACCATTTTGTAATAATTCATGTTTGGGAACGCTTGTACACTCGTGGTGAATTCATGTCAATGTTTGGCAAAAGCAATACAGTAATGTAAAGTAAACTAAAGTTAAAATAAAAATTTCAAAAAAATAAAATAAAATGGTCATGAATGAAAAGAAATGTCACTATAAAACTTTGTTTCCAAACTGGGAAAAAAATAGTTTGTCAAGTTTTTAAGATTTAGAAGTACATTCTGGGATGCAAGATGAAATCACTCCCTGAAATCTGATTTTTAAGACAAGAAGAAATGTGTAAAACCTAAGACAGTTAATGAATATGCATGCATCTCTGGTTGGCAGATTGAAAGAGGAGTAGAAATTACTAATAGTCTCCAAGTAATAGTCAAGAAACCATTATATCTGTGACCCTAAGCCAAAAATATAACTAGGAGAAAAACGAGAAACTCACTCCCGTCTCGCTCTCTTCCAACAACCCTCAGTATTCTCTAGATATTGACATCTTTTCAATTGGCAGTGAAGTTTGTAATTTTAAACCTGTGATAATTTTACACCACAATTTTGCAGGGGTGGGGGAAGAAATTTTTAAAAGAGAGGCTCTTGAAAAGTTGAAGTTCTCAGCTACTTTTGGAAAAATGACTCCTCCTCTATGGCAAAGTTGTGAAAGTCAAGAATGAAGTGTTATTATGTCAGAAAACTACAGCCTGCCTCAAAATACTTGACTCATTATATTTTTTTTTCTAAGAATTAATGCCTTGTTAGAATTAAAAGCTAAATTCTGTGGAAATAAACTCATATTAAAAGAAAACTCTAAGTAGTAATTGTATGAGATGTGAAGAGACATGATCAAGCAATCACATTCTTACATGAGCTGCCATCAGCCATCTCCTGAAGCTGCATGTCCACCTCCCAGCCCAGCATCTCCACAGATGCCCTGACTTCCAGACTTCATTTCTCATTTTCCAAAATGACAACTTTGGGCAGGTATGATTTCTAATATCCCTCGTGACTCAAAATATCTATAATTCTATCACTGTTGCAAACTTCAAATCTGATACCTGATTTTAAGCCTCTTTTTCATGAACAGGTGAAAATTATCGTATTAGGTGACCAAAGAATCAAAGAAATAAGTATGGATGTCAAAATATATATATATTTTTTCTGGCTGCAGGATTTTTACCTATGGCCAAAGCAATTTTGTAAAAAACTTCTACTCAGTATTCAAAAGAGCCATTTCTTTCCCCAATGGCACCCCACTCCAGTACTCTTGCCTGGCAAATCCCATGGACGGAGGAGCCTGGTGGGCTGCTGTCCATGGGGTCGTGAAGAGTTGGACACGACTGAGCGACTTCACTTTCACGTTTCACTTTCATGCATTGGAGGAGGAAATGGCAACCCACTCCAGTGTTCTTGCCTGGAGAATCCCAGGGGCGGCAGAGCCTGGTGGGCTGCCATCTATGGGGTCGCACAGAGTCGGACACGACTGAAGCAACTTAGCAGCAGCAGCAAGGACTGGAAAAGACAGTTTCCCCAGAGGAAGCTTAAGCACACACCTGCTGAGAAGCTCATTCTGTTTTAATTTGCCAATTAAAAACTGCCCTGGGAAATCATGCATTGTCATTATCTCATTAAAAATGCTATGTGTGTCCTTCCCTTACCTCTCTCTGAAAAAAGAACACTCAAATAGCCCACCAGCTCCCCACAACTTAAATTTAAGAGCACCCTTAAAAGATTGGCTTTACCTAGGGTCCTCTGGGGACAGCATCATCTGCTTTTATTACTACCATAAATTATATGGAACTCCAATCACTAACTCAAAATGTTTACTGGCTATTTACTGTATCTGAAATTTTCTAAGCATTTAGAAGAATTTAAAAGGCGCTAAAACGCCTGTTTTCTGCAAATTAATGGCGACTCTCATTGGAAAACAGGATCTTATAAACCGGTCTTTTAAAGATCCCTTCTATCTTGTCTTTTGGTTCTATCTGACTTATTCAATGCACCCTGGCTGTCTTGCCTGGTTATCTGTGGAATGACATTACAAGGCTGATACTGAGAGTTGAGATTGAAAGTGTTAGTTGCTCAGTCGTGTCCTACTCTTTGCAACCCTATGGAGCCCACCAGGCTCCTCTGTCCGTGGAAGAGTGGGTAGCCATTCCCTTCAATCCCAACCCAGGGATTGAACCCTGGTCTCCTTCATTGCAGGCAGATTCTTTACTATCTGAGCCACAGGGTTACACTCTTTTAATCAAAAAGCTTAATTTTTGTCGATATGAAAGTTATAAATCCCTTTCACTTATCAGTTGTATACTGAGTTGACATTACCTGTGGGCAATAGAGTGATTTCAATTGTGTTATTTATTACTACTTTTCAATTTCTAGTGAGTCATAAAATGACTAACTCACAGGAGTAAGACAGAAACTCTGCAGAAATTCTGGATAATGGCTTACATTTAATAATGCTCCTTTGAGTAATATAATAATAATAATAAATGAAAAACTATGACACTAGCTTCCTACATAGACTTAAACATGATTCTGTGTGTGACACCTGAAGATTATTACATTTTCCCAAAGATTCATCCTCAAAGAATCCACAGACTCCTGCTTAATAAAAACATGTATCACTATAGGTCAATAGGGGAAAGGCACTCTGCCTGTCTATAACCGATGGGTGTGATTACCTTATTGCCTTGAAATCCCTTTGGGCCTGGATCCCCAGGAGGTCCAGCAATGCCCTGCTCCAGGATGAAAACCAAGAATTAATTCTGCGTACAAAAGGCCAACGAAGAATGAATCATTCATAAGGGTCCCTAGAGATCCTGGAGTTGGAAGTCAAGACTGTCTGACTCAAAGTTAAGTGAAGGTTATACACATGTAGAACTGGGATGAGATAAAAATTCCCTGTGTCAAACACACAGCTTCTAAAATAGTACCTAAAGCTGGGAGCGAACATTTATTGATGAGCTGTTCATTTTCTAAACCTTTGCTCACACCATTATTCCTGTGCTGGACACTTTCTGGAAAGATTTTGATTAAACAGCTTTTAAAAATATGTATTAATATCCAAGGCATATAACTGAAAATTGGCGTGTCCAATGACCCTTTGATAATAATCAGTTACTGCCCTGCCCTGACACAATTCCAGACCAGAACAAAGAAGATGATAGTTAACAAGATGCCGTCTAGGAAATTGGGGTAAAGGTATAATTTTCAGTAGACTTTTTGAAATGCTGAAATTAGCACTTCACACATACACACACTCCTCCCATTATAAGTTTAGACAAGGCAAGTCCCCAGACTGGAAAAAACTGATTCAAATCATTTTCTGGAAGAATCATTGCATGTTATTGAGCAGTGACTACTTATGATGGAACAATACAAATGCTGTAATTTAGACAAAATGCATAGCTTTCCCAGCAGCAATGCAAACATAGGTACATTTTGTTTTCAATTGCTTTGACATTATGCTTTTATCTTCCTAGACTCTATTCTTTTTTTTCTAACTTTTACTCTTTAGCTACTCACTAAGTGGACTCACCTGCTGGTAACTATCTTGAGGGAGCCTGGATTAGTTATTCAAAATATTAGAGCATCAGTTTTCAAACTTTGTTTCACACTGTAATTACCTGGGAATCTTCTGACTGAATTGGTAGAGGGTACAAGTGGGCAAAGGGGTTTTAAAAGCTTCCTAGATGATTCTAATATAGACTTAGATTTGGTTTTCACTCCCTTACCTGAATTCCTCTGGGTCCCTTTGGTCCATTTGGCCCTGGGGATCCCTGCGAAATAAAATTAGTAGTAAGATACTCTAAATATCTATTTAGTTTGCAGTGATCTTAGGCGGCACAGAAGGGACTTTATTCTCAGTAATGGCCAGTCTTCCCAGCTTATCCAAACATCAGATTCATTGTTAACAAAATGATCCTTATTAATAAGCCACCTTGGGTTCCAGCTTTTCTTTAGTAAGAAAATCCATGAAACCACAATTTTGGATTAATTCTTTGCCTATATATATTTGACATTTTGATCAGAATTTTAAAAATGTATTTCTTAAGAATTCTTAGAAAGCAGTATACTTTGTGGAATACTGTATTCTTCCAACAAGGCAATATCAGTTAAATTAAGTTGAGTTTCCACAATGTGTACATCACTCTCTTCCCCATCTTCAGAACATGGAACTTGGCAAAACACAGTTTATACTCGATACTCTTCTAACAAAATATTTCAATATGTCTGTTAACTAGGAAGCCCTTTAAAGTGTCTTTTTTTAAGAGTATAATCTAGTCTCTCTTTTCTCAAATTTCTACTTTTTTTATTACCAAAACGTAACCTATTTATAATATTTATACCATGACAATTATAGAAAAAACTAAATTAACGGACAGTCACACAGAGGCAACTGCTGTTAACATTTTAGGCATATTTTCATACAATATTGTCCCCAACAGATTTTCTTCTTTAAATAATTTGATCAAAATGTATATCCAATTTTGTGTCCTACTTATCTGGTCTTCCATTTGATCAAAAATATTTTGCATGTCATTAAAAACTCTTAGTAAATGAAATAGTATCTAAGAATGTGAATCTATCATAATTATAATTACTCATTTCCCTAGTTTTGACGTTTAAGTTGTTTCCGGTGATTTCTATTGTTAGCAATATTATAGTGAATATCTGTGTGTATAAATCTTTGTTCAACTTCTGATTTATCCCTAAGGATAATTTCCTAGAAGATGATGATTGGCAAAGAACCTGTAAGCACATTCTTTTGTCTCTCCACATATGGAAAGATAAAGGAACGTTTCCTCCATAAAGTGTGTTCAGATTTCCATTCTTACTACCTGAGTAGAGAGAATACATCTTCATTTTATAGAACCCCCATCAATACTGAGTATCATATATTGCTTTATATTTTTAATATTTTATTGCTAAAATATTTTAATGTTTTAAATTTTACTTCTCTGACTGCTTATATGTTCATTTTTTATCCATTTATATTTTCTGTTTTATGTTTTTTCCTGTTCTTTATACATTTTACATGTAAACTTACCTGAACTCATCATGTCAAGGACACTACATTTCTTTGACTTTAGACATGCCTTTTTTCAGATTTTTACATCTCTGGTATTGGAATACATTATACAATCAATCCCATCTTACATTTATAATTGTCAGTACTTCTCTTTCTTTCTAGCACTGAAAATAATAGTGCCTTTA